>NNCF01126344.1:420834-460449 GCA_002313205.1 Laupala kohalensis | reverse complement strand
GGGGGGGCTAAGGAGGCTATAGCTAGGCCTCCCCCGCCCCCAAATTGGACCTGAAATCTTAACAGACAAAATTTAAGTTGATAAATGGCATACTTTGTTAAAGTGTTACCAGATAATTAATTGTTATTAATTATAATTGTTATTAGTTATAATTGTTAAAATAACAGGGTAAGATTGTTCATAAAATTAGTAATACCAGATTAATAAAATGAATAATACCAGATTAATGAAATTAATAATACCAGATTAATGAAATTAATAAATAATTGATAGTAATTAATGAAATTAACAATACCAGATGTTAACTGTTTATTATTTATTTGATGAATTTTATTTAAACGTGATATTTATAAAATTTGTGTTGTAAAACCATAATTTTTAAACAAACATGCTCCTTGGTTAGCCCCGCCCAGGTCTAGATCCGCCACTGGTTGCGTGCTCTTTCTCCGCAGCTCTTTCCCTTGATTGTATCTGCTTGGTAAAATAACGTCCCATCGTCCAGTCATAGGTACTATACGATTGCTTTTCGACAATAAATTGAAAATATATAATTCCCTTCAAGTCCTAGTACGTATGTACCTATCGTATACCACGCGTCTTTCGATTCGATCAGGTTCCGTAACTTTCACTTACTTGAAATTTATTCTTTGCTTTCGTTATTCTCTAGTTCACCTTCCAAAATAAAGAAAAGCAGAAAAATATTACAATAATAAATGTAAATAAACTAATTTAAAATAGTAACACGGTAAGAACTTAAATTTGCCTGTTGTATTAATTTCATAATGTTACATGAGGTAAATAAAGTAAATTATGAACGTACAAATCAATAAATTCGGTGATTGTTAACAGAATTATTTCAAGCTGGTGATAACCCAAAAGTGGAGATGAACAAAAGAGGCGTATTTTTTTAGATNAAGAGACAGCGTTTATTCCGATAATTGTAATGAAGTTATTGCTTCGAATAACGGATTTTATTCTTCATCATGAAGAGTACGTATTTAATGGTCCACTTTCCAGTGAAAATCTTTGAACACATTCAAGTCGTAAGTTACCGCTGGAACGAATTTCATCTTGTCATAAATCACGCATATAAAACTCATACTTACCAATCAATGATTGTTTGAAACATCTAATACTCTCCAAAGAGTGTTCAGAATAAATATGAAATTTCTCATCTTTTTCTATTATAATAAAAATAAATTCAGTGGAGTATGAAATGTCGAAACAAAAAAGGGAATTGATTTACAATTTTTCAGAGACTCTTCTCAACGATTGTCTCAATTACATCGGCAAAGTATGATTAACTTTCATTGAACAGAAAGGCGTTACAAAAGTTTAAAAAATAGTTGCCTCATTCTATACGTGAGGTAAACAGAAACCCACTGGTGACGATTGAGCTTACTGATATGTCTGGTAGAGATCGGTACTTGTGAGCAGGTAAACGACCTACTTGATACTATTACTGATTATCGTATGAATACGCCCTCCGTATTTCGCGTTTTGAACCTGATAGTAAAGTATACAAAAGTTCATTAAAATATAACAATCATTAAGTTTTGATTTAACAGTCATTATCTAGAAATTGAGATGCACCAACATTTAACGATTGTTAAAGTTTTCTTAATGGCTGTTAAATTTAATGGGTCATTTTTATCGTGTTAGCCGATTTAACAGACCGTTAATCTGTGGAGTGTCGGGAAGTTTGTCGAGATGTGTTCGATGAATGATTTATTTTGATCATGTAGTTTGAAGGCAACCGAAGACAGTACTGAGAGAGGGGATCCATTTCACTGACTAACTTAACATCAGTTTCAGGAGCGGTTTAGACTTACCAAGAAGACAGTTTGTCCCTCGTGGAACGCCTAAGTGTGAGGTTAGAGTTTCCAAAGGGCAGAAATTTTCCCGTCTCGCCAATAAACCGTGTATTAACCATATATTAAGGTAACCGATTTCTGTCTCTTCATAGATTCCATAGTCAAAATTGCATCAACAAAATCCTAATATAATAAACAACTCGCAAGTTACATTATGGAATGATGTGATGTGTAGTAGTGAACTGAACATCAGACGGCCATGGAAGAGAACGCTTGTCTGTAGCGCTCTTCATTTTTTTCGTAGAGTGTACATAAATACTTTACTTCCCGGTGGGTGCGTTCAATGTCGTGAATCCAAATTTTAACTCTCGCTAGATAACGCCCGTTAACGATCGAGAGTTTAGAATGGTGCACATAAATTTCATGTTAACAGAAGTCAACCTTCAACATTCTTTACTTAACGGGCACATTTAACAGTTGTTTATACCCTTGGAATAAATCTGTTTTGGAAATGTCGAACGCCATGGAGAGAACTTGAACTATTATAGTGCGCAGTACCTCAAACATAGAACTACAAAGCACTGTTGTCATCCCTATCCTTTGTGCGACGCTAAAATCAAACCCTCCCGCGACGTAGTTCTGTTTGCGACCACCATCCCAAGGACGGCGCTAAAGATTCCCAAATTATGGACACGATTGTCTAGCGTTTTTATTTCTGCGATATGCGAAGGTCGATAACGAGTTGTATGGTCGTTAACGGTAAGGTAAGTGCATAAGGTCATGCACTAATTGGTTGTTTGCGCACAGCATCACGACATACGTGAAGGCGTCGACGATTAAGAAACACGAAAAGATGTAGAAAAAACGCATCATTCGACATAATGTTCATACACATTTGTCTCTTTTTTTAATAAGTGGAGTATATCGGTGGAAAACGTCGCTACCTACTAATCCTTAGAAAAACTAAAATTAGAAAAAATGACAATGTTCAAAACGTGATCATCCAACAAAACAATTCCCAGGCTCTGGAGGGCAGTAGATCAGTAGAAGAAAGCATCGAACTTCCGGGAATGATTGTCTGTGATGACGAAGCTTATGAAAACATAATATCGTATGCCCGCCGAATTTTGAGAACAAAAATGGCACTGTTGGCGGGCAATACACAGTACACCTACTCGGCGACATACGAAAAATATTGTTAAAAATTAGTTGAATATATAGAAATGTCAAATAGTTAACACGCATTTAAAAGGGTAGCCATTGCTCAAGCACGTCAAAGTGAACATATCAGTTCTATTTCACCTCCAACCCATCACATTTGAGTTTTACGAAGGGCACCGGTCTCATTAATACTTTTGGAATAATTACTCTCTAATTAAGTTATTTTAATAGTTACGATTCATAAACAATATTTTACGAATAATTTAAAGATTTGACAAGGTTACGTATTTATGAAAATTATTTGTACTCTATTTAAAAGAAGTTTGTTGGTATTCTATTAATATTGAAACGCGTAGCTAACTTTTTATTCGTATCTTCAAAGTGTGCTGAAATGTTATATCCGCCTCTACTTTAGGCCCTTGATCGGCATTGATTGGATGGTTCCTTACTTGTTTCGGAGAGTTAGATTTTTGTCTTCCGTGTTTGTAACTGCTGTTTTGGCAATAAATTTATTGTTATTACATTATTTACAGTTTTACAGTACCGAAAACTGATTTCCCCTCGAGTTCGATATGGGTCTTACTGTAAAAGAAAATAATTCCTATTTCGGAGTCCGAACACATCTCCTGAGTCCATATATACACGCAGGGGAGCGGAATATGCCGTTACTGAGGAACAATAGAATTTTATTACAAGAAGTTTTTAGGCTACCGTCCTGCCCTCAGCACAGAGGGTGAAACACAAACTCAACATCCACTTTCTTTAGGTGTAGGGGATGTGTCTCCTCCACCCCTCTTCTGGACTCCTGGAGGTAACTAAACATTCTCTAAATAAAAGCTTCCCAGAACTAGGCATGGCATTATTAAATTGCAATGAATTCGTTCTTAACTAAAACGAAATTATTACTCAGACTTATTTATTAATTATTAAGGAGACACAAAGTTTCGACCCCCACTGTGGGTCATCATCAAGCAAGCAATGTAAAATCAATACTTAAACGGTCTTACATTGGAAAAAGAGATAGAGGGCTTACACAAATAAAAATTACATCATACAAGGATCATATAAAAAATAAGGCACAGAGACGACAACACACAAAATATTTACAAGTATAGAAAGTATTTTTTAAATCACATAATGAGTGGTAGAAACATACAAGTTATACACAGACAAACAAAAATGCCATGGATAGAATCAAAATACAAAAAGTTATTAAAATATATCAAAGGCATTGTAGATTTAAATTAACGAAAACCAAATACTTGGCAAAGCATTCACAGCATTGTATGTGTAAGTAAAGAATATCGAAAGGTATATACAAAGAAATGAAGGATAACATAGATAAAAAAAGAATGTAGCAAAAAATTAAAAAGACACAGTGGGACCGAAACGTTGTGTCTCCTTAATAATTCATAAATATGTCTGTGTAATAAGGTCGTTTTATTTAAGAATTAACATTCTACAGACGTAATTAAAACACGAATATGCAATGAATTAAATTTAATTTAAGAGTTTTAGAGCTCCATAAATAAGTTATAAACTGTTTTTCACCCAATATTCCTCAATACTTGGAATCAGGTTTAGCAGTTCCTCAGACGCTCCAAGATTTCTACTGCCTAGTCTTCAACTGGACGCTTAATATGGGTAATCCATTTTTGTTTTAATTTTGACGTTTTATTGGTTTATAAAGAATATTATTGCAATGCACCAAACATTACGAGAAAAATTTCTTCAAACGATGTTTGATTACGGAGAAATCTTAACGTACTAAGGACGGAGTTACAGCATAAATTGTGAACCAAATGTCTAAAGTCCATTTGTTGTATTTACTCAGTTTATGATCCTTGTTTTTATTCGACACTGACGTTCACCGACGCAACTCATTTTTCAGGACTATCAGATCACTTGAGTGCAACAATATTCTAGATACCAGAATCAACATTTTCCTCCGAAAAGAAACCCTGTCAGTGTGACAATTTAATCGGGTATCATTTCATCCATGTTCTGGGACGGTCAAACAAGTGACACCAATAAGACTCCATAAAAGCAAATAATTGTTTCTAGAAAGGACGTAATGATTTCCCAGAAGCTTTTGTGTTCAAGTGGCGTCATTTGCTGGCAAGTAGACGCAAAGACCTCCAACACTGACCTCAAGCCGCTTATTTTTAGACGTCGCAACAAGTTGTGAGTTCTCTTATTGATTCCACCAGTTACGCTTCATCCGATACATTCTGACTTCTGAACTTCTGACGGCGTTCCTCACTTCCCAGAACTCATCACTTGTCTTTCTTCTGCAATAGAACTCACTTATATAGTCGTCTAATAATGCACTTTCACCAGATCAGAACAATATTAGTCCAGACCTCCAGCTAATCTACGTCAATGTAAATGAATAAGTAAATATTCTTATCAAAAAAGGAGTTACAAACTGCATATGACCATGCGGAGGACAATAAACTAATTCACTCTCCGGAAGCAAACAAGAGATTATCCCATAAATTCCGAAGAAGGGTCCTAAGGCAAAGGTGGATTGAAACTTTCAGCACTCTCCTTAGATATAATAAAAAGTCAGCTCAGTGTTATAATACCAACAAATTTAACAAAACAAAAGAGATAATTCAAAAGTACGTATTACTATCGAACTATAAATTATTCGAAATATATTGTTTATAAATCGTAACTATTAAAATAACTCTAAATTCGAGACTAATTATTACAATAGAACGCCGCCCCTACGCAAGAACCTAGGCTACCTGTATATAAAATCTGCCTTTACCGAAGGAAAACCGGAGAAAAACACGGACCAAAATGGGAATGTTACATTTAAATGTTACACAACACTATAAAAAACATTAATACTTCTAGAATTCTTACTACAAAGATAGGTATCAACTAAATTTCTTAAGATTAAATCATTGCCTTTCAGAAAACCACACCTATTTCTGGTGTTCCATAAGGTTCAATTTTAAAACCAATAATCAACATGATTATTATCATCAAGAAGTCATCATTCACATCACATTGCAAGATGGACCTGTTTGCTGCTGATCCTAATTTACAATGTAAACATGTCAACGTATGTTTTTGTCTAACCTCCCCTCTTGTTTCATGCCGATCGTCTCATTGTGTACACTCACAATACAGTTTCCATTTCTTCTGAAAAAAATTGAGTTAAAAGAAAATTTACTGTTGAATCAGATGTTAGAATATTATTAAACAAATTACATTTCGTTTGAATTAGTCTGCTGTACAGTTTGAGAGAAACATTACGAATAAAAATTAAAAAATTATCGAATTAAATTGAATCGGATAAGGAAGAGATATTTCCCATATTTCAACCACATAGAATTTCTACAGTTCCATTTGGGAATATGTCATTTTCTTTTACCTTGGCTCAAACAGTAGGTCCCAACATTTTGACCAGTAAACATGGACAAAACTGAAAGAGAATAAAATTTCTTACGACACCTTTTGTGAAGGAAGGACCTCATTCACATATCTCGCAGAGTTACTCCTCCTAACATTTATTTCATCTGGGAAAAGGGCACTGGGAGAGTCAAAATCCAAATCATACATTCATGACATGTCCGTCCGACAATAAAGTGAGCTCCTTCCTTTCTTTCTTTTTTCTCTCTCTCGTACTCAGATGCGTTTCCGAAGATTTGGTGCGAGCGAACAGCATCGTCCCGAGGGCTGCGCAGTCGATATCTCGATCGCCGCAGCGCGCGGTGCGAAGCGGAGCGAGGCGAAAGCGAGGCAGGTACCAGCCCCCCACCCCCTCACGTTTCATCCCCCTCGGTCGAATTACGGGCGCGTTTTATGGCGCATGGAATGTGAAAGCGGGGACTACGACGGTGGCAGCGGTGGTGTAGAAGATGATGGTGACGAACAGACAGTGGACTTGAGGAGGATTCAACATCAAACGAAATCCTCAAGTACCACGACATGGACTTCGAGAATGGATTTATTCAGTGGAAATGGAATCTTTCGTCAAATCAATTTACACATAATACTTCAAACGAAGATGTGCAAGTTCTCATGTATTGCTTATTCTCATACAATCAAGCACGTAACCAGGCGGTGGGGAGCTCGTGGGGATTAAAACCCGTCCCGAATATTACGTTGAAATGAAAGTATTTACGCTGTATTAAAAATTGTTAATTTATCGCTTGTTAATTAATATACAATATGAATGAAACAACTGAAAAAATTCAAATATTTTCTTATCAGATCTTTCATGAAGTGTTTATAACAGAGATATGCTAGAATATTATATTGTTTGTATTATTATGAAGGATTTTTCTGCTTGAGTAATGCCCCTTGTTTCCGATAGTATTTGTCATCTGTTTATATTATTAGCCCTGAGGAAGGTTTTAAATAAAGACCGAAAAGTAGGTAAGTTATTAAGAAATTTTTTTTTGCTTTACTATGACCACCCGATTCTATTATAATTGAAATATATTTATAACTCTAACGTTAACTCCAGTAACTTGTTTGGCGAGAAGTTTGGACCCCCTTCGAAATGGATATCTGATCACGGACCTGTATGTTGGTCAATGAAATAATGTAGTTGCGAGGGAAACAATTCACTGATGCAATGATTTATAATTTAATAACTCGATAAAGCATAAATAATTGTTGGTTTTTTTTAGCTTCAATTAAAATAATACATCCTCCATCTTCTTCTTGAATTCAGGATTACAATGGGATAAGGTTATTTGCATCTCGGTAAAAAATAAATGAAAATCCATTTTTACATGTAATTTATGTAAATGTTAATGTATGTATCACACAATTGAATACAATCGAAAAATTCAAAAATAAATATATTAAATGTCAATCATTCTGTCCCCCCACTTCCAAACGAGGAAAATAATTTTTGTAAACAAACACAACATATTGAAAAATATGTAGACATTTCTTTAGTTACGATATTTCGTAAGATTTTGAACCTTTATCCTTACAAAGAAAACTGTATTTACTGCATAATCTGCATTGTTTTAATAGGATGAGGTTTGCGTTATGTTCAAAAATATCTAGAAACTCTATTTTTGTACCTATTCCTATCTTCATCTAGGTTTGTAAGGATATTAGTAAGTACAATAATTTGTTTAGTAATGTATGAAAAGAAAAACAATTCTTACAAACCTTCATGAAAGATACAAATAGGTATCGAATCGTTGGCATTTACAAATTGAGCATTTATTTTTTACCTAAACGAAAAAATGACCTGATCCCATAATACAGACAATGAGTTAAATAAAGTTTTATTTTGGATATAAATGGATCAAAATCTCAAGAAATAACGTAGCTGAAGAAATGTCAACATATTTTTCAATATGTTATGTTGCTTTACAAAAATCATTTTCCTCGTTTGGAAGCGGGGCGACAAAATTATTTATATTTAATATATTGAAATTTATTTTTTAATTTATTGATTGTATTCACTTGTGTAAAACGTAAATTAACATTTACTATTTGATATATATTTCATTTGCTTTTAAGGTCATAATCCCTGTTTGCATTGCTTCACTTCCCTGGCAGATGGCGTCTTCAGCGGCTGATGGTTGCAGTGGACATTCGAGTGAAGATGAAGCGAAGCTGGTGATGTTAGTGGCTCGAGAACGTTGGCAACGTTGGCCGTTAACCACCCCTGCTGCCACCCCGCTGGCTCTCGAATTTGCAGTGGCCTTGAGAGAAACTCGGAGCCGACCATCACTTCCAGCGTTCCCTCACTTTCTCCGCTACCCCCGAACATCTTTCTCTTGGCGAAAAGTGACACGTCGCAATTACACGTACATTAAAAACTATCTGATCATGTATGAATGCAAAATTGTTTTTGAATGTAATAATTCTTTTTGTATTGAAAACGTTTCATATATTTGTGTCTTCGTCGAAATTTTTACTAATCGTGAGTAAAGTATGCCAATTACAAATAACGTCTCATATGTTCTAATGTTTACAAAGATTTTGAAATAAATATAAAATTAATGGAAACAGCCATAAAAAGTTTCAAAAATTCAATAAATTTAAGTCTAAAAGTTTGTATTTGATTTGTAAGTTGGTTGATTTCTCAGAATACATGAATATACTTGGCTTTTTGAAAATCTCGCCGCTCTATTAAAGAAATGAATCTCTCAATCCATACTCCATTTATACTAATATATGTAACGCGAAAGCGTGTCTGTTTGCTACATGATCACGACTAAACCACTGGACCAATCGTGATGAAATTTGACGAGGAGATAGTTTATATGTAAAAGATGAGCAATGGCTATTTTATTATAAAAATATGTAGTAAGAAAGATAGAAATGGTTTTGGACACTAAATGTCGATGAAATCGAGGAAAAACAGAGCTTTATTCGCTTACGCTGCACAAACGGTTAGAGATATGTGACAACTATAAATGGCAATGTTGTTTGCCTTAAAGATTTCTACAAAAACGACCGCGACAGCATATGTCTATATACAAAAATTAACCTAAATTATCGATAGAACGCTATTAAAATAGTAGTATTAAAATACTTCAGAGTAATTTAAAAAGGAAAAATATAAATCATAATAAAACTTTGAGCTTTTGGTTTGTGAATTTATCAAAGATTAAAAAAATCTGTAAATCGTAATATTTCGACGAATAGTTTAGATTTTACAAGAATTTTAATGAAATGGTGCTGCAGCGTCATGCATCGAAAGCAAAAATTCGCCCCGCGCGTTTCCCTAGAGATGGTGCGTATAGTCAAGTTTGTAATAAATTTCTATTATTATGAATTTGTAAAGTAATGATGTTCTACATATGTTTTTAAAATACAGCAAATAAAAGTATTTTGATCTTACTATACAGATAATTTTATTTTTTCCTGAGTAAAAGTAGATTAGTCTAAGAAAATCTGCTAGTCACGATATAAAAAAAACTGAAAAATACTCACTTAATGTTATCATTTTAGTGTGTTCAATTCACTCAAACTAGGACAATAGTTTCACCGTGTAGCCCGTAAATCAGATGTGTGCTCAATCATATTTTTATTTACATTTCGAAAGCCATACCCCATTTAAAGAAAGGAACCATTCAGAGTTTGCACCATGAGAAAGCATTAAATTGCGCATAACAATGTCACGTTTGTCGAGGACTGCCTGGTGGATGTGTGTAGAACCTTACTGGGGAGAAGTCTCCAAGGGCGTACAGGGGAAATCCCACCAGCAAGCATGCTGGGCCGTAGTGCCTCAAGGGGGGTCTAAGGGTAATAATTTGGACATGTTATATCATCGAGAGCTAACGAAAGTTGGGTTTGTGGCAAATTCATTTACTACTTTAATAAATGGATTTTATTTTTAAATCATGTTTTATTTATTACGAAAAATTATTTTGACTTAAAATAGATGTTTATATGTATAATAAAAAAAGGAGGTAAAAATTGCCCTCCTCTGGCCCGGGTTTTTCTCCGGTTATCCTTCGGGTAGAGATGGATTTTTTATAGATATTCGCTAAACTCTTGCCTAGGGACGGCATCTATTAAAATAATAAATCTCGAATTTAGTGTTATTTAACAGATACGATTTATAAGCAATACTGTCCAAATGATCTATTGTTTTATAATAATACGCACATCTGGAATAACTTTTTTGTGTTTTATTCAATAAAAAATTGTTGGTATTATGTTAATATTATAACATGTACCGAACTATTTTTATTGTTAGGAGTGTGCTAAAATGATGAATCCGCCTCGGCATTAGGGCCCTTGGTCGGAATTGATGGGATGGTCCCTTGTTTGCTTCCGGAGAGTAACTTAGTCTATGGTCCTCCACGTGGTTATACGCAGTTTGTAACTGCTTATTTAATATAAATTTATCATTATTAACGACCTTGCCAAGCAGCAGAATGGGGAGCGTGGTAGGTTCCGTGATCCCAGAGGTCCGTAATCTAACTACTCACAGATTACAGTACAGGGGACTATTTTGATCAATGAACTCAATAACACAAAACTCACACAAGCAAATTCGCGAAAAGGTACTCGGCTAGTTTTGGTAAATTACTTTCAAATATAAACGTTTTTAGTCGGGTCCAAATACACTGGTTTATGTATGCATGCAATCTGGAAGGTGTGTTCTTCATAATAAATTTTTGTTCTAGATATTGTACGTATCTCGAATGCTACATAATCTTTCATTCTATTATGAAAAAGGCAGTTCCAAACATTTCTTTAGATTTACGATTTTCTTTTCTGAACATTTTCTGTACGATCGTAACACTGGCGTCCGTGGAGTACTCGGTGGTCGGAGAGTTAATTTCGGAAGTTTTAAATATTTCAGTCCAGAATTATATGAGTTACTTTTGAAATAAAAATATGACTCAAACATTGGGTCGCTTATCAGAACATGAAGATAGTGAATACATACCGTAAGACTGAAAAAAAAATTTCTTCTCTATTAGTAAGATTTTTTTAATGGTTTACATCTTAACTAATTATTTTCCTTTAGAAATTTTTATTATGTCTTGATATGTGGTTTATTTATTTGTAGGAGGTTTATTTCTTGGTAGTTGTACGTGTTATGTTGCTAAAATACATTTATTTCATTGTATTTTATGTAAATTCACCTGTTGGCCTTAATATTCACCAAAATGTTGCGAGAGAATATAAACTTTAATATCAACTTCAAAAGTCGAACGTTTCATATAATAGACGTAATTTCTATAATTATATTTTCAATTATTACTCGTCCATTTACAGATGTGTATTTTATAATTAATATATTTGTATTAACCATTTTTTTCACAATGTTTCGACAATCATTCGTGCCGTGACCATGTGCTTAAATTTTCTAATAAATACATAGCAGCATAATGTTTATGTAAACATTATTTAATTGTATTTTTAATTTGCTTTGCTCCATATTTTTTTAAAAATTGTAATATTCCGGTGATGGAACGAATAAGTGTCGAATCATAGTGCAAATTTTGTATGTATACTATTTATAATCTACGTCTGTGAATAGTCGAGTAAATATTTAAAACAAAAAGATTAAAAGTTCCATTACGTGATAAAAACATTACATCCCATAAGTTTGAAGCGAAAATGTTACTATTTTTACCAATACATACATAAACGGTATCAGGTATTCGTGTTTCTGTTTTATGTACTAAGCACTCACAAGAACTTGAAACATGATTTTATGAAGTCATATTACTTGTAAGGTGAAACATTGGATAGTCCGTATTTGAATAAACAGCAAAAACTCGAAAAAATAATCTTTAAGTTTTAAAGAGTATATTAATTAATAATCTTACAGCATTCTAAAAATGTAGAGCACAGCCTTGAAATGAAAATAATCACCCGAAATCGTTATAGCATAAAATTTGTTACATCACAATTAAATAGAACACATATAATAATTTCCTGGCTTATATTCCGGTACAGGAAAAACTGTTTTTTCTCGCAGGAGCAAGGCCCGTTAGCTCAGTTGGTTAGAGCGTGGTGCTAATAACGCCAAGGTCGTGGGTTCGATCCCCCCACGGGCCAAGTATTTTTGCAAGTCAAATATGTTCCATTTTAATTAGTCGTGCATAATGCTAGTTACATTAAGAAACAATTTAATAAGCAGATTGTTGTCTTTCAAAATGCTCATGCAATGTGGAGAAATATAAAATACTTAGTAGTAAATTCTTATGTCACTAGAAGTTACACTGAATTATTTTGCACGAAGAAAATTTGTTTTGAAAAGTAAGAAGTGTACGATATTCGTTTCATTTTTTATATTTTCAATTATTGGAAACGTAATAATAATACAATTTACATATTTTATATATAGTTGCATATAATGAATTATGTTTTGGTTTCGATGTGTTAAAGCATATTTTTAAGTTTTGTTTACGTAATTGTAGATAAGAGAAAAGAGATCTACTCATATCACAGAGATAACACCAAAAACTACAGCATTACAAAACAGAGAAAAGGCGCCTGTTACATACGCAAGAACATACAAAGATGTCCTACATTTTTTTAAATACATTTACAAAGAGTGATATCAACTTATCACTTTTCTCGCCATTGTTATTCATATACTTGACGGTTGTATTATAACGTACATAAGGCTAGGCCCTATATAGAGCGGATAGATATTTATTTTCACAGACATTGAACATAACCCGGTAGCTGCGATGAACAGTGAGTACTGCGGTGGATAAAAGGACTACACAATCGATGTGCAGTATACACGTCGATGTACATACTACTTTTATGTATATTTCAATGGATTTCACCGACAAACTTGATAGCTAGAAGCACCCCATAAAACCATGCCCAATGAATAATACACCAAGGCACTTTACCCCACCGTACCCCTGTGTAGCGATATACCCCCGCCTTCACCCGCCAGGGTTCGTTATGTGGATAATTTATGGAAAGTTCCAACTGCCGAACAGTCAGAATGGCGATATGGAGAACAGAGAAGGTTGGATGCAAATTCTGGTAACACACTGCGGAGAAGATAGTAAGTAGATCGGTTGTAAGACGAGAGTTCTCTTTCCAATATCCATGTTCGCTACATTATGTATTGCGAATCATTCACTCATACCTTCATAAATCCAAAAAGAGTTAACACTATTTACTCAAAGATGAGTGTTTTTACTGAAAACAACAATATGCCTACCTCATACGAATTGCCAACTTCTAACAATTTAAGTAATATCCGAATTAATATTAAAAGTGGTCACAAAAGAGATTTATTTGTTGTTAAAAACACAACATACTAAGACACAAGGTAATATTCATTCCACACGTTCGATGCAGAAATAACGGAAAAGGGCAGTAAGAGCATGTGAAATGAATCGATGGCCGATATTGGCGATAGATTTTAGTTTAAAGTAATCAGAATGTAAAGCCAACAAAATGCGAGGTACACTGATCGTTACTCTTCAAGGACGTTGGCGAAGTAAAAGCGTTGACTGCACTAAGTACACACGCTGTACCAACATCAAACCAGTTAGACTAGCAACAAATGAAAAAGTAAATGAATAATATATTGTCAAAAGAGCAGTTACCAACTGCCTATGATAATGTTCAGGACAAAAGACTAATTTACTGCTACTACTTTACAATGAAGTGCATTCCCATTCTTGTATTTTTTTTTCTTCAGTTACAATTTTTCTGAGTAAAGAGACATGACTTCGTGTATAGACACTGACACTTTTCCTGGGAAAGCAGTATTTGGTGGGTTGGAGACAATCGCAGTAAAAATAAAGAGATCACAGACTGCTGCTATGTGCAACCCCAATTATCGAGAAATGACACGCTACCCTAACTGTTGCGGAAGCGCTTCTTTAATTTCCATGCTGGCGCTGCTAAAAATAGTCCCAGCCGTCGCGGTCGTCTCTCCCGCCATTGAGCGGGAAGTAGGGATTGGTAGAGTGGGGAAGGGGCGGAACATGGATTGCGGGGAGGGGGGAATTGGTGAGTGAGAGGGAGGGGGACGGCTGCTTCTGCTGCTGCTGCTGCAGCTGCTACTGTGTTTACTGAGCGCTGTGAGGCAGGTCATGGTGTGCTGTTACTGCCACTCGCTGCGCTGCTGCTGATACGCTACAGGTGACCGCGAACCGCAATATTCTTCTGTTCCCATACCAACTGCAAATCATGATTAACGTTATTCATATCAGGGATACAGGATATGAACGTATCTGGAAGAACACAGTTGAGCATAGTATTGAATAGCTGTTTGCCTACAAATTACAGAAAATGAATTATATATAATTATAAATTAATAGTTATATAAATTATAGTTTTATATTTGACTAAATAGTGTGAGTAAAGTTTCGCTTCCACTTTGATTTCAAATCCGACGAGTATAGTACCTGGAGTGAAAAGGAAGTCTGAGGTTGGTAGCAACACCTACGCGATTCAAAACCGGTGATAAACATGTACGAATTACATGCCATGATTATTTTCTCGCAAGACATAATTAAGAATGTACATTTGTTTCTTCGTGTTGCTTCTACACAGATTACATAGCTTGGAATAATTTTGTACCTTGAATGAAGAGGTTTTTACTCTAATGTAATAATCTTTTCCTCATTTATTTGGATAAGATTGTTTTTTCTTTCCTTTCTGCAAGTGTTCTATAACACTTTTTTTTCGGTGCATAATTTTTCGGGAAGTCCGAAATAGTAGCGACTGCAATTCTACATCAAAAGCATCAGGACATAAGAATACGTTTCTGTGATAAATTGAAAACATGATAAAATTGTCAAAAAGTATTTTACATTTTAGCTATTCAATTACATACTGCAAACTAGTGGTGCAAAACCATTGTACATACTTTCTCATATACTTTTCTCAGTCTGCACTAGAGAGCGACTTTAAAGCATTCTATTAGCAGAGAGATGATTTTAACAAGGTACTCTTGTTTATTTTGGTCGTCTTCATTTTACCCTATTTAAAATGTTTATTAACGAAATAATTTTTATAAAAGAATCTCTAATATACAAATTCTGTTCTTTCGTTTTTGGGGGAGATAAGATTTACATTCTATTTCAAAACATATTTATTAATAAGTATAAAGATAATTAGGAAATGATTAACGGGACAACAAAGCCAGCAGATCATCAATAATAAATAAATAAATTTATTGTCAAAAAACAGTACAAACTGCGTATGACCACGTGGAGGGAAAAAAAACTAATTTTACTCTACGGAAGTACACAAGGGACCATCCCATCAATTCCGATCAAGGGCCCTAAGGCAGAGGCGAATTCAAAAATTTCAGCAAAAGTTCCTAGATAAGATAAAAAGTTAGCTGCGAGTTATAATACATATATAATGTCAATATGTTTGTAATTTAATGGAAATATGTTTGTAAATTTTAATGTACAAGTTATTACCGAACTATGGATTATTCTGAGTATACTGTTTAAAAATCAAAGGATTTGAAAAAACACTAAATTCACGATTTATTGTTACAATAAATACGCCCCTAGACAAAGCCTAGAGAACCTGTATAAGAAATCCGCCTCTACCCGAAGGAAAAACGGAGAAAAACCCGGGCCAGGATGGGGCTACAGAATTAATGTACACAACCGTGCCAAAGTTGAGTACACATAAAACTAAATTAATATGAGCCATAAGACAACACAATCATGCAAGAAAATAGTTTTTGAAATTGTTATAAGTAATTTTAAAAGTGCTACAGAAATGGCGTGATAAAGTACAAGACGGATTTAACTTTTATTAAAATCAATAAATTCTTTTACAGTGTAGAAGCACTGGTGCAGGAGGTAGTTTTTAAACGCGGATTTGAAGAGATTCAATGTCATCATATCTTTTATATTTTTGTGGAGGGAATTATATGGAACGATTCCCGAATGATATAGTCCTTTTTGGCAAAGAGTGGTTGGCACTCTAGGGCGATGAATATTATTACTATTGCGAGCATAATGTTCGTGAACGAGACTGTTTCGTACGAAGCAAGGTGGCACTTCAGTAATTCGGTCTTAACAAACAAGACCGTTTCATAAATATAAATGCAGGGAAGTGTTAAGATATTTAATTCCTTGAATAAAGGTTTACAAGAGTTTCGGGGGTGAGATTTACAAATTATCCGAACTATCCTCTTCTGAATTCTGAAAGTTTGAATACTCTGACCGGAATTACCCCAGAAGGTAATGCCGTAACGTAAATGGGAGTAAACGTTTGCAAAATATACGCAACGGGAAATACGTGGACTAACTGCGTTAACTAAGATTCGGAATGCGTAACACAATTTGCTTAATTGGGAATTAAGATTGTCAATGTGACAATTCCATTTGAGGTTGTCTTGAATATGGAGACCTAAGAATTTTGTATTCGTAACAGTTTTTAATAGTGTTCCGTTTAAAGAAAGAGAAACCTGGGGTAAAGATTTTGTATTACTATGACATACTGTTTTGTCAATGTTTACAATGAGACGATAAATGAGACGATTTGCATGGAACCAAGTCGAAAGGTTAGACAAAACTTTTTGAGCATTGGCGTGTTTACATAGTAAATTAGTGTCATCAGCAAAAAGAACCATTTTGCAATCTGATGTGGATGATGACATGTCGTTCACATACAATAAAAAGAGTATAGGGCCGAGAATTGATCCTTGGGGTACTCCGCAAGTAAGTGGCTTTGTTTCTGAAAGACAACGCTCAAGTATTTTATTTTTAGTATAGGATATTTCTACTTGTTGATATCTATCTTTTAAATAAGAAGTTAGCCATTGATGTGGAAGTCCACGAATGCCTAAAGAATGCAATTTGGTAAGGAGAATTCCGTGATCGATGACATCGAATGCTTTGGATAAGTCAAGAAAAACACCCTGAGGATTTTCTCCACTGTCTAGAGATGTGGTAACATCGTTTAAGAAGGAAAATATGGCGCTTGTAGTGGAAAAGGATTTCCTAAAACCGTGTTGATCGTCAGAGAGAATGTTATATTTTGATAAAAAATCTAGAAGACGCTTATAGAACAATTTTTCTAGGATTTTTGAGAAAGTGGGTAGTAGAGATATTGGACGGTAATTTCCAATATTAAGTTTGTTTCCTTTCTTATGTAAAGGTTTCACTTTAGCTCTCTTTAATATGTTAGGAAACACCCCTTCCGATAAAGAACTATTAAAAATATTTATGAGTGGATTTAATATAGCATGGGACGAAAATTTAACAATAAACTCAGGTATATCATCTACGCCTGTTGAAAATTTGTTTTTTAATGAGCTGATGATTCTCATGACTTCACTGGCGTTAGTTTTGGAAGTGAACATTGAATTGGGTACGTGGGTGGATATAATTGGAGGACATTGATTTGGATATATTGAGTTCGTAATTTTACTTATGTAAAATATTCTTATGTAATTTAATTAAATACTAAAGAGTTAATTTTTTTGTAATTTGAAATTGCAAAATTATATTAGTACAGATTAATCGTATCTAATTTCGGTTAAAAAGGTGATCTGTTTGTCTTATTTACTTCCTGTAATTTCGTAACCCTCTTTATCTATCTCGTCAAAGAATTCTGTAAGTGTTAAAATATATTATTTACAATAATATTATTTTAAACGATTGAAACTGCTATAAAGCTTTGAATTTTTTAAAAAATAATGAAAAATTAACACAAAGTTTTATCAAACAATAACTTCAAGACGAACAGAAACACGTAACCAAGTTAATTCTCCACATGATAAGTAATAATATAAAATAACATCCTCACGCATCAAATAATATGCACGAACATATAAATGTTACACACAGCATGCTATAGTTAACAAGAACATCCGGCAAAAGGAACAGAGGACACATCTAATACGTAAGCTTACGCAGCGAAAAGATGCAGCGTCATGCGGAATCAGGGACCTCAAAAAACCTCGTAGAAACCTCGTGAACGATGTTTTTCTCATTACAATTTTTTCATAACTACTCTTAAGAAGAGACATGAAGAAAAAAAAATATTTTTTTTTGGTCGGTCTCAGACCTTCTTTTAAAAACCCCGTTTTTTGAAATTAAGAACTCCCAAAACGGATATTTTCGACAAAATTACGTGATCAATTTTCTATTTCGGATCTTTAAGCTCCGTATACGACGAAAATGAACTATAACATTTTCGTCGGGCTCAAAGCTAAACTTATTCTGTTCAACTTATTTCTGTTTTATTAGAGATTTGAAAGTAAAATAAATATTCAGAATATTGTTTTACTCTACCTCTGCTTCATCCATGTTAAATAATATTCAAGGTTCTTGAAATAGTAAACAAATGCGTGAATGTAGCAGATAGAAATTATGTTCCTGCGTCTATACCAAACTTTCAAGCGAAATACCGCTAATGCGGATGTAATGCACCCTAATTGTACTTTACGTGCAGAAAACTTAAGCAAAATCGTTGGACCAGTTTTTTTTTAATATTCAAAACTGTACCGAAGTAAATTCTGCCGTAAATACGAAAACTGAAAAGAAAAATGTTTCCATTCGGTCAGGACTGCTGCGCACAGACGGACGGACGGACCGGACGAACGTCCAGTCAAAAACCACTTTTTCGGAATTAGGGGTCTCCAAAATGGATATTTCCTCAAAAATCTCGTTTTCGAATTTTTTCACGATTACAATACTTTCTGTATACTACGTATCTGAGAAAGTAAAAAATAATGTACAATACTAAGTGATATTGAATATATAGGGAATAGATGATTCAATGTCGTTTAATTCGAAATTTCATTGATTCGAAAATTTTTCAGCAGTTCCTACTGTTTCGAATTCATCGACATCATGTAAAAATTGAGGATATATTTATAACATTGATCAGGAAATATTATAAAATTTAATTCGCTCCAAATATAATGAACTACACTTTTGGAATAGTGATTATCATGGCGTCTCATAATTTTCATGCAACTTCACTGTCCATAGATCCGCCAGATGTCTTTCTTCGAATCACCAACTATTGCGGAGTGGAAGCATTTGGTCCCCACAAAAGCTTTCAGCCGCACGCCACGCTTTGGAGTTCCCTAGTGCCTGATGGTGATGATATATCGACTGTGAGTCTGTGATTCAGGGCGCGTATGAAGCTCCTTTTGTGGGGAGAGACTTGCTTTGACTTCTCACATTAAAACAGATTTAAATCTCGTATGGGTTTCTTCTTCAGTCTATCGTCTTCTGGACTGAAGTTCATTAAATAAACATGAAACACTACAACCATATTTTACTCGTATGATAAGTCAGTCTTCTAAGACTCCTTGTTTTTCAACTTTAAAAATGTTAATTAATGTAATTACAAATGTGTTGTATTGTGGGAGGATATGTATGAGTTCAAACAACAGTAGAAGCCAAGAAATGTAACGAAGTATAACTTTAGTTATTTGCCTTACCTCAAGAACATATATCTGGAAAATATATAATTACAGTATAATTTTAATGTAAAATACTTGTATGGGTTAAGAATCGGGCGTTCTGTGTTTTTATTACACTGAGAAAATAAGTTTGATCTATAGTTTAAAGTCTTTAAGAACAGTCACAACTATTTCTACCACACAGATGGTATCCATGAAGAATACGTAATCTCATATTTATAAATGAACAGTGTATGACAGTACGTTTATAAATTGCGACAGTAGCACGTGTTGTAATTAATTTGCTTAAATNGGGTTAAGAATCGGGCGTTCTGTGTTTTTATTACACTGAGAAAATAAGTTTGATCTATAGTTTAAAGTCTTTAAGAACAGTCACAACTATTTCTACCACACAGATGGTATCCATGAAGAATACGTAATCTCATATTTATAAATGAACAGTGTATGACAGTACGTTTATAAATTGCGACAGTAGCACGTGTTGTAATTAATTTGCTTAAAAAAATTACCAAGACTTGTTAAAACGAAGTCTGTATTATCCGATCAGATGTCAATCCAAATTTATTCTCATAATTGGCGTTCTACGTTATTTAATATAGTTGTTTTGAGACGCAAAATATTGTTTTCGATTTCCGTGTACCGAAGATTGTGCGTCCAATATAAACTCTCTCAGGAGTCTTAGTCCATCAATAAAAAAAATTCTGCATACGATATTCTTATACCCATGTTGAACATCGTATATCATTGAACCATATGATACCTGTATTTACTCTGGGATGTTTGAAGCATTTCTCTCTTTGTGTCCTCCCCCTCTCCCCCCCCCGCCCCCATTCAAAGACACTAATCTGGGAGTGAAATTTCATAACACTCTTTAAATAAACCCTCCTCGTAAAAAGAACTGAGTATTACATCCTTTTACCGATTTTTTTTTCTTGAGAGAAATCACAGAAACGTCCCCTCGGCGCGTAACGTGCTTTCGTCTCTGTTCCCACAACTACGCGCCGCCTGCGACCAATAAGACGATGACGCGACAAGCGAGGGGGTAAGGGGAGTTCAACGAAGCGACCGGAAGGAAGCGCAGCATCCCGCTGAGCGGAGGGGGAATGGAAAGGGGATTGAGGGAGGGACGGGGCACAAGGTGCGCCGCGCAGCGATTCCGTCCGCAGGTGGGATCCCCTCGTGGGAACACTCAACTAGTGGGTCACGCGGCCGCCGCGAGGGTCGCGCATGTGCCGATGCTTTTCATCGCAATGCTCACCGCTCACATCCCGGGTGGTGCCGTTCCTTGCAGGAATGATTGATTGAATGTTTTTTACGTATTTGGAGATTGAAAGCGGAGAGCGTTTCTTGTTTGTTCGCGGTACAGTTTAAAGTGACGGTTCGGACGAAACGAATTCCATAGACATTCCTTTCAATTTGTAGACTCAGTAAATAATTTTTTATGGTTCTCGACGTTACTCGTTGCATCATTGTGTCTGAGTCAAAATCTATGTTACATGAAAGAAACAGAAAGTCATTCACTAACGTAAAAATCTCGTAAAAATTCCAACCCTGAGAATAACAATTTTCATAATCATTTCATAAACAAATTAAACTGTTGAAGTTAATATATATTATATATTAACTCTAATTAATGTCCTTCGTTAACAATAAACTAACTTATATCTACTTTTCCCGTCCCTTCATCTACGTCCCCCAGCAACAAATGAAACCCCTATTTATGCCTCTAGCATCATCATTGTTTGTAATCGAATAACATAAAATCGTGATAATCCGTAGAACATCCACAGACTCCTTACTTGTGACAGGACAATTCCGAAGAACGCAAGCCAAACTTGAATTTATAAAAAAAAGTGCAATTGCGTGGAATACTGGTTAAATATATTTATTATGAATAGTAACGTGGCGTAATATAACCATGCGATTTAATATCTTAAATTAATAAAAAGTTTATCATATTTTCACATTTTTGTTTTTTACATCATGACAGGATTAGTTTTGATTTCGTTTTCACTGAAGGTCTCTTATACTGAAGATGTACCTATACAACTCAACATCTTTCCAACTCAAGGTCACGGTTAGGTGGAAGAGCAGGCCTCATGGCCTAAACACAAGGCATGAAATTAAGAAGAAAAATTACTATTAAGTTAATTCTTCGCGTCCGGTTTTGAATGTTGCGCGTAAATAAATCGATCTTCAGTCACCATCGATATTAACTGAAAACACTAATCGTATTCAATTGTCAAATGAATGTGAATTAAACCACGCGTAACAAATAAAACAAAAATCTGGGAAAAATGAAAAAAAAAGGTTGGTAATATGTTTGTCGAGAATCTGCACAATGCTATTCAAGGTAGTACTTCACATAAACTCAATAATGCTAGATGTTGTTTATATTTTGTACAGTTGTTGATTTTATGACTTATAACAACTGGACAAAGTTTCATGACCTTCACGAGAATAGTTTGCAAGTTACTGAAACTTTAATTTAACATGGTATCTTACGCGATTTCACGAATTATCAACTTTATCTGAAAAAGAACTATATAAGCAAATGTAAGAAATTCCTAAAACTTTTGGAAATTATTCACTGGTATTCTGAAAGTATGAAAACCTTATGATAATCATAGGTCACAGGAAATAAAATGAGATATTCGATAAAAAGTAAAATAAGGTCGGTAGTGAAACGTCACAACGCTGCTCTACACCATGTGAACCATTTATTTTCGTCTTTCGCCACCAGAGAGAGAAACCTAACTCCACGGCCTTCTAACTTTCCTAACACATGGAGTTCAAAGAAATAAGAACATTGATGTATAATTTTTCATTCTTTCAAATTAACATTGAAATAAATTACTTCGAGCTGTTTGTCGATAGAATACTTTTTCAGACACTACTTTGCCTCTCCCCATAAAACAAAATTATTTTAAAGACATTCTTCAAATAATCAACGATGGAAGTATCATCGAATACTTTCGCCTATTTAAGCGTTTTTTTCAAGTAACAAGCTCAGCTATGCATTGCTACGCTACCAACTTGAAAATGTAAAATGCAACGTTGCCGCGAATAAAGTGTAATATAACACATATTATTTTAGTTCGTATTATATTGAAATTAAGAGTTTAATACGTATGACATATCCCAAGTCACATGTAATAAGTTTTAAATAAGCATTATTCTAACAGTTTTATATCTTACGGGGTAGTTTAAATTTAAAGATTTGTTCTTCTGTAAAGTAAAATCCAGATACAGTAACACTGAAAGTGTGAAATTTCGAATGAGTTTACATTATTTACGATTATATGCACTATTTAAAATGTTTCAAATTACTTCAAGCTATTTTGAAACAAATGAGTAATCTAATTATAATATTCCGTAATAGTAAAGTTCGTGAACTACATGAAGTTTCGACAAGATCTTACGTCAAGTACTACTTTTAAATAAATTTTGCGGTCTGCGAATTCTAGAAATTTTTACATAAAAATTTTCATCAAACTTTGGGGGATACAATTTAGTGTTAAGTCTTCGCTTCCACGATCCCTCTGAGCGGTAGAGCGTGGGTTCAAACCCCGCTTGGTAGGACTAGGTGAGGTTTTCAGCTGAGGTTTCCCTCACCTACTCCAGACCAAAGTCGGTTCGGTACCGTAAGTTCTCTGTCAACCCAACATCTCTCCTTCCCAATTCCCTTACCCACGTCCAACGGTTAGGTGGAAGATCAGGCCTCATGGCCCGAACCTCGCCAAAAGGAATAAAATAAATAAATAAATAAATTAATATTAAAAGTAGTTTTAAAATAAAGAAATATATTATTATTTCCAGCTTGAAATAATACAAATTTGTTGATACGAATCAAAATATCGGGTGGCAAATAAATAAATATGATCCATCAGTTTTATTCGTTGGGTAACATTTGCCAAATCCCATCTCGTGCCGGCTTGATCGATCGAAAGTTTATAGAAAATCTCCCGCGGGATAAGATAAGTTGGTCGGCGCTGATCTAGGCAACATTTTGATATCAAAGTACAAGACAGTTTTAAGTTTCAGTGTTTTCCAACCACAAGTATAGTTTGTTTGTTTCCGGGTGTTGATGGTTTTACGAAGATACAAAAGTCACTTAAAAGTACAATATTTCACAACTCACAAACTAAAACAGATGGATGGCCGTCTATTACCGATGATGAATTTCGCAGGATGCCTGCTGTCCAATTTGTCAATTTACGGAGGGACTAGCGTTCCAATTTAGTAAAGTCTCTGAGAAGTACGTTTTCTTTATTTTCACTTACTCGTAAATTGATTTATAACACAACATTATTAATTATAATGAAAATTTATGATTTAATATATATCAATCACTTAATAGTACCGAACAAATAATACTTGACTCATTAGAAATACACAAAAGCAACAGTTCCGTGATTTATGCATCTGCAGGTCAATTCTCTTTCCGCGTAGAGATTTCTCCACGGCGTAGGAATGGAGTCTACGTAGTGGATGTTAACATACCAAATTATTGGTTATTCAAGACTACAATGGTAAATAAATGATTGTACTTTTGTACAATTTATTGAAATATTGCAATTACTATTTTACTCTATATCCTTCTTCGTCAATTGGTCACTTTGGATCGTGTTTCCCAATAAGACAATAAAATTATATGAATCTGAATGAACTAATCAGATGTTAAATTACCCTAAATGATTCTTTGAAATACATACTAAAAACTAGAAATAGAAACTATTTTTGTACTTAAAAAATTTAATTTTAATCGTTAATAAAAATGCGGCGGAGTTGGTGTGCGACTTAAAGGAATGATTAGTAACTGTGTTCTTAAAGAATTTGGCAGTATTGTATACTCTTCAGAGGAATCCGTTAAATATAGTACCTAAGTTATCAAAGGAATGAATTAACAGAGAATAACCAACACATTAAAAAAAACCTTACAACACAATGAAAATGCCGGCATAGCCNTTGTCAATTTACGGAGGGACTAGCGTTCCAATTTAGTAAAGTCTCTGAGAAGTACGTTTTCTTTATTTTCACTTACTCGTAAATTGATTTATAACACAACATTATTAATTATAATGAAAATTTATGATTTAATATATATCAATCACTTAATAGTACCGAACAAATAATACTTGACTCATTAGAAATACACAAAAGCAACAGTTCCGTGATTTATGCATCTGCAGGTCAATTCTCTTTCCGCGTAGAGATTTCTCCACGGCGTAGGAATGGAGTCTACGTAGTGGATGTTAACATACCAAATTATTGGTTATTCAAGACTACAATGGTAAATAAATGATTGTACTTTTGTACAATTTATTGAAATATTGCAATTACTATTTTACTCTATATCCTTCTTCGTCAATTGGTCACTTTGGATCGTGTTTCCCAATAAGACAATAAAATTATATGAATCTGAATGAACTAATCAGATGTTAAATTACCCTAAATGATTCTTTGAAATACATACTAAAAACTAGAAATAGAAACTATTTTTGTACTTAAAAATTTAATTTTAATCGTTAATAAAAATGCGGCGGAGTTGGTGTGCGACTTAAAAGAATGATTAGTAGCTGTGTTCTTAAAGAATTTGGCAGTATTGTTTACTCTTCAGAGGAATCCGTTAAATATAGTACCTAAGTTATCAAAGGAATGAATTAACAGAGAATAACCATAACATAAAAAAAACCTTACAACACAATGAAAATGCCGGCATAGCCCTCTGCGAAAAATGCGTTTTCTACGTAGAGAACTCGTATCCTGCGGCATGAGCGGCGTAGGAAAGTTATCTACGCTAGTACTATGNAACTTGTAGTTGTAAAACATACCTCACCAGCCAATTAAATGAGATAATTGCAATTATAATTGATACTGTAATACATTGCGTCTAATGAAAGGAAACATTTTTAAAGAAGAAGAATCACGAAAAAGATGTAAATTACTTTAATACGTAGTAAATTTTCCGAAGTACTTTTTACATATAGGTCACCGAACATTTGAGAAAGATATTTTCCTTTTTCCGAGGTGAAATACATGATTCACGAAACCGTAGCGCTCTGTCGCCATGTTTTTACAAGCTCTTATGCATTTGAAACGAGTCCCTGAATATTGTTTCTACTATACTATTAACTGATAAAACGTGAATTAATTTGCATGCTTTCATTACTATTCATATTGTTGGTTTTAAAATAATTAGAATATAAATAAAGAATATAATTAATCATCTCAGTGATTCAACTAATTTGGAGCGCAGGTCCCACCTTAAGATCCACTGTTGATAGACCTCTCAACGACGTTTACAGTGGTTCTTCCCAGTTAAACATCCCTCCCAATCAGTCCAGTACTTGAACGTGGTGTTGCGGCGGTCGGAGGCGACCTAATCCTGTTACAGAAGTAGATGCCATCGCTCCGTGACCGAGAAAGAGACGTCCTCTACGGGATTACAACAGGAACCAACTGAAAGGTGAGTAAACACAAACCTTGTTTATGCAACCATACTACCTGAACGGAGAGAATCTTTTTGTCGAAAGCTTAGGCCATACATACGGTGATCATTCCCAAGTACCTTCCAAAGTTGAACATTGGCGAATGATGTGGCCGCTTCACCATTGGCAAGGATAATCAAATATTCGGTGCTGGAAAGTGTTGCAAGAATGGTCGAAGCGAATGACAAGGATCTTCCAACCCCGAGTTTAAGACAAAGGAGCCGCCTTCTTTGTCAATCTGGCTAATTAAATTGTCTCGTAATTCGATCAAGTCTGAATATAAGCAAATATGTCGCGATATAATTCGCGCAATAAGTATAAAATTAAAACATATACGAGCATAAAATCATATTATTGGAGTTTTTTTAACTCAGCATCCCGTGTGCGTTTAAGTTATTAATGTCGCAATGTATTATTGTTGTTACATTAGGTAGCATATACTATGTAGGGCGTAAAGCTATATATTATTCATACCTATTTAATTACAAAAAAAGTTAATGGTGTTCCCGTATTGTTGAGCACAAATTATAAGTTACAAATGTGTTCCATGAGTTTCGATTTCAACAAAAATGTCACAGTTACAACTTCTAAATTTTTTAAAATCATTGATTGAACAAAATTAAATATTAACAAATTTAACGGAGAAGATACAAATTACACAAAGTTTTATTCGAAATATTTGAAAGTTGTGTTCGCAAATATTTGCTGATTATTCTTTGGCGAGGATTGGCATAAGTGTGGCCAGTTTTTACAGCTGGTGCCTCGATGGTGCAACGGGTTCAAGTAATTGAAGCAAATATTTGCCGATGACTTTTTGCCAAGGCTTGGCACGTGTGTGGCCCTTACTGAACGCTCAGCCATGGAGTGAGCCTCCCTGCCATGAGATACTTGTAGCTTTGGCGTTTCTTCACCTGTAATTATAAAACAAGTGTTTTATACATTCATGTATCAAAACCGAAATTTTGTTGCAGAATCTTTTTGTGTTGCAGAAAATGATATTTGGAATATCCAAAGCCAGAAATAAGTTAATAGTTAGAACAATTATTTTCAGATTAAAAAAATTTTTGAATCAAGTAAGAATAAGGGTTTCTTGCTAAAGAAAAATCAAAATATTTTAAAATATATTTTTATTGGATAATTAGCAGAATACCGTGAATATTTGTAAATATATTTAGTTTCGTAGATTAACTGTTACTACGGTGAAGGAAATATAAATATGGTGCTGCACGTCTAGTGAAATAACTTTTATATTTCTTTAGAAGGGCCACACGTTGACGGCGACAGTAGCCTGTAAACTTTTTCCTTGTCCAACCCTGCGGACTACCACCCACATCACTACAGCTTGATCCTCCGCCGCGCAGGTAGAAAAGTTGAATCATGCGTAAGTTGAATCGTGCATGAGTGGAAATGTGCGCAACTCCCGATAAAGGGTCCAAGGTAGAGACGGGTTGAAAATTTCAACGCACTCCTCAGATAAAAGTAAAGAGATTAGATATTTATTCTGAGATATCTCTTAGAATCTTAGATATTTACTCATAATTAGGACCTTTTTTAAGAATTTTTTACTAGATGTCACTGAGGGTACGGAACGGTCTGGAATACTTTCTGGAATACATAAATAGGATCCTCGCCACTTAAGTTTAATTTCGAAATTACCAGAGCTTCATTTCTTTAAAAAATGTAGGTCACCAGAATACGAAGGCGCCAACATTTCAAAATTACACGAGATAAAAAAAAGCTATTGAAATTGTTTGAAATGTTACTAAAACGATAAAAGACTAATTGTTAAATTAAAGTTACGTCGTAAATTTTTGCTATCTACAACTGGCCTTTAGTCAAAAACATTAATTTGTTAATTTTGCTAAATTTTTCTCATTTTTGGCACAGGAACTAACTTGTGCTACTAGGCAGCATAATTCCCTTATTTAATAGCAAGCAACAAGATAAAAATGAAGATGATTTGGTATGGATTGACAAAAAGTGACGAAGTGACAGAAAGCTGGCGAGACTTGCGACATGACTTGTCACGGAATCCATTACCAGACGAGATGATTCAATAGGAGCTGGAATGGCAACAAGGACGGGACGGTCCAGAGATGCCTCAAGAAGAACTCGATAGAATAATAACACCTAAAGGGAGGCAAAGCACCAGGGTTTGAGAAAATAACTCATGAGATGATTACAACAACGTATGAAATATATGATAAACAGCTTCTAGATTTATATAACCAATGCATACACGACGGGGATTTTCCAAAGGAATGGAAAATAGGAGTTTTGCGGATATTTGAAAAAGAAGGAAAGAGGGATTTGACGAAGGCTAACTCGTATTGCCCAGTTACATTATTGCCTACCCTAGGAAAAGTTTTGGATACATGGCTTTGTGAGAAAATTATATAAGAAAATGGATTAATGTATGAACACCAATATGGATTTAGAGTTGGAAAGAGCACGGAGGATGCTATACACGACTTAGTAAATGTAGTCGAACGAAGAAGAGGAAAATATGGGCCGGTAGTGTTTGTAGACGTTCAAGGCGCATTTAATAATGTCACGTGGGGAGAACTTCTTGCAACAACAATAAACTTGAAAGTGCCAGGACGATTAATAGATTTATTGAGATCTTTTTACACTGAACGACATTCAATGCTCACATTAGGAGGGAAAACAACATTAAAAAGAAATTCTAGAGGGTGTCCCCAGGGCTCATCTTTATCACCTTTGCTATGGAATTTGTATATAAACAATATACTGAGAGCCATGCAAGAAAACCATGTTTATGTTGTAGCATATGCGGACGATATATGTCTATTTGTAGAAGGGCAAAGTCGCCGAGAAATAGAAGAGAGATAGACATACTATGAAGCTATGTGAAAAACTTATGGAACAGAAAGGAATGAAGTTATCACAAGAAAAAAGCTAAGGATATGTATTTGGGAAACAACAATAGAAAACGCCGAAATCCAATAATTAAAGTAGGAGGAAAAAGCATCAAAATTGTGCGTACTAACAAATACTTAGGTATTATTTTGGATGATGGTGTGACGTTTCGGGAACACATAAAATATATAATGGAAAAAGAAAAAAAAGTACATTATAGTTTACTGCGGGTAGGATACAATAACAAAAATCTACCACAACAAGAGTTAGTTCAGTTATATAAAGGAGGAATCATGCCCATAATAAGTGGGTGATGAAACTGACAAATATACACGTAGAAAGACTATTACATTCCACACAACGATGTTCAGTCCGGTTAAACCCGTGCTACAACACAGTCGCGACAGCAAGTATAGAGGTACTTCTAGGAGTAATACCAANCGTGCTACAACACAGTCGCGACAGCAAGTATAGAGGTACTTCTAGGAGTAATACCAATAGATATTCATTTGCATAAAATGAGGTTGCGTTATTGGCAAAGAAAAACGGGAGAAATACAAATTAACGAGACGAGAATAACCAAGGACGGGAAAGAAGCAAGAGAAAAAATAACCGAAGAATTGATGTCTGCATGGCAGATACGATGGACTAATGAAACGACAGGACGACCAGTTTTTTCTTACATACCGGACGTGACTTACGCCTTTAGGAACAGAAAGTGGTTTAGACCAGGACGAGAAATGATGGAGATGCTGACTGGACACGGAAATTTTGCAACATACTTGACAAAAATACGAAAGACTGGCAGGAAAGAATGTATTTGCGGGAAAGGAAAGAAGACAGGAATTACGTGTTATGGGACTGCGACATCTATAATATGGTAAGACGTGAGACTTAATTTTGAGACTACAGAAAGAAGGGGTCAGACAGTTAGGTAACGACTCGGACTTGATATCTACAAGAACAAGATACAATATATTCCACGAAGTCTCCCGCAGAATGTGTATGGTACGAGATGCGAAGAAAATGATCTAACAGGACGTAACAAACAAGGGACGTATAATGACTGTTAAAAATACGGGAAAACCTAAGTTAAGATTCACTAAAAATCAAATTATGAATTCATTTGTATTGCGACGGTTGTTAAATAAATTATTATAATAATTATTATTAGTAAAAAGATCCCTTACTACTGGAAGAGAAAGTTGTGCCACCTAGTTCCTAGCATATAATATGCTCCGTTTGTAATGGAACATTCATATTTCTGGCTTCAGTTACTCGATAATGTGTTCCGAATTCAACTAAATTTATCATTAATTGATACTTCTGTACACTGCATTTTTTGCTGTAACCAAAGGCGGAATAATGGGAGGTGTAATGGCTGTCAAAATGTTTTATTCATATCAAAATCATTTACGCCAAACACAATTATTTACTTTCAACACTTCGCAATAGTTTAAGATAGCAATGAAATAGATAAAACCAAAAAATAAATTAGTTAATTTCAATCTCAGACAACACTGTCCGCATTTCATATCTATACATATATAAAACACAGAGTTTGTGTGCAGTGTGACCGCTGCATAATGCAAAGATATATAGACCAAAACCTTTGAAATTTGGTGCGTGCATTCCACAGCAGGAATTTCTTGGAATTTGGTGCGTGAGTTCCACAGCAGGAATTTTTTGGAATTTTGACTTGTTTTAAGAACTTAATTTTAAGTGTTTCTTAGTAACAGTCGCGGAACGCAGAAACCCTACGAAAACGTCTACCACATTAAAAGGCGACACGCGCGTTCATAAGTATGGACCAAAGCGCACCACCAAGAAATATTTCCAAAATTCTGTTTAGAAATTATTTTATTAAACGTTAAACATATTATCATTTTTATACCTCATACAACGAGTTTGAGGTCCTAGCTTCAAAATTTGGCACACGTTTCCAGGGTAGGTTCTTGTGCTGAGGCTTTTTCACAATTTCAATTAAATTTTGCTGTATTTAAATTTTAAGAGATTGTTTTTGTGCGAGTCGCGCAGCCCCGCTAAATTCGGCATGTGCGTTCGCTAGGAGGGACCAAGAATACCACTTAGAGATATATTTGAAATTTAATTCATAGTCTATCAGCTCAGACGTGATATCCAGAAGATTAAGGGGTTTCAACTCAACTTATTCTCTCGACCTGCTCGCCGGGCCGGTCGGGAACTAGCAATGACTCATCTACTGGGCACCGCCCCACAGTACTGGAACTTTTACTTTCTCACAATCGTAGCATATAGAAAGTATTGAAATCGTGAAAAATAACGAAAGCGAAATTTCAACGGAAATATCCATTTTGGCGATCCCTGATTCTAAAAAGGTGTTTTTTGGCATAACGTCCATCTGTCCATCTGTGCGCAGCGATTCTGAGTAAACGGATGAATCAATTTAATTTGCACTCCGTATTTACGGTAGAATTAACTTGTTGTCCATGTATGTGCTCTAATTTTCTTTTTACTTTAAAACAAACGGTATTCACATTAAGGTCAAAGTACACTTTTGACTGTTTTTCGAAAACGGCTCCAACGATTTTGCTTAAATTTTCTTACGTAAAGTACAATTAGAATGTATTACATCCACATTAGCGATATTTTGCAGCAAAGTTTGGTATAGACGCAGTAAACTAATTTCTGTCTGCTACATTTACACATTAGTTTGTTTCAAGGGGCTTGAATAATATTTTGCTGTGTAAATGGACAAAACAGACGAAGAATACACTTTTTGTAAACTTAAATGAAAGATATGATGATAAAATACACAGGAAGACAGCAAACGCACTGCAGATACGAAAATACATCAATTTCTGTCTAAAACAAAATTACATTTACATAACACTTTTGCGATATTTTTGTCACTCTATGCTGCACAGGGAGAAACGTATATGAGAAAGTATGTGCAATGGTTTTGCACCACTAGTATGAAATTCAGTTTATAGTCTATCAGCTCAGACGTGGTACCCAGAGTATTAATGGGTTTCTCAGAACTCAATTCACCCTTTCGACCAATTCGACCAAGGTACGGATTTTATTTGTTTATAATAAGGTACCTACTGTAAATAACTTTATTATTCTCAACATATGTAGTTGTGAACATACGTGGTTGGTGTCCGGTTAATTTATGGAAAGTATTTTTTATTTAATTATTTACTTCCAGCTTAATTGATTTGAGATTGGTATTCAATGTAGCCAATGCAATCATTCTCCAACGATCCATAAGAAAAATGATAGAGTTATTTTGGGTTTCTCGCTTTTACGTTGGCAGTGATTCCGGATGCTTGAGAAACTTAAATGTATCGCCAACGTCAACCTCGTATGAACGTGTTCCTCCTGTAACTTTTTTATGGGACGAATGTTCTATTGCTTCGTGATGAATTGTTTAATATTAAACTTGAAACTAGTATTTGTTAATGAATTGTTTAATACTGAAATTATATGTCGTATTTGTTAATGGCACTTCGCCACATTTAGTCTATAATATATTTTGATCAAGTTATTAGTAACATTAAAGGCTTTTCATGGTTATATGTATTATGTGACCGTTAGATAGACTACAGAATATTTTTGTGATACTCTTTTCAGCTTACTTAGTATCAATATCTCAATTAGTAATGTGTACAATCCATCTTAAGGTCGTTTAACAAAATGATCATTAATACTACAATTTTATTGTTTTTCTACATGATATTTAGAGGCAACGTTTATTATTTATACATAGATACAATTAGCATTTTATTGAATTTTTTTCTTGAGTTAATAGCAGTTAGTTGAGTCATACGAAGTACATGAATGAAGTTACTGGATTCTAATCTCACATAACATCAGTTGAGGCGAATAACATAACAGGCCTTTATTTCGTACAAGTTGGCAATATGCATGAAGGAGTCATGTTGACGTTTTTTATGTATACTTACGTAACTCGAAGTATACTCTCTTCATTCACTCACATGATCATAACTACATTGTTTTAAAATGGCTTTGACATTAGCTCACATGAAGACAATGACAATAATTGACATAAATTGACCCTCTCTGAACCCAATTGTTCGAATTCATAAAACGAATAAAATACTCGCACTCACAGGAGAAATTCGAAGACGGTTCAAATTTTAACGTCATGAAGTCTAGGAGTTCTAAACAGTGTACGACTTTTAAAGAGGTGTTAAGAAGTATTAAGATATTTCCCAAACGAAATATTCAAGTTATATTTCTTCGTATACTTTTTTGTACTAAAATAAGCGAAAAGAAAAAGATCAACGAAGATTTGTACGGACGCATCGTGACGTATGCAAATGTAATATCCTGTACAACTGCCCGGTGAATTTCATAAAGGCGGCTCCAGACATTTGTAATTCGGCGAATCCCGAATGCCCGCCAATGCCCGCCATTGCTTGGCCTTCTTTGATGTACCCAAAAGACCGAAACGCTGCGGATATGGTATACGTGGCGTGGCAAAAAGCAAGCAACCCATCCACACTATTCGTTATTCGGCAAGCAGTCGCTCGGCGTTCGTCGAATGACGAACATCTGAAGCATCTTGAAACCAAATGAGTATACGATAAGAACTCACTTTTTATGAATTGACGAAGTTACCATACAAACTTCCACCGTGGATATTCACCGGAGTGTTTGTTTATAAATCAGCATGTGTAATAGAATTATTATCTTAGTATTTATTGTGACCGATTTGACAAAAACAATTCTAAGTTCGATGAGCAAACAACGAAAGAGGACTATAAAAGTATTTCAGTTGTAATTAATTACAAATGATTGTCTCACCGTTTCCTGCTGATTTTTATTTTTTTGTTTGGACGGATAATTCGTAATTAAATAACCCCCATACACTCTTTTAATTTCGTCCATCGAATCCAACTGAGTATACGTCCGTCATTTTACGTGTTACGGATGACTGAGAAAGACAATATAAAAACATCTGAATGTGACCCGCTCGTGTATGAAAATATTTATCCTCACACCAAAAAGAGTTTGCTGGCTAATTTCATATTAACTCGTTCAACTGCAGATTGCAGGAATTATCTTCCACTCAGAACACTTTGAGCTGTCCAGAAATATTTTGGGTTGATTTCATTAATTTATTGGCGAGTCACTGGATAAGCAAAATTCTTCACACATTTGACATTGTACGTAATCGCAAAATTTTTGAAAATGGACTCCCCTGGAGCGTACATATCTGAACTGACCCCGAAATATTTTTCGACCGTTTACAGTACTTTCCTTACACTAAAACTGGAAAGTAAAAAGCGGTCGTACCGTTGGGAATTTGGACAATATTCTTACACCTGTAATTGAAAACATTTAAGGTAGTACAAGCGTAGGTAGAATTAAATCACTAAAATATCTGGAATCGGCATAAATCTCTTATGCATTTCAAACGACTTAAGAGAGTTCCTGAATATTGTTTGTACTATATTATTAACTGACAGATTCAAATTAAAGCACGTATAACCTTCATTATCATTCATATTGTTGTGTTTTAAAAACAATTGAAATGATAATAAAGAAAACAATTGTACATCTCCGTGATTTGACTAATTTGGATTAAGAGCTGGTCCCACCATCATTCTCTATGGAACATACGTTGAATTGTATTCCGTGAATATATTTTTTCCTTCCATCCTACGTAGTATGTGTCGACCTAGCAACCGTCCATCGTGTCTCCATGGGGTGCGAAAATTGATCGCGTCTCCGCATATTTGCTTTGCCGCCGTCGGAAGGGCGGGGGCGCGGGCTAGGGAAGAAGGGCAACCGAGTGGACACTTGCCCAAGCGGCAGCGTCCATCTTCTCACCCCGCCGCCGCACTGCAAGCGCACAGCTACGACGGAGGCCACTACGTCGGGAGGCAAGCAAGCAAGCAAGCAAGCAGGCGAGCAGAGGCCGGGAGTCTTGCCACTCCGCTCTCTATGCCTCCTGCACCACGTTCGTCCGCTCGTCCACCCCCGTCCTTACGGTGACCTTGGGCGAAGGAAGGAAGGCAAGCAAGGCAACGTTGCGCCCCCGCACCCCCTCAGAATGGACTCGGCCGAGGCGGCAGCGGCGGCAGCAACCAGGGAGGAGGAGGGAGGCAGAGTGGTGCGGCCTTCAGAAAATAGTGGAACGGGGCCTGGGAGGGGGATGGGGGGTAGATTTGGGGGTGGGGCTGCGTTGTGAAATCTCTACACTGGTGGATGGACGCGCTTTTGACGAGGGGGTGAGGGGTGGGGTGATGGGGGGGGAGGTCACCCCCGTGCTTTTTAACAAAGGAAATAGAAATTCGGATTGCAAGGGGTTTTGTTGGGTTTCTGTAACAGCGTCGGGCGACCCGTGGCGTAGTGCCTAGCGTATTCGCCTTCTACCTCCGGTGGCGCGGGTTCAAACACTATCCGATCCAAGTAGAATTCGCGGTGTTCGCGGCAGGTTTTCTCGGGGTTCTCCCGTTTCCCCTGCCGTTCCACCACAATATTCACTCATCATCATTCATCCGTCATCACATTTGCACATCAGCTCTCATCACCATGACTTCTTAAAGCCAGAGCGGAGTAAGCGACCTTTGAGTAGTCTCCCCATCGATAAGCCGAACATACATGTAACAACGTCGCAAAATCTAATAAACTCGAACTTTCATGAACGGTGAACATGCATCGGAATTTTTTTCGTCTTTTAATGATGGAGCCCGTTTACCATTCCTTTGGTCACATCTTCGGGTAAAAACCGGGGCAACTATTATTGTTTTGCCCCCGGTTGATGTTATGATTGAAATGTCTCGTGTTCTTTGTGCGATCATGTCCGTGTTGATGCTTCCGGAACATGAAATATCTCTGTTTAGTTAGTGACGTGGGTCGAGGAAGGGAAAGGAGCGGACAAAAAGTGGACGCCCTGGTCGGACACAAAAGAACGAGAAGCATCAAGAGGCACGTGTTCCTTCACAATGACGCAAGTACGACTCGCATTACTGACCTGCCTCAGCTCAGACTCTATAAAGAAAGTCCTGCGAGTTTTTTTTTTTTTTCACGAAATGAACCTTCACGATAGGAAGTCAAGTTTTCCCCGCAATTTAAATAAAGTGTGTCAAACGAAATATTTTGATCTTTCTTCAAAGTATCTGCTTTTGCCCAGACATTCTCATATCCTGTTACTCTAGGATTCTTAAACTTGAATTATATTTAGATAATTTTATTATAAGTGGAATTTTTTAAAATTTGGATCATAACAATTATTTTATTAATATGTCATGTTTCCAAAACAGGATACTGAAGGTTATATTTTACGATTTAATTTTTTGAAATGAAATGAAAACTGATTCATGATACCTCCGATAAAGTAACAAAAACATGAGATGTGTTGTCATATACAACCATTTAGTATTCACTTCAGTTTGTTTACGGATTCGAACGGATTCAATATTAAAGAACGGATTTGAACATTTTTTGTTGTTTCCTTTGGGGGGGGGGAGTTAAAGCACTGAAGCATAGACGCGTGACTCATCTACAAATAAACAATTTGAATGAACCACGACTGCAAAACGTTTTTACCATACAATTTTAAGAATCATAAACTCACAATAATGAACTGACTACAGTTGTAATCAACAGAATAACACTGGAATCTTTGTTAATAAAAATTACTTGCTCTTTGCTCAATAACGTTAGTTCTTCAACTTCAATTCGAGAAGTATTTTCTATTCAAAGTATCTTATTTGTTTCTTATAGCAATAATTTTTTTTTCGGGTGAAAAATCCACATGACATATTGAGGGGAAAATTGTTCCCCCTCCTGAAAAGAGAATGATGGAGGGAATGATGTTGCTAGGCAATCTTCCATTAACAGCATTGTTCGTGTATTATATCCGTGACTAAGTACCCAACAAAAATGTTTTAAATGAAAGTTTCAACTATTCCCTATCACGTGGTGATGAATTTTTTTTCCCCTGCGGCACAAAATTACGAATTATTTACCTTTAAATTACTATGGGATTATATGGAGACACTCACACGAATTTATGATTTATGATGTATCGGTTTCACATGAGGAAAAAACTTACTGAAACATACCAATGGAAATAGGAACTCAATGACATTAAGATTTTTTTGCCTTATTATTTATTAGAATAATTCACCAACAAGTGCGGAAAATACTGTTCTCGATGAAATGGCAGCTGCAACACGTAAATGGAGACTCTAATGAAAGAAATAATTTATTATTTAGTATTACTTTAACAAAATCATTGTACACGTACAACGGTAAAAATTAGTAGAGTAGTAATAATTACCTTTGGTAAATATATCCAAGTGTCGTGAATAGTTGACATATTGACTTAAGTCAACGCGGATGTAATACCTAAAGTACGGTTAAGAATATTATGTCATACAAGATAAACTGTTCGAGGCCTCCAAAGAAACTGGTGACGTAAAACACTTCCGCAAAAAAACATTTTTGAAGAAAAAATTACCGAAACTGTCAACCATTGAGAAGAAATAATTATCGCGGAAAAACGTGAACATTATGCGTGAAAAGGGGTTAGGTGGTGTGAACCAAAACAGAGGGATCAGCACAAATACCTCAGCATAGGGTCGACGGCCCCGATTAGGAAAAGGACTCGGGGTTCAGGAAGCAGTGCTTGGCTTGGGGTCAGGGATGCGCCCTAATGCCCACCCCAAAGCTGCAGAAGCACAGCTCCCCGGTTGGGCCTTCGTGGACCTCTCACGACCGGGAGGGTTCCTGCATCGGGCGATTCATTCCAGAAGCCACGCGGTGAATGGGTGCGTAAGCTCCCGCAGCAGATACGACAGCTTCCTGGTTCTTCCGACAGACCACGCGTTTATTATTGTCCGGATTTCGAAGGAGAGCTTTCATCACGAAATCACAGAGCGTCAGTTGACAGCGGTGGTGTAGTGGTAGCATAATCGTTCCCTACATACCATTAGGTGAAAGAGCGTGTGGCGGATCNCTGCTCGGTCGAACTACGTGAGGTTTCCAGCTGGGATTTCCCTCACATACTCCAGTCTGATATTGGCAGTAGCATAACTACACAAGGGGTGTCTTAGTGGCTGTAGTTTCAGTTTTTGAATAAAGTTAACTTTAAAAATATATTTTATGAATTTTTAAATTTAAAAATACAACATATCTTAGTAACTGTTTAGTAATTTAACTTAATAAAATTGAAATACCATATATTTTTAAATGCAGTAACTGTACAAAAAATCCAATTATTCATTAATATTTTCACAAGACGCACTTTCGTTTTAGCAAATATTTTAATTTTCAGATCTAACCTGCTTCTCATATCATTTGAAACCTCATATTCGATGGATGAAACTCTTAAAAGCACTCTATCTCGATTCAGGGAGTTTCTCAAGTAATTTTTGACGAGCTTCAGTTTCGAAAATGACCGATCTGTAATCGCAACTGTAACTGGCATAGTTAAAACAGCATGACGACTGAATCCGAGAAACTGGTCGATAGCGTAGAATGGTCAATTAGTAAATATTGAGCAAACGAGAAACCTTTGTTGATTAATTATGACTAGATTGCTTAAAGTAATTTTTTTAATAAACAGAATTCTCTTGTTTGGATAATAAATGTACCTTCACAATAGGTTAAAAAACATGAATATAACCCCTATTACTTCTAGAGGTTAGGACTCTCAAGAGATTTGGGCCCCCAGGCAATGTTCGGGTGCTAGTTACGCAGTACATACGTTCTCCAGCAACCCGATTCCCTCATCCAAATATTGGTTAGGTTGAAATGCAGGACCGCGTGATCTATATTTCGCCATAAGACATTAAATAAAATAAGAAATAAAGAGACGGGCCAAGGAAAAATGAGAGCTTCCCAAATCATGAAACAATGTGTTTATTTCAAAAGCTTTCGGGAAATATTACAAGCAACATAAAATTATTATTCCTGATTCTGATCTTTAAATATTGATATCATTAATGTGGGACTTTAGATGCATCTTGGACCTGTGGAACAATATATGGTATTAGTAACATATTTAATTCCCATCTGGCCCTTGAATAAGTTACAACTGAAATTTTTCGAAACTCGTTGGGAAAATTTAAAGACGTAGACCTCCTCAAGTATAACTTGGGAAAATGGACTACATCCCTCGATAATAAAGTATATTCTACCAGTTGGAGATTAAATAGACCCTTTAATCTTTAAGAAGAAGAAAAAATTGACCAAGAGTCGCTAAATTCACGCAAGCAACAATGCGGGTTCCTGGTTAGTTTACGATAAAATGGTTGTCATTCTTTAAAAACATGTCAATTGAGTGTGAAATATAACCTTAAAATGTCGCTATTGAGCTTCATCCCCCCAAACTTAACTCACCGCATGCGACAAAAGACTTACCTTTGTGGTAGATATTTCAGTATCCAGTTTCCAGGAGTAT
>NNCF01126344.1:348620-416257 GCA_002313205.1 Laupala kohalensis | reverse complement strand
TGCGGGGGGGGGCTATAGCCCCCTTTGTAATTTATTTATATGAAATGTTGCTAATTAATATAATAGAAATACAAATACTTTCTAAATACAACAATATTAATAAATGCTTATTTAATAATAATCTTACAAGATTGATATATGTACCTTGTCCAATACTTGTTGACATCAATTACATCATGGAAATGATTAATTTTACTATTTGATTCCCGTTTTTAGAATATGATTCGAACCAATTCAATATTGTAATATTTCTGTCACAGAAAATTAGTATTTTCAACAAAATATCAAAACTAAATATAATTTATTTTTATTAAAACATGAATTACAATTCTTCCCAACAATTTTTTCTACCCATGGGGACTACCACAAATCCGACGCGGATCTCTAGTGGTCCACGAATCAGGGGTCGGCGATCATGTATTATAGGACTCGTCTGAAAACGTCTGTTTGTATTTATTAGTCCCCCTACTAGATCGGAGTGTAAATCATAACATAGCACACAAAATTTTGTGGATAATGCGCTGAAAAAAATAAATTATTTCAGATAATATTTAAAGAAAATGTTGCTCTCTCAGAAGTAATTCGCATTTTTCCTTTTTAATTCTAAATTCACACCATAAATATTTTAATTAAATATATTGATTTTTTTCTTGTTCTAAAAAATAAAAAAGTTGCGTGCATCAACACTCTTAAATTTATGAACCTTCCTCCCCACAAAAAATACATGTTTAGTCATAAAACGTGATGACATTCATCAAGCTCTGTCATCGAGATAATAAGTTTTCATTATTAGCTTACATTATTTTCATTAGTTTTCATTATAAGTCCTATTAAAATTAACGTCCATTATACAATATAATTATATAAATAATTCAAGACTTTCGACCTTTTATGGACCAATAATGTATATACTTTGTGAAAAGAGCTCACAAACTTTCGACTTCATTCTAAGTCGACGTCAGGTGATACAAATATAAAAAAATTATAACAAGAAACATCACAACAGAAACATTCAACATGATATTTAACATAAATTTAAACACAAAGTGTTTACATGTTATAATATCGTATTGTATATGCCAGATAACTTTACAATGTCTCTGCGTAAATTCAAACTCTCATGTGTATTTTTTATTAATATTATTTCTGATATACAACGATTGTAATAATTAACTACTGTGTCCAAAATTAATGTATTTTCCCAATCCATCAAGTGATCATTATTAATAAAATGTGAGTTTACTACACTTTGTTCAACTGATTTTAAATTTCGTTTGTACTCCTGGATACTAGTTTTCAACCCTCTCTTTGTTTGACGTACGTAACTACAATCTTTGCATTTTATTTTGTATGCTACGTTGTTCGTATTCATGTGATCTCTCTGATATTTCCCTTTCGTTATCAAATTATTTCCTTTATTTTTAATGCTAAACACTGATTATGAAAAAAATGGCTCTCTTCGATGTGATACGCGAAAATAATATTAGAAGTGAAGAAATATGCCACTGCCTACATATATTAATGATGAATATTAATAAGTGCACAACTTGGAGTTGTCTGAACAAAGTACGTAACCTCACAAGGGCGGAGCCTATATTCCAATTCACGTAACTTTGCCGAAAATTATGCAATATGGCTGCCTAACACGAATTGCCAACTTCTACGAATTCAACTTATATTCAAATAAATAATCATAGTAGTAAAAAAGCGACTACTTGCAGTAAAGAAATACAATTTGATAACACAACAAAATTAAGACACAAGGGAATATTGTTTCCACACGATGCAGAAGAAACAGAATAGTGTCACAAGAGCAAGTGCATTGAATTGATGGCGGGATTTAAGTTTCCAGAAAATCGAATCTCCTGCCAACATAACGCGAGGTACAAATATCATTACTATTATTGACGATAGTGCTGTCTACACTGTGCACAAACGCAATGCCGACATCAAGCCAATTAGACAATAAAGTAATTTTCTGCGACTAATATAAAATAGTAAACACAGCGCGTTTCCGTACATGATTTTTTTTTCTTGAGTTAAATTTCTCGAAGCAAAGAAACATGACTTCGAGTACAGGTGGGAGTAGATTGAGGCACCTCGCCCTCCTGAACGCTAGAAAATATCAACAAATTGATACGCAAACCTTACATACGTACATAATTAATCAGTAAAACCCAATTGAAAATTCTTTATAATGACATGGCTGCTGCGACGGCATTTTGTAAAGTTACTGTTTGGAGTTAAGAAATATTTGGTTGGCTCTACGAAAATTCGTTGTGTGTTTGCCACAATAACGCCGCCCATTAAATTTCGTTATGGAAACCCACCCTATCCCATTGTAATGATCTTGTAACGATGCGTCTACTCCGCGCCACAATAAAAAAGATTCAATGATTCTTTGAATACAAAGAATTTCAAATGATTCTTTGAACCAGCGCTGTTGAATTGGCGGTCCGCGGTTTTATTCCCACCTTGAGCGGTTGAGCACATTGTTTACTCTGACGAATTTTCAAATTAAAGAGCGTCCTACAAAACATAAGGTGAAGCTAACGCCGCCTTACCTTACCGTAATGTAGTGTAACGAAATCACAACTTACACCCCCCTTCCCTTCAGGTTGCTTCTCATAACTTACGATCGAACGACCGACCACTTATTGACGTTTCCGTTTACTTTCAAAAGTTCATATAAAAATGAAAGATATTTATAAAAATATGCTTCAAAAATAGATCCGATATTCTTTTTTCTTAAGGTATTATGTGCGTCAGATCAACTAGGCTTAAGTACCGCCAAAAAATTTTTGAACGATAGTTTGAACCATTATCTTTCCAGTTGCGATGAATTTTCATACCCTTACGACGCAAAATTTTGAATTATTTGACTTTAAATTACTGTGGGCTTCTATGGAGAAACTTTCGCGGGTTCATGTTTTTTTTATATTCTGGCAAAAGTACCGACTTAACACAGCGAAAAAATCTACTAAATCATAGCAAATAGAAACGAGAACGCTATAATGTTAAAGTTTTCAGACCTTACGGGGAATTTTCAAAAATAATTCATCAAAAACTGTGGAAAATACTGTTCTAACAGAAATGGCAGCCGCATCACGTTACTGAAGACAATGCGGCGGTCAAAATTAATTATCATGTTTTAAAATCACAAAATAATTGTTTTCGTCCAAAAATCAGTAGAATTAATAAGAACTACTTTGTTGACTATTTCCAAGTTTGTGAATAGTAGGCTTAACTATTCAGTCAACGCGAATATAATACCTTAATTTCCGTCACTATTCTCATTCAGAAGGATGAGAGTGCTTGGGAAACTCCGTGTTAAATCGGTGTGAAAAATTAATTTATATGATGAGGAACAACTTAATTAAAATGTTTAAGTTAAAATTAAAAGTGCAAAATATAAATATTAATTAATAATTATGAAATATAAGTCTTATGGTAATAAATTCAAAAAACATCCATAAATTAAAAAATATAAGTAATATAATCTTACTAATATCCAAGCATTATTTTTTATTCTCTGTAAACTAAGTATAGAAACGCTTCAATGTGCTAGATTTGTTAGAGATTTCTAAAACGACATCGAGATTCAGTCAATAGCTTTAAGTTGAACTAAGTATTTCAAGGTTTGAAATCTACAATAAATTTCATAGCTGAGACTAGAAAATATGAAATAACAATATGACAAATCGTATTAAAATTACACGGACTGTGTATTTACGTGGTAATTTCCTCAACAACCCACGTAAAAGAGACGAGAATCTTTGTCCCATGGAGGAGGAAATCTTGAATCTGAAGGAAGGGAAAAAACTAAGTATCCCGTTGAGAAATTCATCGATTCATCCCTTTGCGCCCCGACCCTTGTCTAATCCGTTACTCGACGTGACGTGTGAGGTTGGAGTTGTTGACCGTCCAAAGAGTAAGCGCCGGCGAGAGATGTGGGGCGGGGAGTGAGGGGGGGCATCTCAACCCCCTTGCACCCCTTCGAAACGCCTGAGGCTCCCGTGAGAGCGCCACGCACCCTCGCCGCCCACGCGATCATCAGCGGGTGGGAAATGGGTCACTCGCCCCACCCCTCCCGTGATGCACTCGCACCTGCGTCGGCTGCAGGACGACGTGGCTTCTGACCAGCTGCTGCACGAGACACTTCGAGGTCGAAACACTCCTGCCAATCTGGTTTCCACGTTCCCACAGAATACACAAGGACTCACTGGGATCCGGATGTGCGAAATCTCAGAGGGATAAACATAAAATCAACACCCGTAAACAAATCAACAAATTTTACTTTGTTCTCAGAGACAGACACAGTGAAATAGTCAGTATAAAACCCAATAACGTGTTTGCTTTGAACCCAATTGAATTCGCGTGTATAATATCTCAATAATTGTTATATCATTAGAAATGGTTTTTAAAGTCTACTTAACTAACCTCCAAAATTCAAACTTCTGAATTTGTAAATTAGTGATGGCTTATATGTAAATAGAAGTTAAAGGATTTCATTAACAAATATTCTAATATAGAGCTGGAAGTCGGCCAAAACAAAGTATCACGCCACTATCGATTTTTTTCTCACTCTATGCTGCAGACGGAAAAACGTATACGAGAAAGTATGTGTCATGGTTTTGCACCACTAGATTTAATTTTTGAAAAAGGAGTTAAAAATCATTTTTACATCTAATTTATTGTAGCGAAACTAAAAAATATCCAACTAAGTCCAACAAAGAGGATAAGGGAAAGAAATGGACAAAGCGGATCAGCTGCAGGATTTCTCCAAATTCTCCTGCTATTCATCATCTCCCCTTCATACCTTCATCCACCTGCATCTACCTGAGAGTAATGAAGAACACTCTCACAAGAAAATAAAATTTTTAATTCAAATTTGACAATATCTAGACTGATATGTTACCATACTTCATGACCGTAGAGAAACTCCTCGGTGTGTTTTTCTTGATTTGTTCAAAGCATTTCATGTCATCTATCACGAAATTCTCCTTTCAAAATTGAATTCTTTTGATATTCTCGTATTTGCACGTCAATGGCTAACTTACTATTTAATAGATAGACATCAACAGGTCGAAATATCCTATACTAAAAATGAAGCACGTCAGCATTGCTTGTCAGAAACAAAGCCACTTACTCGCAGAGTTCCCCAAGGCTCAATTTTCGGTCTTACGAGATTGCAAAATGGATCCTTTTGTTGATGACACTAATTTACAACGTAAACACGTCAAAGCTCAAAAAATTTCTAACCTCTCTGCTTGTTTCCACGCAAATCGTCCCACTGTAAACACTGACAAAACTGTGGCCATGTCATTTCAATATATTATAAAAAATCTTTACGCCAGGTTTCTCTTTCATGAAACGGAATACAATTAAAACAGTTACGAACAAAAATTTCTTAGGTTTCCATATTCAGAACAACCTCAGATGGAATTGTTACGTTGATAATATTAATTGCAAATTAAGCAAATTGTGTTACGCATTCTAAATCTTAAAGTAATTAGTCCATATATTTCCCGTTGCGTATATTTTGCAAACATTTGGTCAGAGAATATAAACTTTCACAGTCCAAAAGACGATTGCTCATCTTAATGTGTAAATATCATCCCCTAAAGTCTTGTAAACCTTTATGGTTCAAGAAACGTTCTACATAATTCCCTCCCGAGAGACTAAAGATATTGTTCAAAGACTAAAGAAACCTCTTCAAAGCCGCTGTTAAAAGTTACAGACTACACCAGTGCTTCTACAATGTGAAAGAATTTATTGATTTTAATAAAAGTTAAATTCGTTTTGTACAATAACACGCCATTGCTGTAGTACTTTCAAACTTTATAACAATTTCAAAACTACTTTCCTACATGCTTGTGTCCTGCCTTATTATTCTTACAGGTCTAATTTTAACTGTACTCTACCTTTGCACGGTTGTTTACATTAATTCTGTAGCCCCATCTTGACCTCAATTTCTGTCCGTTCTTCCTTCAGGTAGTGGCGCATTTTTATACAGACTCTCTAGGTTCTTTCTTAGAGGAGGCAACTATTGAAATAATAAATTTCGAATTTAGAATTATTTTAATAGATACGACATATAAACAATACTTTCCGAATAATCCATAGGGAATACGCACTTTTTTCAGTATTATAAATACAAATTTGTTGTTAATCTGTATATTAAAACGCGTACCGAAATACTTTTATTCTTATTTTAGGAGTGTGCTGAAATGTTAAATCCGCTTCTGCCCTAGGGTCCTTCATTGGAATTGATGGGATGGTCCCTTGCTTGCGTCTGTAGAGTAAATTAGTTTATTGTCTTCTACGTGGTCATACGTAGTTTGTAACTCTTTTGACAAGAAAGTTATTAAAATTTATTATCTGTAATGTTAAATGTGAATAATTTTGAACGTCTGTTACATGGAAATCGGAAAAGTAATCTATAAAATTATTTGAAATTTTAAAGGACACTTCTTTCGGGTTATTGCTATAAAATGCAAACTATGGTTAATATTGATGAATTACAATAGCAAAAGAACAATTAAAATCGGTTGCTAATCAGCAGATGTGAATCTTCACACGCATGCTGTGGACTATAAAACTTACTAAATGTGCCCATCAGAGTTCAATTGCGTTACGTGAAGTAGACAATTCACTGCACATATAATCTAAATGACAGAGTCAGAAGCAAAACGATATAAAGGTTGCCAAGAACATTGTTTTCAAGTACACAACTTAAAAGTGAAATGAAAACCAAAGAATTCAGGAGTCCTAACTATTCGCTTTGTTCATTTACATCTTTTGTGTATGTGCATTCTGTCTGGATTTTAAAATAATTCGTAAGTACATATTAAAAACAATACTTGACACACTACGTTTTTTTGTAGGTTTTCCTAGTGGTATTTAATTTTTGAAATTAACAAAACTGAAAATTTTACACCACGAAAGTAGTGAAATTTGGAAACTAACAAATGAATTTGGAATATTATAAGAGAACCCCGGGCAACACCGGGTATAATGAGCTAAAAAAACCCAGACCTGATGAAAGGTGTTTTAATACACACTGTTGGATAAAATACATATATTTTAAGTACCAATTCTTTAATGTTTATATAATTTTTTGTATATTTGTTTACCAATGCAAAAAAATTTTTTTGTTTTATTAGTGAACTGTTTTAAAATTTTGAATGTCCAATAATTATTGTTTTCTAGTTTCTTAGCAAATTAATGACAACGTCGGGCACTTCTGCTATTACACTGCAGTATTCTGCGAGTAAAAAAGTCCATTGGGGATTTTTAATTCTTATTTCAAAGATTTTTATCTCAAAATCTTCATCACTTCATTATACATTTTTGCAAGAACAATACAACCCCGGTAAGGATAAGACCAGAAACNGCATTCGACGTGGATGGTCGCTTGGGACGACGAGAGGAGGGGGAGGGGGACGATTGGGGGCAGCGAGGGGTGGAGTTGCTGTGCCCCCATTAATCCCCAACACTTGCATCAGCTCACTCATTTGCTTCCTGCGAACATAACGAGAGATATTTGTTTCATTACTTCTTCTCAAATAACCCTTTATCTCTTGTCATTCGTTATCTTCTAGATGATATATATATATATATATATATATATATATATATATATATATATATATATATATATATATATATATATATATATATATATATATGTGTGTTGTTATTTATTACTCTACCCCATATCAGTATATAATTGGTTAAGTTTGTTCTATAGATGAATAAATAATGCTCTTGATGTATTATAATTTTTTCTGGTAATAAATATCAAATATCAAAACTGTGATTCACTTAAATCAACCCGTCTTAAATTATACATCCATTCTTAAAATATTCAATCGTGAACGTTTCTTTCACATCCTTCTAAATGTAGATCTTGCGTGATGCGAATGGCTGCAAAGATTTTGAAAACGTCCCCGGTTAAAATGTACCATCCTTCGAGACCAACATATTTCTTATTACTTGCTTTCCTTGTTAATAAAGGTTAGTATACAGAATGAGCAAAATAAAACTGGCCCGGAAAGGAGTTGTAATCTTGATACGGAATTGACCCTTGTTAATGAACAGGAGAACTGCTGACCTTTACAGAAAATGTAGAAAATAGATGCTGGAGACGTCGATACAAAAACCGGTTGCTCTCACATGTCTGTTCTCCGCATCATAACATTATTCTTTTACCAAACTTTTAATGCTGACCTTTTTATCCAGAATCTGTTGAATCAATTTGTGGATCAACTCAAAGAAGATGAACGACTCTGGATTTTTCAGCAATATTAAGCAATAGCACACTCCGCCTTGACGACCTTGACGACCTTGTCACGAATGCATGAGGTGTTCGATGAGGAGAGGAGAGTCAGCAGAGGCAGTAAAATCTCCTAGCCACCTCGGCCGCCTGATTTCTCTCCCTGTGATTTTTACCTTTGAGGTAAATTGAAGGGTCACGTGTAGTCAAATAATCCTCACACACCGGAAGAACATTGAAAACGCCATTGCTGCTTATCCCTCGAGCATAGTTGCTACGCGTGTCTTACAGTTTGATGAATAGAGTCCAGCACTGCATCGACGTCAGCAGTGTCCATTTCCATCATTTTCTGTTAGGTAGTTCTCCTTTTGATTAACAAGGGTCAATTCCGTGTCAGTCTTATCAATATTTTGCGGACAAGTTTTATTTTGCCCACTCTGTGTAAACAAAGAGTCTTAGATAAGAATAAGAAATTGTTCAAATCCGGATATCATAGCCGCAAGGAATCGATGAGGAAGGCACAGAAGTTTATATTTATTAGTCTAAAATGATTTTTCATAAATAACGTACGAAATAAGGTCTCTATGATTACTCCTTGACCCTGCGCGACACAATGTATTTGTATTAGTCACAACATTTGCTTTGCGACGGTATCTTTGAAGAATAATGACTTAAAATGTTTAAAACTCATCAGGAAAATTCCATTATTTTGACCTTTTTTGTCTGTTTTTAGGAAATGGGATTCATTGGGCAAAAAATAAATCATAAAACACATTAGATCCTTCTTAATGCTTGAAGATTCCTAGTACAAAGGTTCATGAATGAAGTGGATGATTTTTCTGTTTACAATTCTTCTGCTTCATTTGACAATATTCAATACCCTCACATAGCCTCTCATGTTCCATAACGATATGCTCTTTCCTTGGTTTGATTTTTTTTTCTATTTTAGAAAATTTTCAAACTTTCAGTCATGTTTTTAGAAAATACCAATTTCCCATTTCATCCACTTAGAGGTGAATTTGCGTTAAATCTTTCTTACCTGACATTTTCGATAGTATTTCGTGTCACGCCGTTCCCAAACTTCACCTTGAGAGATGTCGTGCATAATGTAGGAACATAATGCCATTGGAAATACGATAATTCGTCTCAGAATACACTAAAACCATTAACTTGACCACAATCGGATTTTTTTCTTATAGACCACTCACTTAGAACTGCTGTAGATGCCACACAAAAAATTGTAGACGAAAATAATTAACACCATTAAATTTGTCATGTTCTTCTGCTTATACTCAGGTTAAAAAGGATGCTTCTAAGAATGAATAATACTGCTTTAAAAACAGAAATTTTTCGAAAAACACGGAATTTTTAGTTTTCCCGCTACGTCGACTTTACTATTTTTTAGAAAATAAACTAAAAGTGTCAAAAATAATTCTTATTCAGGAAATAATTACCGTTTGTATTGTGGAGACTAACATAAATGATTCTTCGAAATTACGATTTTAAAGAGATAAATCAGAGTGGAATGTGAGCTTTCGAATTTCCAATCGCGAATTAATTGATATATCATTCGACAATTTTGGTCTATACTAAATTATAACGTCGTAATTAATGATGATGGAATCAAAGTAATGGGGCTTTCTAAAGTGAAGTGAATGAAAATATTATGAGTAATATAAATTAAAGAGGATTGGAATGTAGGTAAACTGATGGTTATTCGTGAACTCTTAAAAATATCTTTAAGTATTTGTGATACATAGAAGAGTAGTGTTTGCTGCAGTCTTGAAGAGATCACAGATGCAACCCGTGCGACACACGTGCTCTGCGATTGGTATCCGTACAAATCGGTTTCGTGACATGTCATTGGTCCTTGATGGCTATGTATAGGCAATCCTGTCTCAATCTAACTTGGCATTGCGTTATTTAGCGAATTCGCCTTATTTGGCTAAATATTAGACGTATACTCAAATATCACAAACATGCCATCCTAACATGGTCCGAACACGCAAATAATACAATAATGCCGCATGTTTTCTTATACCAATGATGGACGAGATGTGTTTAATATAATTCAAGAGATATTATGCTGTTTCGTTTTTCTAGCCCATAGAAATATACCAGTCCATATTAAAGGAATTGAAGAATAAGAAAAGTCAAAAACAGGATAAAGAACCAAAATTTCAACAAATCTCGATCATGCGCACTCCACAGAGAGAAAAGCGGCAAACAAAATGTGGACGGTTCTCGTAAATATTTGCCTTTTTTTAAGTTCTTTGATGCGCGACTACAAACTGACAAGAGGACGGATACGGGTGTTCGCGTCTTTGCCACAGTAGAGCAAATACATCGAATACAGAGAAATAGCCCATCTGTACTTTGCCATGTTGGCAAATACACAAACACGCAACGCCAAGTGAATTTCCGGTATAAGGTATAGTAGAACCCCTTCTTAACCGGTTCCCTGAGATCTGGTAGGTTACCCGTTTAACTGGTTAATTCGTGTTTCTTGTGAAAAATCGATTTCCGTTCCAAACGAGTCTACAATTTCGTCAGGTTATCGCGAACAAACAAGCAAATGAGACGTCGTAGCAAATTATTTTATTGAACTGTATGTACGTACACACACGAACGAACTCGAACCCCCAGAGGACTTACATCTAGTAAGTACATGTTTGGCAAAAAGGGGCCCGGAGCTGAGTCTAGCATTACTTCCACTTACTTGTGCTAGGCTCCTTCCTTTCTCTTTCCTGAACTTCCTTGGTCATCTCTTGTTCTTTTCGGTCCCGACGCTATTAGGGCTAGGGTATCTTTCATTTTCCTCATTTTTTGTCCCCCCTCCCGTCATTTTTGTCCCCAATGTTTTGATATGTTGTAATTCAGGAGGATTTTTAGTGTTGACTCTCCCTAGTGCTTAACTGCATTTTCCCTACCTGTACAAGTTTTCAGGGCTCCAATGACCTTTGATGCCGACATGAGCCGTAAAGCCCCACAAAAAAAAAAAACGAACTCGAGAAAATTGATTAATAGAAAATGGATATTTGCAAATATTGTTCCACAGAGAAATAGACACAGAAGAGAAGAATAAAACCTAATAATTCAATCAGCTGGTTTTTACTGTCGGACTAAGACAATTTTGTAATTTGAAAACGTGATAATTAATTTAGACTGTCGTTTGATTTCTTCTTTAATAAGGATCGCATTGTCTTCCGTCACGAGATACAGCTTCCATTGCGGTTAGAACAGTATTCTCCACGGGTTTTTTTGGAGGAATTAGTCTTGTAAACGTCTCGAAATATATTAAATAAACGCAATGTCATTGCGTTCCTACTTCCATTACCTATGTTTTATAAGGTTGTGTTACCTGTGTGAAACCGATGCATAGCTTGTCAGGATATACAAAAGCATAAACCCGCGAAAGTTTCTCCATAATAGATCATAGTCATTTAAAGGCAAATAATTGAAAATTTTGCGCCGTAAGGGTATGAAACTTTATCGACACTGGATAGGGAATGGTTCAAACTATCATTTGAAGAAAAAAATTTTTTTTGGCGGGGGTGGGGTCATTTTAGCCTAGTTGTTCAGACGGATATAATACTATAAGGGATATGCTTTTGCCTGTGACATCACTGAAAAGTGAAACCCATCCATCATAATGGAGATCCTCACTACTTGAAGCACCTCCATTGGTTCGCTTCGTGTGCGCCCGTTCACATTAAAACCACAATAATATCATGTTCCTTCATACGATAATACATGTTTCTTAATCTTAAGTGCATCAATGTATGACACTGAGGAGAAACCCACATAATTCTAAGACAAAGACTTAAAATCCAAATAGTATCTAAAATGTGTCCATATATTCCCATTTAAAGACCATTGCCTTCATAATACTGAAATAACATTGATAATCTGAACAAATTTATTACTTTATTGATTAGCTGATTTCTGTAAATCCCCTTTATAACTTCGCAGTATTAATCAAGTGATAAAATACACACCTACGAGTGTACGAAAAAAGTTATTTCTTAATGAATAATTACTAGTTCTGCTAGGCAGCGCACGGACGATGAATGTACTAAAATAGTTGTAACATATAACATCATAAAATAGGACTTATACTTACATAAGAAATAAATAACAACGTAGGATCTTTTTACGGACAATTACGATAATTATTGTGCTTACTAAAATAAGTTGCTACGTTCATGTTTATTGTTAGAATGTGTTACCACCAAATAATGACTCAAACCACGAGTCGTTACGTTGTGCATTTTAATAATAAGTACAATATATTGTAATCGTCTGTAAAAAGGTCGTAAGTTGTAATTTAGTTATTTATCATATATAATGGACTTTAATATTAGAATACATAGTTATTTAATTCAAATATAACGCCCTTTTAAAATGTACTCTTACCATGAAATTCATCAGTAATTATTGATAGATAACAACCTTCCAAATACTTAACATGATTAACTCAATATATTTTGTTTTAAAACAGTTAATTTTAAGTAGTAATACAAATTTTTAATTTACGCTTTAAATAAGGCCAACTATAAGACAATCTATTATCTACGTTCAAATTTTTTTAAATATCATATAATTTTGGAAATTAAAAGCGAACTGTACAGACAAAATTACCCAATATTTTGAAACATCTCTACTCGACAATTTTCTATTAGATTTTTAGGAAGTCGTATTTAGTTCGTTTCAAATACACGGACAATCAAAAACACAACACAATGCAAATACACAATATGACACAAAGATTCAAAATGACTTCACAACAATTGTAAGACATAGAACTCTAATTCAGGAACAAATATTACAAATAATTGAAATCTCTAAAGTTCTAAAGCTCTAAAATGTAGATGTGAAAATGCCCATATCTCGAGATTTCTTTTTAACTAAAACCACGCCAAAGTTTTGACAATTACATAACGAAAATCTCAAAAGACTAAAATACAAACAGAAGAATACACGAAGAAGTCAAAAATAGTAAAACACGAAAATTAGAAAGCTTAAAAAAAAAAAAAACGAACTGCACGAATACGGACGAGGAAAGTTTTTTTTAATAAAGAAATGAGAAAGAACTAGAACAAATACTCAATGATATTATAACTCAGTGTTGCAATAATTAATATGAACATTGATATAATTAATAATCAGTCCGTAGAAATTGAAGGAATTCAAGGGAATATTCAAGGGAAGCACCGTGAAAGAAATCATTCGCCGTCTTCCTCTCTTCTCTCAGTATACCCGCCTATTAACAATTGTGGCCTTCAGTAGGCGACGAGGTCGCGCAGGGAGCAGCGGAGATCTCCGCTCCGCACCCGCTAGATGTGTCTTTGCCCATAAGGTAACACGTGCTGTCTCCCCGGCGGCCGCAGAAATGAGCGAAGATCTCCGCTGCATGCAGCGGGCGAAAAATTGCTCCGCGCCTGCTAGATGTGTATTTGCCCATAAGAATACACACGTCGGCGGAAAAAACGCTCTGCTCCGCGTCGAAAACGCAGATGTGTCTTTAGCTAAAGCTAACTTCAGACATTTCGTGTATCCTTTCGGCCATAGGTCAGCCCGCTAACCGTCACAGCTGGTATATCAATTACTGCGTGTTCAGCAATGGGCCTGCTTCATTTATGGACCATATATTTATCAATATTTTAAACAAACAAAATAATTTCCATATAAATTGTTGTAATTTTATAAATGCTTCGGTTCTTCTTATTTTAATCAGACAATTTTTACAAAAATTTGAAGTTTCTACAGTTACGTTACTATTCTTAAGTAATAATAAGATTTACGTTTCAAATTTGGGTACTTTTCCATTTATGATCATTTAACTTTTTAATCGTTTAAATGTGCACGCTTCGAAAAAAACGTTTGGTTCACGATATAGAACCTGCACATTCACTTAAAATTCACATCACATATTACAGTAGCGTTGTTCCTTACCTCTTCTCAATAGGCAATGTTAGTGTATTCACTTCATACTTTTCGTGCAATATCAAATAAAACCCGCGAGAAAAAAATAATAAAGTAATTCTTCACAAATAGTCGTCTTATTCATGTATTATTAACATTTCTAAAATTTGTTTTTCATGTAATATTTTTTAGTTCGTTTCTTACAGTCTTCCATTGAAAGCGCTGAATTATTCTATAGAGTTAATTGTAAAACATTGCGGATCTTTATAACATAAAATAGCAAGGGAAAACAGCTAATTAACATTTTCAAGGTAAAAATGTTTCAAACATTATACAATAAAAATTAATATTAAGTTTAATCAGAGAACTATATTTGATGTAACGAAGTAATAACAAAATCACATGGAATGACAGTAACGAAATGAATGGAATGAAAGGGTAGTTAAAACTAATGATTAATAATAGCGAGAAAACTCAGGTACAAATTATTTAAAAGTTTATATTGATTTTGACGTTTGGTTTACACATGAAGAAAAGAGCAATTTGAGTTGCATTACTTTAAAACGCTGAATGTAAAATGTTGAAACAAATCTGAGATATATAAATTCTGAAATACGGCGAAGCAGGTTTGCTTTGACATGGAATGCTAGTAGTGATAAACCATTGCACATACTTTCTCATATACGTTTCTCCATCTCTAGCATAGTGAGAAAAAATTATATAGCGAAAGGGTCTCTTCTGACGTGGTCCTCTATATTTTGGTCGTCTTCCTGTGCTCTATTCTTGCTCAAAGTCGATAGATGAACTTATTCCTGTGTTTTATTTGAAATTTGAAAGTGAAATAAATATTCAGAATATTATTTCAAAACATACAGCGACATATCAGTCTTATGCATATCGTAAACGTTTTTGTAAATGTAATTTCGTTGTAGACAGAAATTGATGTATTTTCGTATCAGCAGTGCGTTTGCTGTCTTCCTATGTATTTTATGACTATGTAAACTGAAATGAAAGATATGATAAAGTGTTTTCTACGTATGTTTGGTCCATTTACACTGTTAATATTATTGAAACACTAAATGAATGTGTAGCAGAAATAAATTATTTCACTGCGTCTATATCAAACTTTCAAGCGAAATACCGCTAATGGGGATGTACTGCATGCTAATTGTACTTTTCGTACAGAAAATTTAATCAAATCGTTGGAACCATTTTTGAGAAACATTCAAAAGAGTACTCTGACCTTCATGTGAAGTACCCTTTGAATTAGAGTAAAAAAACATTAGAGCACGTGCATCAAGAACAAATAAATTCTACCGTAAATATGAATTAAATTGATTCATTCATTTACTCAGAATCGCTGGTCACAAATGTGTAGGTGGACGGACGTTATGCCAAAACCTATTTTTTTAAACCAGGGATCGCCAAAAACAGATATTTCCATCGAAATCTCGCTTTCGAATTTTATTCAATATTACAATACTTTCTATATACAACGTATTTGAGAAATGAAAAAGCAAAGGCCTAACTGACATTTTACGCGATGATCAAAACAGTGTCAAAACCTAACTTAACTATACATGAAGAAAAACATTAATTTTTGAAGCCTATTTACGCAAGAAAAATTTTTCATTTTATGTTAAATTTTAATTTTGTGAAGGTTTATTCCCAATTACAATGCGGCGGGTCAAGAGCATTCAAACTCCAGAACCCGAAAGAGGATATGTCGGATAAAACGTAAATCATGTAAACCTATATTTAGGGAATAAAATGTTCCAACTCTCCTTTGCATTTACATTTATGAAACGGTCAGTTTGTTAAGGCAGAATTATGAAAATCAAACCCCTGCTTTGAAAGAAACAGTAGTTCACGAAGACAAGACTCATAATAAGGCTAAAATTCATCATCCTAGCATGTCGACCAGTCTTTGCCAAAAAGGACCATATTATTTGGGAATCGTTTTGTGTAATTCCCTTCCCAAAAATTTGAGTGCTATTAATAAATTGAAACTCTTCTAAACCGCAGTTAAAAGATTTCTAATGCACAATTGTTTCTATAATGTTAAAGAATGTACTTATTTTAATAAAAGTTAATATGTTTCAATCTAAGTAAATAAAAATTTAATGATGTTCGTTGGTAAGCGCATCACTTGAGAACGGCTACACCGATTTGGCTATTTTTTAAAAATATTTGTAAGTCAGAATTAAGTGTTTAGGGAAAGAAAAATTGGAAAAGTTGCCCGGAAAATCGAAAAATTCCGGAAAAACTGAAAGTGCTTTTTCTATGGGAGTTTTGGACGAACTCAAGTCCATAACTCACGACTCGAACGATGTATATGCGTAATTTTGTTGTTTGTTCGTTATGGTCCTGGAAAAGTTTTCAGGAAAGAAACTTCGGGAGAATTAACAAGAAAGGTCGGAAAATTTGAAGAACCCCTGCAAAAATCGGTATTTTTGTATGCACTCTCGATAATAACGACATTTTGTTGATTCGTTTTTGTTTTGTTTTTTTCATGTGATATAACTCCATAAAGTTCTCCCCAAACATCCATACTAATATTTAATGTGGATCGAGAAAGCGTGTCTGTGTTTGCTACATGATTACGACTAAACTACTGAACCGATCGTGATGAAATTGGGTAAGGAGGTAGCCTATGTTCATCTTGGACATCTAAACCAACTTTTTTTTTTTTTAATATCTGAGAAGAAAACGTTTTTTTTTATTAATTGTCGATAAAATCGGGAGAAAAGTCACATATGCTTACGCTGCCAAACGGTTAGAGATAGGTGACAACTATATGACAATATTGTATGTCTCAAAGAGATCAACAAAAAAGTCCGGGACAGCGTGTGTCAATCTACAAAAATTAATGGAATGATCTCTTTCTTGTTTCCGGACAGCAACTTCATCCCCCCGTCTCATGTGGTAATACAGTTTTCAACTGCATTTTTAACAATTTTTTAAATGTATATGAGAATTTTTTTATCGAAAGATGTAACATTTGTTTATCGGTTTATGGATAATGAATCATCCTTGAACTAACAGTCGTGCATCAACGACGTATGTGACACAAATAAACGCGATGCAAAGAATTTCAACTTTAAAGAAAAACAGATTGCGATGCGTATTTTAATTAGCAAAATGGTGTTTGCAAAACATTTGCGAATTTTTTTTACAATCTATTCCGGTTTCAAAATGAAATAAAAATTGTAAAGAATACTCATTAATTTGTCTTTCAGATATTTGTATAGATAAACAAAATTGAACGTTGGTATAAAAATATAACTGGTAGATAGAGTTTCCCACCATTCAATTTAATCATATTATACAGTTAAGATGAAACAAAACTAACATTCATTAATTAAAATTACTATTTGTTCATAGAATAGGTTTCGGTGAGTATCAATAGTCCGAACAGGAAATACGCGGAATCGTTAAATCAAGCTTCCCCGATTCTGTTTAAGCTTATATCAGAACACTATTAAGAACTACATCCTTACCTCAAAAGAAAAGGTGATAATGCAGGACACATATCGTGAAAACAGACATAAAATACCAAAAATAAATGTCCTTACGAATAAGAGATTCACTCCTCAATAAATTGAATATAGAAGAGATAAATCAAATGAAGTTTTTCTTCCTCAGAAGATACATTAACTCAACCTGCAACAAAATGTGGCGAAAAGTATATGAAGAGGTTAAGTTAGACTACATTCAAAATAAAACAAAGCTTGAAATCAAAGCAACTCGCCGGTGCGTTACAAGAAGGGTGTATCGACCCCCCCCTCCCCCACCCCTCTGAAACTTTTATTTTCCGCATTTTACAGAGTTAATGCGAGTCAAATTTAAAATATAATAACTTAATTAACAAACTAGTATCGGACGGGAAATCAAATCCCCTCCAAAATAACATGTTGACGGACCAAGGCAAATATAGGGGTAGTTCTCTACCAATTAGTTCTTAACCCTGTAACGACAATGTCCAGAAATAGGGAGAACATGTTTATGATAAATTGTTAACATGTGTAATTCTATGTAAAATATTAATTTAAACATGAATAAATTGAATTGAATTCGAGAAACTACTTTCCAACACAAATTTTTATTGGGGTTAGAGAACATGAAAAAGAAAGGAAATAGAGGGCTGTAACAAAACAAACATACATCCTTTAAAAAAACTATTTATTAAGTGATAATTATATTATAAAAGAATTAACATCAAACAGAAATCAACTCATCGATATTCCGATACAATACACAACACAGAACTACCGGAATTCAATCTCTTGAAAACAATGTCCAATATAAACATGTCAACAGCTCCGAGGCATATCAATCATGCTCGTTGGCACTCGATCGACGGGAAGGCGGTTCGAGGTATCGATTCTACGAGCGAGCGAGTGAGAAATCGAGGCGGATTAGGAGGCGATCTCTCGCAAGAGCACTGGACCGGGTCCGAACTCCGGACGCCAATGAGAAACTTTTCTCAGCTCCGAGTCCAATTTGATAACAGCCAGCGTTTACATAGTCTCAAATGGGTTACTCGAGTATCCCGTGTTATGGTTAACACTATTGGCACCGTTTGAATCTGAGAAGTTCATAATCCTTAACAACTGTGAGGTAGTAATGAATTATTTGCAATAATCGTTATCTATGACGCAAGCCACCTGCTGACGACAATTTACGTCTACATCGTACGTAATCTAAGTGACAAATCTGAAACAAAGGAAATCGTACTAAACTAAGGACTTCACTACACGTTACGCACTACATGTTACGCGACGGATACGAGGTCAGGAGGAATCCTATAGGAAGCAATTCAAGATCCAATACAAAGCTATGACCAGCACGTTTATTTTCTTTGTCCTCCGCTCATATTATACAAAGATACATTTAAAATGTGACATTCTTATAAAAAATAGAACACTGAAATCTGATGGGAACTGCATGGAAGAAGCTCCGGAAGCAGAGACTTTTGTAGTTGCGCGATTCACGGACTTCGTCCAGCTGATTGTCGGAGCCGCGGGTTCACACAGAGGACGCAGTATGGCACTGGTGAGAAAGAGAGCACGACACATTTCCTTTGCAGCACATTCTTCATCTCAATATGATACATCCCATGACAAGGAATTATCAAGATATATAGTTTCAAGACACTATATACACTACACACACATATATATATGTGTGTGTGTGTCTTGAAACTATATATCTTAACACTTGGGCACAAACCATTTTTACTATATAAAACACCAACTATAAAACATTATTGGTGTAAGTGTGAAATTGTCGGTGCTCTTAACTAGCCACATCGAAATGTCTCTAGGAAAAACAAATTAAATATCCCAAGCACTTCAACGAATGAAGTTCTCTCTTCATTTAAGATTCTCAAGAGTTTTTAATTTTTTTACAAGTTTTGAGAAAAAAAAGAGAAAAGAAAACGCAAGAGTGATAAATCATAGGATAGTATTTTTCGACACTAATTTTGATTTTCTTCTGTTGAAAGGTGCTCCAAATGTCACCTCGCAAGAGGAAACTACATCAATTACAAGGAGATAGTGACGAGGAATTTGAACCAGTTGATAACGAAAACGAAATGCTTGAAGAAAGTTCCACCGATGAATCTGAATTGGTAGTACCATCAGTTACGAGATGAATGAAAGTGCCGGAACGGAGAGTGCCAATGCGAGCCGTGTCGTGGGAGGGCGCTTGCGCAGACCCCCACGGCATGGCGCGCAATAATTTTTGCTCCGCCACCACTATATCCCGCCTCAACGCCAGCCCCGAGAGTCGAAGTCTCCTCGCCCATCCCACCGATCAGCCGTTGACCGAATCACCACTGATTGAGCATGTATCGATATACACGCGAGGAGAGTCTGCTGAATGTAAGGAACTTCAATCATAAAATGTCTGGCATCGTCATATATAAAAATAATTTGGCATCGGAATGCTACAATCTAACACATAAACCAATATCAATACTTCAGCAACACAAATTTTTTTCATTATCTCAAATACTGCTATTTACAAGGAGTGATGCTTCAACATAACAATTAATATATTGTTTATGAAAAACACAACTGGTATAATCAATCACTGAAACAAGTAACTCCAAACGACCGTTCAAGTCCAATAACAAAAGGCCAATCGTCTTGAGGCTCTTTGATTGTTTTCAGTGTTCCAGAATCGGGACGCGTTCAGGCGCCGACATTTCGATATACAGCAACAAGAAGTAAATAAGGATATTGAGTGATTAGTTGATATGTAGGATTATCTTTGGGATGGAGGTAGTGGAATCAGACCCTGGGAGGACTGTATCCTCGACCCCCACCCTCTGTCACGAGGACGGGGGGCCGAGGATGACGTCCACGGCGAAGGACCATCGCCGGGTCACTCATAGAACATGGCTGATCTGTAAACGAATTGGTATTATCAAAAATATCTCATTAACGTAAAATACTGATATTACCTACTTTGTACTGTGCCTACGGATATGACTCGAAGGTATACAACGCACCTTCAATACAATGGCAAGCAAGCGCCGTTGAGCAGTCGAAACGTGGCAACGAACGTTTCGGATCGCTACGACGTCATTTGAGGCAAGGGTTCGGGCAAGGAGGAAGAGGTGCTTAGGACAAAGGGAGAAATAAAAGAGCCTGCGACACCTCGTCATTTGGCAGTTTTCGCTTAAAATTAAGAGGAAACATAACTGGAAGTCAATAAATTACAGGCCATCAAAAACATACCAGAAACAATCACAGAATTCGTTTGACGGCGGAGTTAGGCCTACCATCTTCTGCAGCGTATCAACTACACACATAAATGAAGTTACAAATAAACAAAATTATAAATGCTATATAAAAATCACATGACTTCCCGCAGGAAGCTGAGACCGTCTGAGACCAGTAGCTCCACAGAGCTCGCGAAGCAAGTCCGTAAGTGGGCACGGGAATCGGTCACTGCACTAACACTACTTGCACGTAAACTCAGGCCGCCGCCTACAAGCCCAGAGCCCTCCTCGTGTTCTTCCACAATCTGCCCACGCAAGTACTTAGTTGTATGGTCGGCATTTTCTTCCATAAGGCTACAATCCCATCAGGTGATCCGTAATATTTATTGCTTGATCTACGAATAAGAAGAATATATTTCCAACTCTTGCTGGAATCCTTCGTTCAATTGCTATACTAGCTCATTTGAGGAATCCTATTTCAACAATATTTATTTCCTCTCTTTCTCTTTCGACGACTGCTCGGTCTCAAACCTGCTTTTTCTCCATCCATTTATTAATTTAATGTTAATGCCCGTGAATAGTAGAGTATCCGTCGACTGTATGAGAACGACTTCAGCCAGCCATTACTGGAAAGGAACTTGGTAAAAGCGTGGAGAATTTGCGCAAGGAGCCGAGAACGATAACATCTGAATCTATTCCAACGAGCCTTTTTGGCAGCGTTGTGCGCGACCTGGACATTCCGCAGTGATATGCAAAGCTGTGCGTTGGGAGTCGATCGTCGGAGGTGCAGACGGGCACTTAGGCGGCGGGGGCGGGGCGTCAGACGCCGAGGGGCGCGGCAGTTCGCGCGGGGGCCGCGTGCAGCGGAGGTTGCGCCGTGAGCATCTTCTTGCGATGGGTCTCGCAATGCTTCAACATGTGGTCCTTGCGAATGAAGCCCTTGCCGCAGACGCCGCATGCAAACGGCTTGTCGCCCGTGTGCAGACAGAGGTGGCGGCGCAGGTCCGTCTTGTGATTGAACTGCTTGGGACACTGCGCGCACTTGTGGGGCTTGTCGCCGGCGTGTTTGGAGCAATGCTCTTCGTACAGAGGCTCTTCTGGGAAGCGTTTGCCGCAGCGCTTGCACTTGAAGGGCTTCTCGCCCGCGTGGAAGCTCTTGTTGTGCTGCGTTAGGTAGCATGCCTTGTTGAACACCTGGAGAAAGACAAGACACTATGATGCATTCACACAGATTTATTTGAGAACTGGGGACAGAGTAAGAACTAAGAAGAAACCTGAATCATATTTATCATTAATTTTAGATCTATTTCAGCAGTGTTAAGTGGACAAGTGTATGATGAATATGATTCACTAAGAGATTCTAGTGCTGAGAAAGTTTCACCAAGACAGATTAGTTCATGCCAACAGGTACGTGAAAATATCTAATTCCGTAACCATATTATTCTAAACGAGTTTCCACTTCAAGCTTCCCAGCTTATATTCATTGTAATCATGCATTTTGTGGCTGATTTAATCCTGCATTAAGAGGGGAGTTAATTTTAACTGCAAAATTTAGAATGACAATGTCTTTCTGTAACTAAAAATGCATAAAATTTTTGTCTGCAAACACTATCTCATTAGTGTAGTCTGCACCTTCATGACCCAGTGACAAGATCAGTGTTAATGCATCACCATACTTTTTCAATACATTTCTTTGATAAAATACTATTTCCACTCGCGATATTAGGAATACTGTGTTTTACCTACATTTCATTATGCCCCAACTTTGCCCAGATTTTATTGTGATACAAAAATTTATTTCTCTCGGAAGACAAAGTTATCATAAATTAGTGGTAAATAGTTAAAAAAATTTATAGAACATGCGGATTTTAAAAAATAAACCCTAGAATCATTAATAGTTCCAATTCGTCCAACACTTACGAAAATTTCGGTGAAACGCAGGTACTCCACGAACGCAGAGCTACTCTAATAGATGGGTTGGAGGAGGTAAAAGTATTCAAGAGAGATAGCAATGAAGAAGCTATCTGCTACCTAGAACTCGGTAATTAATAGGTGTAAATATTTTCGACGACTATGATCGCGGTGTAGTTACCAAATATGTTAAATGTCAGACAAAACTATCACAAATAACAAGACGTAAATTAGTATCATAATACGATAGCATTCGATATATTAGATCTCGTTCTTTCTTAGAAAAAAAGTCATTTATATCCATTCAGTAGAACTTCCTAAATTTTACAAGGAATGGAAAATTTTAAATAATTGGAGTCATTATAGGGTAGAATAGCTTAAGGTACCACTTGTACTCAGAAACCCCATTTACCCCACTTACTCTTTACGCTATTACAAGAGACTTCAGTAGTATTTGAACCCAAAGCCATGATGGAATCTGTTACATACCTTATCGCAGTCCAAGCACTTGTGTATGCTTCCGTTGGAGATCATAGAGGACTTGAAGACGAGAGGCGTAGAGCTGGAGACTCGAGACTCTCGCACGGGATTGGGTGGTGGGCCGGGTGCTGGCGACAACCCTCCGCCGGAGCCCACGCTGCCCCCGCTGCTGGTGCTGCCGTCCAGACTGCTGCCCCCGGTATCGAAGGCGGCGGGGCCCAGCGTCGTCAGACTGTAGTTGTTGTTGGTGACCACGTGATTGTTGTTGTCCAGCGCATCCGTGTCGGGATCTGCGCCACCGCAGCCACCGTCGGACGGCAGGCGGAGCTCGTCGCCCAGACCGAGAGCCGTGAAGGGCGAAGCGCCACCGGCGTCTGGGCTGGCGCGTCGCGACGCCGCCGCTCCGCCGCCCTGCACAATTCCTCCTCCTCCGCGGAGCCGAGACAGGTGGTCGTCGGGGGAAGACCGGAGCCCCCCCACGTTTCCCGCAGCGGGGACGGACGTGCTCACGAGCGCGAGCCCGCCGCCGAAAACCGCCGCAGCCGCCGCAATGCCGCTGCCACCGTGCGCCAGATGCGCAAACGACGGCAGTGCAGTGGTCGACCGACTACCAGAAGTAGCCAGGAGTAGCTGGCTGGTAGTAGCCGGTGGCATTGGGGTAGAAGAAACGTGGGGGGGCAGCCCGTTTGGGAACGGCGCGGGGGCCGGCGCAGGGGCCGCCTGAGCGGGCACCGCGCGCGCGGCGGGAGGTGGCGAAGCGCCCATCAAATAAGGAGGCTGCTGCGCGAGTGCGGGGTGTGTGGGCGCCTGCACCAGGTGGACGGACGGGCCGAAGTCGTGTTGCTGTTGTTGCTGCTGGGCTTGATGCTGCGCCTGTTGCTGCTGTTGGAGATGTAGCTGTTGCTGCTGTTGTTGGAGCTGCTGATGTTGAGCGAAAGGAATGAAGGAAGGTTGTGAAGGAGGGGGTGGTGCTTGCTGCTGCTGTTGAGGGGGTGGTTGTGGTGGCGGGGGTTGCTGTTGGGGTGTGAGGCGGCCGAAGGCCATCGCGTCTTCGGGGCGGGAGTCCTCTGCGAGGGCTGCGGGGCTGCTGAGAGCGGGGCTGGAGAGAGCCGGAGAACCGAGGTCACGTGCTCCACCCCCGCCTCCTCCGCCACCGCCCCCACCTGGTCCCGGAGGCCCCGGAGACGCGTGTGGAGCGGGGATCGAAGAGCTATTGCTGCTGTTCGAAGACGTGGAATTCGCATTCGCCGGATCCGGAGCTCCACTCTGCTTCACCGCGTTTTTATGAAGCGTCGTGTTATAATGGCGCTTCAAGTGGCCGGAACTCGTGAACCACTTGTTGCACGCTGAGCAGTTGTAAGTCTTGGGGCGTCGCGCTTCGTTCGACTTCCAAGAAGCGTTGTTGGAGGAATTTGCAGCGGCCGCAGTGCCATTCCCTGGCGCTGGACTGTTCCCGGGCGTCGGTGCTCCGTTGGGTGGAGGCGGTGGTGGAGGCAGAGGTGCCATCTGTAGATGTGGCAAGGGCATGTGCGAGGGCGGTGCGAACGCGCGTTGCCCGGCCGCCGCGGGAGCGAACATCGCTTGCTGCTGGGCGTGAGGATGGGGCGCTAGGTGATGGGGTGCACCTCCAAAGTCCATGCTCACATGCTGCGTCGCGTAGAAGGGTGCTGGCGCTGGTCGCGGTGCCAATTGGTGAGGATGGTACTGCACATGGTGTGGCGCGTATGACGTGAGATGTGGTGGGGGAGGGGGGTGCAACGATTGCTGCTGATCGAGTCCCCATAGCAGCTGGTGATGTTGCAACTGTTGTTGAAGCTGTTCCTCCTCCTCCTGGTACACTTGATGGACCTTGTGTGAATCCAAGTCCAGGATTTCAGCAGCAGGTTCTTCCTTCACGGAGACGAGTAAGTCGCCCGAGGTGCCGTTGTCGCCCGTGGAGGTGTTGGCGGCGCCGGAGTTTGTATCGACGTCGGGATCGTGCGCCTCTCTCTTGACGTGCTGCTGCAGGAAGTCGTCAATGTCCTGGCTGGCGAAGAGCGGTTGCCCGGGAGCCGTCGCGGGCGTGGGAGCAGCGGCGGCAGAGGGCGTAGGGTGGCCGCCGAAGGGCGTGGGCGGATGCGCCGTCCTTAGATGTTCCGCCAGCCCCGCGCTGCTCCCGCACAGGCAGCCGCACTTGTCGCACTGCTGAGGCGAGCGCGCGGGAGGTGGCGGTGCGGGTGACGCACCTTGAGAAGATGTCGATGATACGCGAGCGTCGTATCCGTTGGTGCCCGAAGGCGGCGTCTGCGCCTGAGACGGTTGTTGCTGTTGCTGCGACTGAGACTGCGCATACGGATGGTAGCGATAAGGTGCCGGCACCGGAGAAGGATTCCGGTTGTTGAGGATCGGGTAGTCGGGATTGGGTCCGAGGATGTACTGGCCATTGTCCGTCCCGGGCGGAGTGAAGAAATTGCCTTGCGGGCCCGCGTCAGCAAGATCGAAGTTGGTGAATGCTGGTGACGCGAAGTGCTGCTGTTGTTGCTGCTGCTGCTGAGGTATTTGTAAGAGCGAGGGTGGGGGAGTGCCTCGCGGCGCGTATCCGAAGGCCGGAGAGAACCTCTGTTGCTGCTGTTGTTGGGCAGCAGGGGAAGGCGCAGGGGGCGCATGACCGAAAGGCGATGGAGATGAGTACGCCGGAGACGCGGCGGCGCCGTCGCTGGAATCCGCCGGAGCAGTCACTGCCTTGAAGGCACCTTGACCCACCGGGGAGCTCTTGGGTGCGTGATGGCCATTGTGTTGCAGGCTGTTGTTGTTTGACTCGCTGGCGCCCGAGGCGTCCGCTGGCGCTGGTGCGGCCGCCCACTTACTGAGCAAGTTATCCTTGTGGTAGTGCAGATGGACGTCGAGTGAACGGGCGCTGTCGAAGAAGAGACCGCAATCCTTGCAATGGTGACGAGGTGGAGGCGCTGCGCTGGGGACGGCTGTCGGAACGGCAGTCGTCGTGTGTTGGGCCGCCATGGTGCTCACGGCTGTCGGTGGCGGCGGAGTTGGTGGTTGTTGCTGGAGCAGTGGCAGCTATCAGGAAGAGAGCGGGGCGCCGAGTGGCGACGAGGAGACAGCGGGCGCCGGAGCGAACGCAGGCGCGGGGACACCGCTCCACCACTCCACTCGCATTTCCTGCACAAAATAATAACAAAATTAATACGAAAACATACGATTATTTAATACACATTATATATATAATGTGTATTAAATAAATTATAATATTAAAAAGACCACAAGAGATGAAAAAATTGAATCTAAGCTTTCCTGTTGTTCTAATACAATTGACGTCTATTATATCATCTAATTGTAGTAGAACAACAAAAAAGTTTAGTTTCAATTTCTCATCTCTCTCTCTCTCGTGGTCTTGTTTAATATAATACCGTTAAATTGGTACCTGTAACGTACACATTTTACTTATCTAAGAATTCATATAAGCAAGAAAATAAATGGTAAAAAATGGTGTCAAATGGTTTGATTAAAGAAATTAAATAAAAACGTTTCTCGAAAAAAATCCTAATTATTATGTATTACCGAAAACTGAAATAAATCATAAACCTTAAAAAAACATTGCAATCAGTGGTTCGTTTATCGAAATACGCCCCACGACTTTTATACCGTTTAATGGCACGAATTGGTGAGAAGTGATGGCAGATCCATAATTTATTATAATTTTTTTATTGAACCATGACATGTTTTCTACACTATTTTTTCCAATCAAACCTTTTACCGTAAAACTTTCTTTTGCGTTTTATTTTAAAGTTTTTAGTGGATGTGCTAACATATTTCCCATCCGCTTCCTGTAAAAACGAAAAAAAAAAAAAATCTAACCTAATGCCACACAGACGTCGGCACGATACAAAACCTCGACTTGGGTAGATATAAAGCTATCTATGTTTAAATCTAAATCAATTACTTGTGTCTTCACTAGCATACAAAATTTCAAGTCGATACCATCAACAGATTCCTACTTGCTTACGAAGCTCATGCGAGTATTAAAATAAAGATATGAGTATAATAACAGGAATAGATTCTCTTGAAAAAAATCCATAATTTTAGGATCTAGTATTGTTTCCGATTGTTTTGCAAGAATTGAATTGTAACCAGGTTACACAAAAACAGTATATGACAAAAGAAATTTTTTTCTTAATTTAGGTTGTCAATTGTTTTTCCCTTATTTCAATCAATAAAATAATATACATCATTAACATGTTTTTTTATATTATCAGTAAATATATTTGTGAGTCTTCAATTATTGTACTGGTTGTGCAATGCTTATAGACACAATCTTAATTCAAAGAAACAAACGCTAATTTCATTTCAAGGGTTAATGTCCGAGACATTTTGCGAAAAGAACGGGGAGGTGAAGTACATTCCACTATGTAGCTCCGTGAAGTATATGCTTTTCGGACAACCATTAACTCAATGTCAGTATCGCAAGGTTGCCTAATATTCCTCTTGCTGTGGACAAGTAGTTTTACTTGTGTCTGTAGAATCTTTTACATTCGGAAGCTGCCTCCTATACCTTTCGATGGAGATGTTTGTTTCAAAGCATTGACTAATATATGTACAATAAACGAAGACGTCATATCACTGAGCCAGCAGTAATTGCTCTGGCGGACAGCAGGTTTGATCTCTAACCATTGCAAGGAGACTTGCTCAATATAGTTTTTCCACGGATCTTAGTAGCGTTTGTTGGGGTATTTACGGCATACCGTCTTGAGCTACCTTTGGTCACCCCGCACCCCACCCCTCAGCAAACATGGCAACACCGTCCTTTCGCTTCATCGGTTACCTCTTACTATCTTTCGTCGCAATTACTTATTTTCTTGCAAAAATTGTCAATTACAGGTTTTAAAAAAGCAAGTTGTTTGTTCACATTTGCGAGCTGTTTTTCAACTAAAACAATCGTAACAATTTCTCAAGTTTAGGTGTAATTTGGCCTAAACACAGAAAAAATTATTTCAATTGAAATGTCTGACAGTATTCAGACTATTTTATCCTATTCAAAGAAGCCGTTATAAGTAACGAATGATTGGGGTAAAGTGTGGCAATTATACTCAGCAGCCTTTAAAATTCAACGCTTAGAAATCTTAAGATTTCAAAAATAACACGCTAAAACATCCAGTATATTCAGTTACTTTTTTAATTCTATCCCAAAAGCCCCGAATACAACTCTTATCACAAAAGTTCGCGATTGTAATTTGATGTGCAAAAGTATAGAAAGAGCAAAGAACCTAGGAATAAACAACTGACACCATATACCAATTCAACTCAGCTTAAATGTTACAAAGGAATTTGGAAATCTATGCCGAAGATTATGACATTCCCACGTTCCAACAGCTGGGCATATTCCATTGTAGTATCGCTGAAGAACCCCCCCCCCTCCAAAGCGCGTTTTATTTACGCATAGGGTTCCCCAGCTGAGACGATGTGCATCGGAGTATAGAATTCGTACACCATTCAGCGTTCCAGCACACTTTCAAAAACGGTGTAGTGTTAACGAAAGAAAATGACAGCGGTTATATTCAACATCTAGGGGGAAAAAACAGCGCTAGCGAACACGTAGGCGCTTCCGTGGAACACGTAGTTGTCAAGGAAACTAAACAACGATCAGGATCGGGGAACGCAAAGAAGCAATAATATTGGTGATTACATTAGCCAAAGTAAATATTATACGGACAATTATTATTAACTTTTTGAAAAATTTTCATCGATTTTTCAACGGGAATAACGGAAATGCGTTGGTTTCTGATGGTGTTTTAGCAAATTGTCTTTTTGAGAAAATCTTCATTAGCCAATCTTGTTGCGATTGATTCGTAAAATTATTTACGTTATGTATTTAATTTTTGCCAGTCATTAGCTGTAATGAGTCATAACTCATGATTATAAATAAATACGTTTATTGAAATATTAGACTTAAATTTATTTTGAACTCGCACGATACGAGGATTATTACGCATCTAAGAACGAAATTGTAAGATACACTTATTGTCCTCCACGTGGTCGTCCATACGCAGTTTGTACTGCTTTTTTGACAACATATTAATATTTATTTATCTTTATATACCAAAATGCAAGCTTTTAATATACTTTATAGCACTTTTCTTTAAACAAGTCAAAAACTCATTAATATTTTGTCCGAATACTACAGGTTTTTTTAGAAATAAATTTTCAAAGAAGACAATTTACTGAAACGCAATTGACAATCATTTCATATATATTCTGTAGAAAGAAACATTAAGAAGTGCTCATATCAAATCTATCTCCATTTATATCTATACAAGAAAAATTTAAAGCGTTATTTTTTAGCTATATTTTTACTGCATCGAATCTAGTGAGCATAATTTTGCACCGATAATACAGCAGTAGTTTAATTCGTCACATACTTACCAGTGTCAAAATAACAATGGAAAATCAAAAAATAAAATAAAACAAGAATGACGATAAAATAAAGGAAACGGAAGAGATGTGTACTTGGTGACTGTGGTGTCGAACAAGAAAAGCATCGCTGTCTAAGGTCATGGAGAAGTGGCATCGTAGCATCGAAGCTTCAAGGCCAAGTCACAGATCTCGCTTCACCCTCATCCCCACGTACAAACACAACTCACACAGAACACCTTTCCCTTAGCTGGGTTAGAAAAAAAAACAGGTGGTTTCAACCATAGATATTACTTACTCACACTATAACAATATGATGTTCTTAAATTGTTTGGAATTAAAATGAAGAGAATGAACGTATGAAACATTATTAGTTCACGATATCTCATAATCTAATATTAAATACAAAAAATACAATAGTGGTTTCAGAGAACACGTCTGGATGTAGTAAAAATGCCTTATCTCATAAAACAGTTACTGAAAGTTAATTTTTCCCGCCACAAATCGTACGTCACAAACAATGAATAATGTAAATTTTAAAAATATTAAACCCACAAAATTAAAAAAAATATATTAAGCTATACTTCATAATAACAACAAAATATAAACTGGTTTTATGAGGTGGTTTAAAACCATATTCCGTAGATTCTCCAAGCAAAACTGGGAAATGTCGGACGCACAGGAACCATTCCGCAAACAATATTTAACTTCAGCGCCAAATTCTTTACCAACGTAACTGTAATCCATAACAGTTTTCGTCAGAAAGTACTTTAATCCCTTTCACTTTCTGTGTGGTAAACGAAGGGACAAGAGGAAAATGCTACAAGATCTGAAGCTCTGTTTGAGCTAGAGGTTATTTCCCCCGGTCGGTGGTCGGTATCCTTCGCAACTTCCCCGCATATAACGGATTCCTGGAACAGAGCGAGTCACTAGATCTCAGGAGAGGGTAGCAATAGAAGGAAGGACTACGAAAGCACTGCCTGCACCGTCGAAGTCCAGGTGTTTGCTACATCAAATATGATTTTAGAAACCATTTGTAAGACAGTGCTCTCAATAACATTTCTCAAATTGGTATAAGTAAATCGAATGACATTTTTTATCATCGTGGAATACTTCACATAAATATTTACTTTGAAAATTACATAAATTACTTGAATCTGATATGCATATAAATTTGTTTATTAAATTTATGTAGTTCCTACTTCGAAAGAAATTTTCTGTTGGAATCTTTTGTCAGTAAACCACTGGATGTTTAAAAAAGAAATACAAAGTTTTTCAGTTTCGGAACGTTTCCCGAGGTTTATATTGGTACTATGAAATACATACAAAATAAACCATTTTTTTTAAGCTTGCTTAAAAATACGATAAGTATTTTTTTTAAAACAATTCTACTTCAGTTATTTGACAGACCAGGATCCGAAGTACCGTATACAACGATTTAAAATGATGTAGTTGCTTCCCCCGATTTTGGAACACATTACTGAAGATATTTTAACATTCTAGAATTTTCCATAACGATTCTCAACTCCCTTGAAATGTATATGAGGCCAGTTAATAATACTTAAAAGTTAAGAACACTTAAATTAGATTTAATCCTCACCAAAAACAAAATTTCTTAAATCCCGCCTCCATTACGTACCTCGAAACTGAAGGGGATTAGAGTGAGAAGAAAAGAATAAAGAATATTAAGCTCGTGTTAATTAAGATTTTATCAGCTATTATCAATGCGGGAACACGAAAGTGTTATTCAACGAGCACCAACAAAAAACTATACTGAGATTAAGTATTACAGGGAGAATTCCTTTCTGGCAGAATGTTCGCCAAAAGACGGCGATGCACAGGAGGGAAGAGTATGGACGGACGCACCCTGGCCGAAAGTGGCCTGCGGCGCTGTGGTTGGGGAAGGGGGAGACCCATGGGGGGGGGGAGGCAGGTGAGCTTCTTTGTGCAGAGCTTCAGGGAAACGCTGCGTTGCCACATCTACCATCCCCTAGTGCCAAGTCACCACCAGTGGCAGGCAACGAAAGCTACAGCCTTCCCCATGCCTGTATACTCTCGCTCACCCACCTGCATGTAGAAAGCTACCACTAACTCCTCCAGCAGCATCCATCTGCCGCTGGAGGGAGGGAGAGCGAGTGAGCACTGTTTCCCACGCGTTGCACCCCTCCTCCAGTGGAGGAATCTCTCCGATCGGAAGGAAAACGATACATTACTCCTCTGTCAAAGATAAACGAGCAACGGATCGCATCGCAAGGGGACTTTTACATTTCTTAACACAATTCCTTCACTAAAAGATAAATCATTGCAGGGTTCACGGAGATACCGGTTGAACAGGGATTGGGATAACTGCATTCTCGCATTTAATCCGTCCTACTAGAATAAAGGTGACAGTGCAGTCATCTGTTCGGCGAGAAAAAATGTCTTAATTACCGAACAAATATTTTATCAAATTCGACAGAGGAACCTTCGTACCCTGCAATGCTCTCTGGATTTTATCATTTCGAATGTAATTTAACAATATAGTAATTCGAAAGAAAGTAAACAATCAATGCAAATATTTATCTATCTTGACATCCATTTCTCAGCGCAGTCTTCTCATAAGCCGCAAGGATTAGCGCATTAGCCTTAAAAAACAAATAAAACAAAAAATATATATGGAGATGAGATAATTTTCGTCGAGTTTCGGTTTGCACATTTAGTCTTACTAGGACAGTATCTTATAAATGCTAATTTGCAAATATGATACTATGAAAGACGAACTCATAGGCAACAAAAAGTTAGACTGTCTCTTGTATATGGGTGAATTCGTGACAGTCATTGCCAACTATTATGAAATTATTATTTTATGCATGTTCAAAGAACAAGTTCGCGAAATAGTAAGCTCGCAAATCCTGATCATTCAAGGTGTATTAGTATAACATACATTTGTTGTTACTTAGAATGAGTAGTTACGGAAAATCACAAATCCACACAAGAAAACATTATGCGGGTTCTCAAAGAATAAAACAAATTCAATGACTTAAAAAAGGATGTATAAGACTAAAACGTTGCCCTCCGCAGCAAAAAGAAAATAGTTCCTTGAATGTAAACAAATGCTGACAGCTTTATCCGTAGAAAGAAAATGAATACCTCTCCCCTACAATACATAACCGGTAAATTATGCAATACTTCATTAAATTTCGAAAAATAAAGTAGTGCTCAGAACGAAAGGTAGCTCAATAACAATGTTAATATCTTCTCTATTCAACCATATTCCTGGTGCTTAGCATTTACGACAAAAAATTCGTTCGCGCGTGCATTTTAAAATTCTAAAATTTTGGAAATTGAGTAAGTGAAGCAAATTTACAGAAAAAGCATCGCCCCTTACACTAATACATTTTGTGTAATGGGAAGGATAGTGTAATGGGAAGGATAACAAACAGTGGACCACACTTTATTTGATGCTGCTTTGTACGTAACAAACGTAAGTGACTTTCTGAAGATGTAAACTGAGTACGATGTTTTGAGAAGAGTAAAAAAATAGAACGAAAGGAAACTAGAAAAACCCGGTTCGAAAATTTCTTGTTTATTTCAGTAAATTCACTGAATACAGTTAAAAAGTGAATGAATTAATCCGGCCCATAAAGGAAGGCAATGGTTGATACTGGATGGAATTGAATTGGTGGCCGATATAGGCGATAGGTAGAATTTATCAGAAATTCGATTGACCGCGAGGTACAAATACCATTACTCTTATGGACGATGGTAAAGTAGAAGTGTTGGCTACACTGTGCACAAGTGCTATACCATGTTAGACTTTTAGTAAATAAATAAATAAATAATTTATTGTAAAAACTGTTAAAAATTGCCGAAGACCACAAAAATAATGAACTGCGACTAATGCACAATAAACTAATAAACAATGCATTTACGTTCTTTTTCTTCTTCTTCTGAAGTTGCATTTCTCGAAGCAAAGAAACACGACTGAGTATAAAGGAGCGATGTCTTTCGCCGCGGAGGGTCAGATGTTTCCGGAAGACTTCTCGAGTGGGGGGCGCGGTCGTGATAGCTCACCAGTAGGGATGGCTGGCGGGAGAGGGGGATGCGATAAGGCAGCGATGACCTAACCTCACGCGACTCTATCACCCGCGTTGCGTCGTGGCAGTGCGGGTCAATATTTGGCGGACCCGTCGACCCCGAGTGACTACCGGAAGTAGCATGTACAGAACCACTCGGAATCTTCTCTCACGTACCGGGGGTGATTAGGAGTGCAGATAAGCGCCAGTTCAGAGATTGCGTCCGCTCAAAATAAGTTTGTTAATATTTATACACTTTTATCGCAGAGAATTATCCAATTATCCGCTGTGAGTCACTCAAAACCAAAGACATGGGAAAACAATCTTCCACATTGATTATCTACATCATTTGAAATGAAGTGTCAATACTGCAACCAGATGTATGCTGGAAGTCACGTTTCTTTGCTTCGAGAAATACAACTGAAGGGAAAAAATCATGAACGGAAACTGACTGTGTTTATTATTTTATAGTACATTAGTCGCAGTAAATTACTTAATTGTCCTCAACGTGATCATTAGCAATTTGTAACAGCTCTCTTAACTATAAATTATTTATTTATTGTCAGTCTAACTGGCTTAATGTTGGTACAGAGCTTGTACGCAATGAAGCCAACGCTTTTACTTCGCCATCGTCCGTAAGAATAATATTTGTACTTCACGTTATGTTGACAGGAAATTCAAATTTCTGATAACTTAAATCCATCGTCAACTTCGGACACCAATTCACGTACTCTTTTAAGGTTATGCTGTTCTTTCTGCATCGAACGTGTGGAAGCAATATTACTTTGTGCCTTTGTTTGTTGTGTTATTAACTCGTATTTCTTTACAGCAAATAGAGACTTCTATTTGTATTTAATGGGATATTACTAAATTCGTAAAAATTGGCAATTTGTGTTAGGCAGCTATATTGTATATTTTCGGCTAAGTTACATGACTTTGGGTATATAACAAGTTCAATAGGCATTGCAAACGAATTGCTTAAGAACAAAGATACGAATCAATCCTTCACAAGTGACCCTAACAAGTTCTGTAAGCTAGTCATCTAAAACTATTTCAATAGTGTGAAAAGCAATGCACGTATGTATAATGGAAAGCATATTTAGCATATAGCTTCCCCTTCTCCGGCATTCTGATACAATTAAAAAGTTTAATTTACCATAAAAAATGGTATGTTTTCATTTTGTTTCCTTATTCTAGTTTATGTATTACATTGTGTTTTGGGCAGTGTTTTGCATTTTTAGAGTAAATTTGGCATATTTAAGGCTTCCACCGGGATATGTTCAATAAATATTCAGTATTTGTACTGAACTTACCATGAAGTATATTAATGCTAATTCGGGTACCTCTATTTATGTTAAGAAGAAGAAGTTCGTGAAAATTGTTAGTAGGTTAGCAGGAGAAAAAAAATCTCAAGTACAGAATTACAAAGAGGCAACTGTATTGGCAAAATATCCTTATGACAGAACATTTCTGTAATGCATGAGAAACTAATCCGGAAACTGAGAAATCTGATCGGCAAAAGCAAATAAACTTCAAATAAAGACTTCAAAGTCCCCTTATTTTAAGCGGCAATAAATTAAGAGAGCTTTTAAAAAATCCTACACTAATGTATGATAATGACTTATGTTAAAACAGTTAATGATACTAAAAATATAACTACCCAATTCATTTATCAGACGCTATATTTAAAAAAAACGCAATGATTACATAACGTTTCGACGTCAATTGCGGGTCATCATCAGAAATACCATACAAGTAACCAAGGAAATAAATGAAAAGTCTTTTATACTCTGTAATACCATTTATCGAATTCCGTAAATCTTCTTTAGAAAGATTTTTGTAGTATGGGAAAAAGTCAAGAAGCTTCCTCAAGCCAGAGTCACTTCAGTTTAAAAAGCAGAAAAATATTTGCAGCTATTCACATTAATATCCCAGTTCATATAGAGCTGTGACGATTGAAAAGCGTACCCTTCTACTACTCCTAGTATCACTACCTCTTACTATTTCTAACTACTTCTACTACCCTCTCCACGTGGGCCAAGTTGTTGGTAAACCCACCAAACCGTCCCAACTACTAACAATAGCCTACCACACACCACCTACCTCCAATCGCTCCATGTAGATAAGCTTCAATAGCACTAAGCTACATTTGCCATTTACAAATACTATATCGGAAAAGAACCAATACTTCAATACTTAAGAGAATGTAAAATAGGTAATGCATCCATATTTCTTTAGGTTTTTACAAGGAAATTCCAGGGCAAAAATGGAAGGCCAATACACTCCCACGCAGCGAATTTCCATTGGACAGCGCATAAAGACCACTAGACACACGTATAGACAGTCTCTGCGCTGCGGTCGAACCGCATTCATTGAATTATATCAGAACGACTAGGCTTAAGTACCCCCGAAAAGGTTTGAAATGAAAGTTTGAGCCATTCCCTATCCAATGACGAATTTTCATACCCTTACGGCACAAAATTCTGAATTATTTACCATTAAATTACTATGAGCTTATACGGAGAAACTTTCGCGGGAGTGTTTTTTGATGTCCTGACAGATGAATCTGCCTCACTCGGCAAAAAAACAACAACAACTAAAACATACCAAGTGGAAAGAGGTAGGCAATGACGAGATTTTCATACCTCCGTAGCATTTACAAGAATAATTCACCAAAATACGGAAAATACTGCTCAGACGGAAATGGCAACTGCATCACGTGACTGAAGACAATGCGACTATTCTCAAAGGAGTGAAACTAAATGTATTCGAATCACAAAATAATTGTCCTCGTCCAACATTAAAAATCAAGACAGCGAATTATTAATTAATTAGAATTCCTTTGGTAAATATTTCATTGCGAACTACTCACGAAACTTAGCCACTTGACTTCAGTCAACGCGGATATAACAATTTAAGGTTTTGCAACAAGATACAAGATAATGTTCCTTACGCGGACTTACTAGGATTCACAGATCAGGATCTTCCACATGATAATGAAACTGATAATACAATATCCAGAAGAGATATTGTTGATTTGCAAACGAAAATGGCGTGTGTCAGCATATTACTCTTCCTGGAACACTGCCGATCCCTCCATTCCTAGTAAGTGTTACCCCTATATATATATGCAATCTATGTACAATTTCTAAAAAACGAGAATCTTAACACTATTATTACGACAAAATTAAGTACTAAACAATGATTCGAAAAGGAAAGAAATAATGGAATTAGAAATACTGAGAATGATATCACTCATTTCGGGTTTAAATTGTCACGGGATTCGATTACTATGACGTAGTTAATATGAATAATTTCACACGTTTGAATAGAATTAGGCTAATTATCAACAGAGCACAACGTACTGGTCCCCTTATTAGATAATTTTAATTAAAAAAAAAAGAAATCGACATAAAATGCAAAGGAACAATCACCTGGCGTTGACAAAACACAACACATCTACAGTAAAATCCGTCTTAACCGGTCTGGTCGGAACAGGGATCCTAGCCGGTGAATCCGAGGTTCCGGTAAAAGATCGATTTTCGTAAAAAACCAAAACCAAAAAAGACTACAATTTCATCACGAATAAACAAACGAATGAAACGTCATTGCGATGCCTTATTGTACTGTAAGTACATACATGAACGAACACAAAAAAACTAATTCATTGAAGAAAAAAATCAAAAAAATAAAATCAAGGAGAATCAAAATGGTGAACTCTCTACCACCCCCTCGTTCTGCCCGCGACAACACAATCACATTGCATATCTAACGTCACATCATACCGTTTTACTTTCCAGGAACTTTCCACCAAAAGTCCGTCAAACAATCAAATGTTTGAGTCACAACCTGCCAGCTAGTGTACGCTGAAGGAGAGAAAAAACTGTTCCACGTGATAGACCCTTCGATCCGAGGTCCGTTAAAATTGGTTCAACTGAACACTCGAAGTAATGTTTCTTTGCTTCCAGAAATTTAATGAAGAGAAAAAATCATGAACGGCAACGCACTGTGTTTATTTGTTTATAGCCTATTAGTCGCAGATAATTACTTTGTTATCCTCAACGTGGTCTTCTGCAGTTTGTTACAGCTCCCACGACAACAAATTATTTGAATCTTAATTTATTGTCAGTCTAATAGGCTTGATGTTGGTATAGCACTTGTGCACAGTGTAGCCAACACTTTTACTTCCCCATCGTCCATCTGTATCACGCGTTACGTTAGCAGGTCATTCGAATTCCTGAAAAGTTAAATCTATATCAAGTATGGGCATTTGCTCTTGTGGCGCTATTCTGTTCTTTCTACATCGAGCGTTTGAAAGGAATATTACCTTGTGTCTTAGTTGGTTGTGTTTTTAACTCTTATTTCTCTACAGCAAATAATCGCTTTTGTGACTAATATTAATATTTATTTGTATATAACTTGAATTCGTAGAAGTTGGCAATTCGTGTCAGGCAGCCATATTGCATAATTTTCCGCAAAGTTACATGACTTGGAGTATCCACTGACAAGTGTGCGTAAAGGGGATGAACTACCACCGTTAATAATAATAATAATTTATTGAACCACATAGATCATAACGATGTACGGCAAGTCATAGTACTAAGAACAATAATAACATTTACATATAAGAACATCAATGTAATAATTTTTTTACATTTATGTTATTTTTATATTTAACCATATGTAACTTAGGCTAAGTAGAAGTTAACATAAAACAATTATTCTCTACTATTACAGAATATTAACATTTATTTAGACTAGGGTTCTTAGATATCTATGGCAGGAATTCTATTATTTTACTTTTATTTTATTAATTTATGTCAAGACCTATATTTATGCTAAAACAGTGTAATTTAATGTTGTTAGACCTTTTCCTACATCATGGGTCACCTTCTGCACCTTTGTTCTAATGATTACCTGCAACAGATTGTATATCATACCTTAGTTGATTGAGGAAATCTTGTACACTGTAGTAGAATTTCTGTTGTAAGAATTGTTTGAGTTTTGTTTTGAATGGGTTCAGTGAATTGATGTTTTTAAGGTTTAGTGGTAACACATTATATAGCTGTATAACTGCATTATGGGTGCTTTTTTGGCTAGGAGTGGATGTTATCCGTGGTTGATGGATATTTCTGGCCTGTCTAGTGTTGTGAACATGAACAGTAAAATTAAATCTGTAGTCGTCCTTTGTCTAGTAGATCCTTTTGTACAAAGTTCAAAGTTTCAAAAATGTACATGCATGTCAGTGGAAGTATTTTCAACATTTCAAATAATGGTTTACACGAAGAAATTTTATGAGTGTTGGTAATCGTTCGTATTATTCTAGTCTCTAAACTAAAAGTTTGTATCGTTTCTGGTGCTTGTCCCCAAAATATCATACCATATTTTAGTATGGAATGGACATTTGCATAGTATACTGTTCGAAGGGTATCTGTTGTGCAATTTGCTGTTCCATTTCATGTTATTTTGTATAGTAAATCCCAAAAATTGTGTTGTTTGTTTAATGATGAGATGGTAACCATTAAATTCGATTTTAGGTGTTTGCTGTTTAGATGAATGAGGTTTATGGAAAGAAAGTTTTGTCAGTTAGGAGTTTATTTTGTTAGAACCATTGGATTAGGGTGGCGATAGTGGATTTGGTAGATTTAAGTTTTGGCACGGAATAAGATGTTTGTGTCATCAGCAAAAAGTACAATTTTGTGGTTTTTGATGATGGATGGGATGTCATTAATATATAGAAGAAATAGTATGGGTCCCAGGGCGGAGCCCTGTGGAATTAGTTTCCCTGATATACATTGTTGATGTTACATGAATATAATTTGGTATTGGTAGAACTTGTAGTGGAGATGTGTATTGCTTATTTTGTAGTTGGTTGGCAATGCATGTGAAAAGCTGGTTAAGTGTATTAGCAACTGCAATGGGGTCAACAATTTTGTTATTGTCTTGTATCAATTCTACGTGTTGTTGTTTATTGGTGACTTGCATAGTGGTTTGCTTAACAATATTCCACATAGCTTTCATTTTATTGGTAGATTTATCTTTGTATTTGTCATTTGTCATCTGATTGGCTTTAATTGTTACTTTCTTAAGAACTACTGTGTATTTTTTGTAATATGTTTTGAGTTGAATGGGACATGATGGTTGTTTACTTAACATATGGAGTCTTCTCTTCTGTTCACATGATGTTTTGATTCTTTTAGTCAGCCAATGTTTTTTACTTTGTGGTTTTTGTGTTTGCTGCTTATATGGATGGGATATGTCAAAATAATTTAATAACTGATAGAAGAATTTGTTGTACTTGCTATCTACGTTAGAGGTTTCATAAACCTGANATATTCTTCTGTTAGTTACTATGGGGGGGGGGGCGCTTTTGGGAGTTAGTATGTTTTAAGCGAGAGAATCTGTGTGTCATGGTCACTTACTCCCGTATCATGTGTAGAGGCAAGATAAATGTGCTTGCTCCAGTCATTTAGCTTTTGGTCAATTATTGTTTGAGTGCTATTTGTTAATTCTTGTGGGTTCGTTTATTATGGTTTCCAAATTAAATGCTCTCATTAGGTGGATGAACTTTTCTCGTTCATATTCAATGATGATGTTTGTTTGTAAAAAGTCAATGTTCAGATCTCCGCAAATAATGATAAAATTGTTCTTGTGTTTTGTCAGTTTGTTAAGAACTGTTTCTAGGTTTTTCTAGAAGATTTCAAGATTTCCATCAGGTGCTCTGAATTTTTTTAAAAATAAATAGCTTTAAAGAGGATTTCAACTATAGTACACTCAAAGTCTGTAGTTAGAATCCAGGCAAAACACAGATTTTATGTCAAGTTTTAGGTAAATACAAGAACCTCCATATGCGTGATGCTTATTTTTGTAATGTTTATCTATTTTACAGCAATAAAATTCTGCTAGATAGTACCCTGGTAATGATGTGATGTTAATTAGAGTGTCTGACAGCCAATGTTCCGTGATATATGCCTTAATGTTGTATCTAACTGTACCTCTAGCATATTTATTTTGCTTTTTAATGATCGTATGTTTTGGTGTAGAATAGATAGTGTTTCGTTGCTTGTCAAGTCAGGTGGTTAAGAGTTGAGGAGTGGAAGAGTTCCGTTCGTCGCTCATCATCCCTCGACAGAAGCCATCAAGGAGAACTGCATGTCTTGCCTCTCCGTTGCATTCGATTAGCGTGCGTTCGCGTGCAGACGCCTGACACGATTCGCCACCAAACAGGTTTCTCCCCATATGCAAAATGGAACCATTACGCAACACGGAGTCTGGAAGCCTGCGCGCTCGCTGGAGGAAACAAAAGACTTGTATAAACGACGATTCCTCACACTATAGGTGGGACCAGCACTCTCAAGCTTGTCATATCACGGAGATGTAATATTTTGTTCTTTATCATTCAAATTGTTTTAAACCACAAGAATATAAATAATAACGAAGAAAAAAATTATTTACTTTGTATTTCTCGGTTAATAATAGAGTACAAACAATATTCAGGAACACTCTTGACTCGTTTGCAAGAGCACAAAAATGCACAAGAGCGTCTAAAAACATGGCGGCCGAGTTCAACTGTTTCGTTATTTAAGCATTTTACCTGGGAAAAAGTGAATATCTTTCTTCGATGTCTGGTGACTTATAGATAAAAGTGATGTAAAAATACTACGAAAAATTTACTTCCAACAAAAGCAAACATCAGTCACTTTCGAGAGTTTAAAGTTGGTCTTTTGATGAAAATAAGTGTTTTTTCCATAAGACTATTCATTAAACAGTCAATTATAATAGTTTCATTTAAATGGCCGGTAAGGTATGTTTTTCAAGATAAAATCACAATAGGTTACTCTGTATACACGTTACTCTGTGTATTTATGGCGATACCAGATATTTTAGTGATTTAATGCACTACCTTAACACTAGTACTACCTTAACATGCTATCATGCTCCACTTTCCGAAAAATACTAAACTTGGATGATATGGTATTGCATAATTTACGACTAAAACAAGAAAAATAAAAGGATTGAAATAGTACGTATCACCTAAATTCTTCTCTTCGTATTTGACCGAACTCATTGTCAACAAAGAAATCTATTCTAACACTTCATTTTTCAAGTCATCAGTTTTCCAATTTTGGGCGTAAATAATCGTTCTTGAACGAAACAATGGAACATAGAATAGGCTGGACCAAAAAAAGTGATAATGCGGAGTCATTTGTGGAAACCAAGAAATTGCCGATACCATAATGTGAGGTATATTGTGAATAGCAGGACACCAAGTTAGAATTCACAACTTCATCATACACTGTATCGTATGAAGCAAGCATAAAAGTATAAATCATTGACAACAGATTTTATTCTCTTCCCAAAAAATGATTTTTCCAGTTTGGATGTAAAGTTTTAGCTCCTTAACTATATACAGAATAACCCTCTGAACAGACCTCTGATTAACCGGCCTATCGCATGAAAATTTTCTTCCTCTCATTCCGCGTATAATAGCAGATATATTTTTTGTATTGTTGTATTTGTAAATGGGAAATGTAGCGTGCTATTGAAGCTTATTTACATGGAGCGATAGGAGTTAGGAGTTGGGTGGTAGGGATATTGTTAGTAGGTGGGCCGGTTAGCTGGGTTTACCAACAACTAGGCCCACGTGGAGGGGTTAGTAGAAATGGTTAGTTATTGATACCAGAAGGAGCTGGATAGAGGATTTTCAGTAATCACAGCTAATTGGGACATTAATGTGAAAAGCTACAAATTTTCTGGCCCCGCAGGGAATCGAACCCGGGATGACTTGGTGAGAAGCGACAACACTACCACCTGCACCACCAGTGGGGTAAGCTGGTAGATTCATTGTTTGACGGGTTCCCCGGACAATAATAATAAATTTATTGTCAAAAAAACAGTACAAACTGCGTATGATCACGTGGAGGACAAAAAACTAATTTACTCTCCGGAAGCAAGCAAGGGACCATCCCATCAATTCCGATCGAGGGCCCTTAGGCAGAGGCGGATTAAAAATTTCAGCAAAAGTTCCTAGATAAGATGAAAAGTTAGCTGCGAGTTATATTACTAATAGAATGTCAATATGTTTGTAATTTAACGCAAAAAATTTACATGTACAAATTATTATCGAACTATAGATTATTCTGAGTATAGTGTTTAAAAATCATAAGAATTGAAATAACACTAAATTCACGATTTATTGTTACAATAAACACGCCCCTAGACAAAGCCTAGAGAACCTGTATAAGAAATTCGCCTTTACCCGAAGGAAAACCGGAGCAAAACACAGACCAGGATGTATTACAGTGACGTTAGGTGTGCGACGCCTTTGTGTTGTAGTGGGCAGAACGGGGAATGGGGAGGGAGTTCGCCCGCTTGATTCCCCTCTTTCTTCAGAGTCTATTTTTCTATGAATCAATATCTACATGTCTATTATTTCACGAGTCTTTGTTTATGTATCTATGTACTTTGAGTACAATAAAATAATCGCAATGTATCATTTGCTTGTCTATTTGTGATAACCGTATGTAATTGTAGACTCTTTTTGAACGAAAATCGATTTTCGTTGAAAATCCTTTCATTAATCGATTGACTGGAACCTTGCATTATCCGGTCAAACAGGTAACTGGATACGGTCTCGGTCCTAACCAGAGGGTTCTACTGTGGTTGAAATTTCTGGGACATTGCTGACAACATAATGTATATTATGAATAGCAGGACGCTAAGATAGTGTATGCTGCAATTACCAATTTTCCATGTCACATGAATCGCTTACGAGTAGGGCGACCCGCTCGCCTTCTACCTCTGGGGACGCCGGTTCAAACCCGGTCCGATCCAAGTAGAATCCGAGGTGGTGGACGGANATAAGAGACAGGATATGTTGCTGGAGAAGCTGAGTCAGTCAATAGGAGATAAAGAATATTCTTTCCTTTCCAGATAGAGTGCAGTCGCAAGCACAAAGCGGAGTGGGTGAGAACCCGAAACGCAGGTCATGGTCAAAGATACACTAGAATGTCTGAAAATGGCATAGGCAAGGATCAGACAATCAATAAATATCTACTTCAATTTATGTTCCTTTCCTTTGACAAAATCTAACTTCAGAAAAAAATGAACGGAAACATGTTTATTAGTTTATTGTCCCAGTAAATTACTTTCACCTCAATGTGGTCCTACGCAGTATGTAATAGCTTTCTTGACAAGAAATAATTCATATATTTATTTAACTTATTGTTCTTCTAACTGGCTCGATGTTGTTACAGAGCATGTACTCAATGTCGCCCACGCTTTTACTTCGCCATTGTCCATAAGAGTAATGATAAGGGTACCTCGCGTTCTGTTGGCGAGATATTCGAACCTTAATCCATTGCCAACCTCGGACACCAATTTAATTCATATGCTCTCGTGGCGCTATTCTGTTCTTTCTACAACGAGCATGAGGAAGGAATATTACCTTACATCTTTGTTTGTTGTGTTACTAACTTGTATTTCTTTACAACAAATAGTCGCTTTTGTGACTACTATAAATATTTATTCCGATATAACTTGAATTATAGGAGTTGCATTATATAGTGACTTGTGTCAGGGTACCATTTTGCATAATTTTCGACAGTTACATTACTTGGAGAACAAAGGTATCTATGAACCCGTCAATATTTACCGGTGTGTAAACGCGTCAGCAGATTTCTTTAGAACAAGTCTGATTTACGGTGGGGAATATCTTATGGAAAAAACACCTACAATATGAACTGATTTTTAAATCATGAATACATCATAAGATGAGTTTATTTTGAAGAATATTCTCTCTTGTATTTCTTTGCATCGCTCATTTATTTAAATGTCGCCGAACGTTTTAAAGAAATACACTTTTTCCGCGGTGTGACACATTACGAAACCGTTACTCTCGTCCATACGAATCAAGCGAGTTCCTAATTATTACTGATATTAAACAATTATGACTCACAAATCAAAGTATTTCCCTTTATTATAATTCATTTTATTGTGACAAAATAATTAGGATACAAATAAACACGGCAATTATACTTTTCAGTAATTTGACTAATGTTGAGTGTACGAACTAAGTTCTGTGAAGGAAAGCGTGCATATCAAAACTACTAGCGTTATCCATTAACAGCACCTAGTGCACACCGGTGGGGTGAGACATTGTGATCTGGGGTGCCGAATCCCCAAAGTCGGACGTTTGTCTTTTATCCGGTGAAACTAGAACCAAAGGTTATACTGACACGGGAAATTGATGGAACGTGTATGAGAAAATGAAAGCTTGTCGTGACTCCACGCAAGAATTCAGCTACAAAAAAATTAATAAAACGATAAGTTAAAAAACAAGGGGATGGGAGTAATTTCACTTAAATATGTGCAATGTACATTGCCCACATGCACACCCGTCCATCACAAGTATCCATATGATTTTTGATTTTGCGTTAATTCTAATGTTACTTCGAAAGAACCCGTCTTCGAACCAGGATTTTTGGAGGCAGAGGACTTATATGTCCTGTTAGGTTTGAAACATCGGAATTTTAGGACAAAAAATGCAATTTAAAGGTAATTAACAATTCTATAAGAATACTATATTATTACCCAACGCAAAATTCGTATTAAAACACTCGTTAGCTCAATGCAGTTCCTTCTGAAAATACTAAAACAATTAAATAGGGATTTTTTGTCAAAATTAAGAGAGCAAATATAGAATCCATTCTTATCATTCAAGAGTATCCCTTTCATAAAACCGTCCCTAAACGACATTGACATAACTGAACAGGAAAGTAGAAATAAGCTTGAGGTATTTGCATATAAATATAGTGAAAAAAGTGCCAAGTTGTACCATGTAGGGGAAAATAAAATAATGTATTCTCTGGAAGCAAGTCAGGGTCCATCCCATCAATTGCGATCATGGGTCCTAAGGCACAGGTAGATTTAACATTTCTACGGCCGAAAGAGAAATCATGTCATTCACTTAAATTCGAAAAAAAATGTTAGATACTCGTAATATTTTTTGTTTACGAGTTTGTAACGGTATTTTAAAATTATTTTTCCCTTTCTGTAAAAAGAGAGTTTATTACATGGTCATGGACTTTCAGAAGATTTCCGTATGGATTCTTCCACAATACAAGAATGTCATATTGGCACATTAAATGGGTTGATGTAGCTAATGATTTACACATTTATTCAATCGTTCCATCTCCCCATCAGATTACTCTCTCATTATTCATTCATATCTGGTTGACATCAGTCTTTCCTAACCTGAGAGGGTTTTGATACCCTCTCATACTGACGTATCTATGCTAAACAATATCTACGTTGAAAGACTCGACACTTTGAAAACTGGTATATCCACACCAATTCAAGATAGCTCATCAAAGAATCATCTCCCATTATTTAATGAATTCAGATTTTAAATTTCTTACCCATTGGTTCGGCTGCCCCTTTNTTTTTTTTTTTTTTTTTGGCTTTTCCGATTTCGAGCCAAAGAACGCTAGTTTGGCGTATTATTCGTTCACTGGTTGATTATGTTTTAAGTTAATAAAGTAAATGTTACAACTATTATACTATTCATATGGAAAAATTGTGGGTAAAACGCTAAAGGATAAACCAAACTGAACATTCTGCAAGAATTATACGTCGGAAATGTCTCTCTGCTGGTTTGAATGCTTAATTGTCATTTAGGTTAATTGAAGTCAAGAGGGTTTCAGTCACGTAAAAAAATGAATTTGCTCCCAAACGCATTTGATAAATCTGTGCACTGATTTAATAGCTCCTATGCTGCAGACGACAGGTAGTGGCTGCACTTACCGACTACGGCACAACCAACATCCTCATTCGTAAAATTCCTTCCCTTTTCATAGCGGAAACACGAGCAGACAACCATGCAGTTCTCATTTGCCTCTTCACTGAGGCCTTCCCTTCCCTCCCACCGTATTCATGCACTTCCCCTCCATCCGGAAGCCACCGCCGCAACCATTTCCGGTCTCGTGTCGACACCTCGTCGAGAGGGTTCCTCCGACGACCACGCCTCCTCATCGCGAGAGGGGACCCCCTTGACACCTGCCACAGGTGACGCCCCCCCCCACCCTATCTCTTCCTGCGGGCAGCAAGTGGATCTGTTAGCGCACACAGATTAAGGGTTTTTTACGAGATTTAAATACCGGTATTAGCGTGCAACGGGTGGAATTCAAGATAAATGGACACCGCCGTTTATTTCACTTAAACATTCCGTGGCAACCCTAATTGTGGGGGCTTTACATGGAAAATAGGTCACAAACCCCCATCAAACGTGTAGTTTGTTTATTGTGCCATTTACGTCAAACCTTTTTCACATTTACTATACTTACAACAAATCTGTAACAAAGAGAAAAGAAAATAGATCAAATATTAAATAGGATGTCAAGACCCGGACTAATCGAGATCGGAAGGAAAAAGTGTAATTCTTATTGTTGCCAATGGTAATTTTGAATCCACAGTCTTGTGTATTGGATGTAGAAAACACTAAAGAGACTTGACAGTGAAGGTAAAATCCAAACTACCACAAGATATTTTTAACTTTGTAGACCTGAAATTTAAACGAACATATCGCATAGAACCTATTCAAATCAACTATTAGCCCCTATGGTGGAACAGGTGGTAGCGTTCTTGCTCCCTACCAAGTCATCTCGGGTTCAATTCCCGTTGGGGCCAGAAAAATAGCTTTTCATATAAATGTCCCAATTCATATAGCTGTGACCCTTCCACGATCCACCTCCTGCTAACTTCCCTCCACTTGAGGGAAATTTGGTCAACACAGCTAACCGACCCACCAACTATCAATAACCCCCTACCATCCAACTCTTACCTCCTATCGCTCCATGTAGATAAACTTCAATAGCACGCTACATTTCCCACTTACAAATACCACAATGGAAAGTAAAATAATTGGTACTATATTTCACTCAATCAAACTTTATATTCCCCGAATTACGAAATTCTTTTTTCGTAGTGTGATAAGTTAAAAATGTATTTCAAATTAAAAACTACATAAATTTTATTGTTGATTTAAATCTAATTTTCAATTCAATTTCCTTGAATTCATGTAAAGAGCAATTCTTTGGAGTTCTGCATCCGCCCCCGCAATTCTTAGAACCCCTCTAGCGACCCAGGCGACCTCTCAGTGCACCTACACCACTCACTGCGACGGGGCGCGGGACCGAAGGGCAACGCGAAGGTCCCATCGCGTTCGTTTGTTGTTGAACAGAACATCATCGCAGCAGCATCAGGGCGACGTTGCCGCCTTCTCGGCGGAGGAGGAGGCGGAGTTGCCGCGTGGCGCCCGAAATTCGCGCCGCGTTAACAAAAGAAGTGCGCCAGCGAGCAGTGGAGCCTGGACACGCGAGGAAGCAGCCCCCCAAGGCACACTGTTGCTGCTGCCGCTACGGTGGGCAGGCCGGCCAGCCGGTCGGTGTGGTTTGGGTGGAGAGGGGGAAGAGGGATCTGACTGACCGAGCGCCAGCGGAGTCCCCGTCCCGAAGTCACCATCACACAGCGCGTGCCACCACTTTACACAGGTTGAGTACCACACTACGGAATGCAGTTCCCTCGCCTCGACGCAACGCCAATGAACAGTCACCCCCCCTAACTCCACGATCTCGAAAAGGGCCACACAATCGACGTCCAGTGCTCACGAGAGACCGGTATTTTAATTATCTTTAAGCACTGTTCGCCACTGGATTCCGATGCAACTTAATGCGGCCGAGAAAACAGACAAAGAAAACGGGTCACTTTAACAAGTGACTGCAAGAGTCTCTCTCTCAATCTTCACTCCTCGCCTTGCCTTGTTTTTGCAGGACGAGAGCTGCTTCTGTTGATGGTGTGGAGAAGAGTATTATGTCGATGCACACGGGAACGACGGGTGATGTCAACACAGCGTACGAATGTAAAGGATTTCTTCAACAAACTACTATGATAATGATGCATTGATTACATACCAAAAAGTACTACAAATCATAGAAAATGTGTTCGTCCTTTTGAGTAAAAAAATGTTTCCCTTTTTTACATCAATTAGAAGCTGCCCTCACGGTATAAATTAATGATAAGGGAACTAAAAATCTCGCATAGCTCCAGAAAACTTAGGAATGAGAAAATAACATTTTGTACTATTGATACAAATTTAATTTGTTTAAAAGTAGTTTTAATAATTCTTTATTTAATAATCATGTTTACACGGATTTATTGAAAAAACAAACATGAAATACATGCTTCTCTATCTGTCATTAACAATAACAAATACGAATTAATATCACAATTATGGAACAGACCACCGTTTGCACTACTGTAAAACAACACTAGCAATCCCAGAACAGAGGTGTGAGCATTTCAAAAGGTCATGACGATTAGCTATACTGCACAAATTCTTTCGAAAAACTAAATGATAACAGAAAATTTTGTTCGAACGTTGCTCGGAATTGCATTTTGGTAGAACCTAACCTTTTTCTTTGTATACCTTTCCGTGACTGATAGTACTAAAATAATAGGTGGCGGAGAGAAGAAAATAGTGCGGAACATTTTTTTATAGGTTCCGTAAATATCAGGAGCGACGAATAAAACTTTTATTTTCGGAATCGCAATAATATTTTTTTTGTAATATGTCAAAGTTTTTTTCCGAACCTGTATTCTACTACAATGTTATATTTTGGCAACTCAGGGTCTACTGATACTGCACAGAACAAGGACTAACTGATGGTTGGCAACCTTAAAACAACACTCAAAGTTTAATTATTTCTTTCTCGGTAAAATAGTCTCTTAATGAAGACCATTTACATATTGAAGTCCTACTTACACATGCTTAATAGTTAACAATACCGAAACGTAATCGACATGGTTAAGTATTAAGCATGTGTATTATGAAGTATTAAACAATTTTTAGAGAGCTGCATATCGGAGCGAAATGTTTAGAAGGATTATAAGTACAAAAGAACCTCGTTATGGGAAATGGGGAAACAACATACCAATTTTCTTTAAGAGATGACGTATTCAATAGGGAAAAAATCAAAAATATCTACAAAACACCAACTCTTGACAAACAACACTTAGGTGGAGTCATAAAAAATGAAGTACAATGCAACTTACTCATATGCGGTTGCTGTCCTGACAAGTAAACCCCCACGTAATATTTATTTAGATCAGCGTTGTCCAACTGCCAGTACTCCACACTTTCTTATCGGTCGGCCAGTTAACGTACGTCACGTGTTACATCAAACGTTTGAAGGAAAAAAGTTAGTGTTATAAATCTATGCTGTCAGAATTAATATTTGACGTGGCATATCCGGTTGTGTTCGAAATTACACAGTCATACATTACAATATGATATATTATAATATTAAAAACGCTTTTTAAGCATAAAGAAATATACGATTTAGTTTTCTCCGGACTGAAGTAATATAAATTTTTTTAATGATAAAAATATCGCGTTACAAGTAAATAAATAAGTCATTATTTTTATTCGTTAAGCAACATTGCCGAACCCCATCCCATAACGATCTGATCGATCGAAAACGTATAGAAAGTGACACGCGGGCAAAGTCGGACACCATTGCCTTCAATAATAAATCTGATCCCGAAAAGCAAGATGCATCAGTGACGAAGGAATGAAGAAATAACCCTACGCAAGCGAAGCTGTCGAATCGCCCTCGCGCTTTGGCCTTGGTCTGTCGCTCGGTCCAGCATTGCTCTGAAGGTCAGGGCCGGCCGGGCAGCGAGCGAGTGTCCAGCGGCGGCGGCGATGGCGGTGGCAGGAGGCCGCTATCCCTCTTTTCCCTTTCATACGCATGCCGCTTGCTCCTCTACCCACCACTCTGCGTCTCATTCACGCTGCTGGCGGCAGACGTTGCTACAAGGAGGATGAGGAGCCGAAGATGATCCGCCCGCCCGCCCGCCAGCGGCCGACGCATGCCACGCTGGTGTTGCGGTGCGCCCCCTCCCTCCCAACCTACGCCCTACAGACCCACAACGCAACCAACGGCGAGGCAGGCACTGGGCCACCGGATCAAGGATTAGTGCGATCGCAGGCATGACCCACCTCGCTGCTTGGGACAGGTAGGATGATAGGCGGGCAGCTGGTATTACTGTACAGTGAGCGAGGTAGACAGGCCGGCAGCAACTGGGACGAGGGAAGGCAAAGTGCAACAAGGTGAGTCAGGAAGTGGTCACTGAATGCACTTTATCTAATTAAATGAGGAAATTTAGTTCGATATCGTTGAGACAATACTAGTATTAATTTTTGAGAATAAATGTAAATTCCCTTTCCCTATTTCATGTTCCTGACTGTACTAGTTGATGGCAAGAACCATGTTTGCTAACAGTTGATTGAAAACAAAATAATTTATTAATGAATATTGCCATGGCTGTCGTTATGCATGGATACGAAAAAAAAAGAAAATAAAAGAAGAGGAAATTCTTTTGTTCATTGCTTTCGATAAAATTATTTCAATACAAAAACGTAGCACCTCTCAAAATGAAGACATTTTTAAAATCCTGCATTCGACATTTGTTGCATTTTAATGTACATTGATTTTCGGAAACCAAATAAGAACAAAACATTACAATTAAATTTGAAGTGGCTATCATCTCATTTGATTTGCCGAGAACCTATTAAGGAAGATGTTAAGTAGCGGCATTCAATTCATGGCTGATGTAAACATATTCTTAAATTTCAGCATACAAACATTGTACAATAATTTTCATTGAAAGGGCCTTTACTTCCGTAATGTGTCATCCACTATTACCACTCAAAATTCATTACATGCATACTTTAACTCGCATTGTTTTTTATTTTACTTGTGAAACAATTTCTCGTAACGTTCGTTTCAATTAACATGAGATTATTGAGTTGGAAATGCCTTTTTTTTCGAAATTGTTCATGAAGGTTAATAGATAAAGTCTAACACCAGGGTAAATTATAAACAAACAAAAATTCTTAGTATCGTGTGATGAAACCTCTAAACATTAGTGTAACCACATCTCCAAGTCCTTTTGGTTCAAGAGAATCGCGACCTCGCGATTTCAGTATTTCAAAAGAGAAATATATCCTGGGAACACTTGCGTGGCTTTCCCCGAACGCCCGACCGCACAGCAGCCGGAGTCCGTACGCCGTTGTCTGAACGTTGCAGCAGGAAAGGCCCCTACGGACGATGCTCCCCCTTTGTCTAGGGCGATAGATCCACCACGTGTCCCCCTTCCCAAACACCGCCCTCGCAGACAGGTTTCGCGGATCGCCAATCAAGGAGAGAAAGAAAACCTGTCTTCAAGACAATAATTAGTTAGCCATGAATAAGGTGCAAGAATGAGTTTGAAAAGGATATCGAATAGGAACCAACAATCTATTTTCTTAATATTATTAATCTATTGTTATAATGAATCTTATTACTACATTAGATCTAATATTATCAATATTATTGTTATTATTACTATCACAATCTTATTCTTATTAGGTGTGTGCTGAAATGTTAAATCCGCGTCTGCTTCAAGGCCCTTCGCAATTGATGAGATGGTCCCATGCTTGCTTCAGGAGAGTGAATTAGTTAATTGTGGTCATACACAGTTTGTAACTGCTTTTTTCTTTTTACAATAAATCTATTTATCTTTTATTGCTGAGCATTTCGTGACAAAAAAATCTTCAGGAAGTATTTCAAATATAGTAAAATATTAACAACAAAAATTATCAACTGTCATTACAAATAAATGAAACCAAATAAAACGTTAATTTAACTCGTATTGGAAAATAAGCTACAAGAACGTGTATGAAAACATACAAAAGCATTTAGAACCGCATTCAAGAAAGCATACAAACTAGTAAAGATCCCACTCTAGTCTCCACTTCACAGTACAATAATGTAGACTAGTGTTAACAACTTTACTTATAGAGGTTCCACAGGAAACGTAATTTGCAATATGACAAAAAAACAAGGATTGTAACAGTTCGAAGTACTAAAGATTCCTAAGCTAAACTACTTAATCAAATCAACCAGAAACTAATTTATAAATACTATTTTTAATGTGAGGAAGATTTTGCTTAAATTATTAATTTATTGCGTCGCTGAAAATGAACATTGTAATTATTAATGTTAAAATATTGGTTTGCATTCATCGACGACTTCACGGAGACAAACCAGTAAAACCAGAGTTTTCACAATGAACATTCGCGACAGAGAAAACTGGAGATTCAGTCAGCAGAAATTTCTGCACAAAATTAGCAGAGCCAAGTTCGTCTGGTGGCTCCAGATAATGGCAGACACATCCCACTTCAACGAGGACTGTGAGGACTACATCATCCTCTGCACTATTCCAGTGCACACACGTGTTCCGTTTACGTCATTCACGAGAAAAGGCGCACTGCGATATGGCAGCGACGGCGGCGGCGGCGGCAGCAGCAGCAGCAGCCACAACAGACAAAAACGAAATGCCGCGCATTCTCAGTCAGGCCCCAGTGTGCCCCATGCTCTCTCTCTATACTCTCGAAGTCACGTTTCTTTACTTCGAGAAATTTTACTTCAGAAAACAAATCATGAAGGGAAACGCACTGTTTATTACTTTATTGAATGTTAGTCTCAGTAAATTACCTCATTATCCTCAACGTGGTCTGAAGCAATTTTTAACAGATCTTGACAATATATTATTTATTTCATTCCTTTATTTATTGTCAGTTTTCTTGACTTGATCTTGGTATAGCTTGTGCACAGTGTAGCCAATGCTTTTACTTCACCATCGTCCATAACAGTAATGATATTTGTACCTCGCGTTATGTTGGCAGGACATTCGATTTTCTGAAAACTTAATGGCGCTATTCTTGTGGCTTAATCTTGTGTCAGCAAATAGTCGCTCTTCAGACTACTATAAATATTTATTTGGGTGTAATTTGAATAGTAGAAGTTGGTAATTTGTGTTAGGCAGCCGTGTTGCATAATTTTCGGCAAACTTAAGTGACTGAGTATACACTACGTCCCATCAATTGAACTTATCTAACAGTCCCGAGAGAAGCGTTGAATGTGTTAGTGAAGGTTTGACCAATCAATCTTTATTTGCATAAATTAATACAGCATTTGATAATATAGAAATATATGGAGAAACAAAATAAGACACTAAGGGATGGGAGAAGAAGATAAATTATTAGAGACCGGGCAAGTGCGTTGGAATGTAACAGCAAAAGGAAGGAAAACGTACGAGTTTATAGGCAGTGTAAGACTCACAAAAAATGCACATATGAATCGCAAGTGGTTTAACCCTGGACATGCAGTGGCTGAGTTTATTATTTATCATCGTGATACAACAGACTACCTGAGAAGATTACACATCATAGATGATAGCATGTGGGTAGGGGGGGGGGGAGAAACACGCGAACATATTTTTTGGGTCCCTTCTATGGAGAAGAGCGTGGGAATTACATCTGAAGAATGACAACAGTAGAAATCCGTGTAACGCTAGGGAAGAAATGACGAGAATTACAAAAATTTTGAAGATTTTATAAAGTTAATAAAAGATGGAATGAAAGGGGAACAGCAGGGAGTACATGGAAATTATAAGACATAATAAGGACAATTGAAGGTGTACCGGTAAAAAAAGTATCATGATCATGTGATTGATAAAAATAATATGTACTTTGTATTGTGATTAGATTTATTGTCAATGAAGTCGTGTAATGTCGATACTTAGTAGTGACAGTAAATAAATGAATGAATGAAAAAAATCCAGTTACGAGGTTCAATTGTGAACGATGAAAGACTTCAGAGTGGCCTTGAAAAGGACAAGTGTGTAAGAATTACCATAGAAGAGCGACATCAAAAGAGATACATAGATTAATAGAACGTTATCTGAGATTTTTTTAAATTTTCACTTTTACGCAAAAAAAAGTATATCAATTATCAAAAATATCAAATCTTCCTATCACAGGTTTGAATCAGATATACCCACACGAAATTAAATTAACATAATTTAAAATGTCGACTGAAAATAAAATAAAACTGACTACAGAGCTGCGTTGAAATAAAGCTTTAACTCCAACACTCCCATACAATTTTCCTTAACTTTCCGCCCCCTCCAAAAATGATCGTTTAATTTGTAACTAGTATTACGGAAATCCGGAAAAATAAGTTTTTTTTTCTGCTCTACGGAAATAAATTAAATGAAATCTGGGTGACCGTGTATCTGTTGATTTAACATACGTCATGATTTCAGTAATATGGTGACATTGCACTACCATTAACATCCACACCATTCGCCGTCAATTGTTCTTTTAACGAACTCACGCAGATAATTGAAGGTTGAATCAGTTTATCTCGTCTTTGGGAAATAAAAGACTGACACTAAAAAGCAAATATAAATTATTTATAGATTGACAATAGTTCGAAAATATTAGGTTTCAGAAAAATTATTAGGAGCCATAAATGATGGATTACTTTGTTCGCTGCAAAATGGAATATAGGACAGTTATAACCTCATGTGGCTACGTTTGGAGTAATAGAGGTTATTTATGTCATTTTGCATTTGATTAAAAATTGCTATTCACGAACAGGATCTTCTTGGTCACTCTAAAAGAGAATTTGTTTAGTCGCCCGGGTCACCCGGCTCCCCGAATTTATCAGGTTCTAGTTTTTCATTTTCCTTCGAGAGGCTTCTTTCTTAATAATGTAAGAAACTGAAAGTTGTCCATTGTCTGAACTGCAAAATATACTGTTTTCAATTATTACAAAACAAATATTATCTAAAATGATCCTACTCTATATTAGATCACTTTTTCATCCAAAAATTCTTAAAAACTGGTAGAGTCGTTGTCCAGAAATAATATCTCTTAAGGGTTGTATGTATTTTGAAGATGTGAAAGAAAAACAGTTTACCTACGCTGAAATCAATAACATAGTCTGCAAACCTCAATTGAGCATGCATTGCCAGAATAAAGTTTAGTAGATTTCTCTCTAAGCTCTATTAAACACGTGTATAAATACAATTATTGCTCACTTCATATTGAAGGTAAATACAAATCATTTCATTTCCCGTGTTTTTTCATAGTAAGTTGCGACAGAAGAGCGAGAGGCGCGCAGAAACTGCAGCGAAATTCTCACGCCGCCGCCGCCGCGCTGCCGGGCGAATGGAAGAAGGAATGATGAGGGCGGCGGGGGCGGGAACATCGCCGGAGGGCCATCCTCCTCCTCCTCCTCCTCCTCGCCTCTTCACCCGTCGCGAGGTCCGCGTGGCCTTCGGGGCGAGACAAAGGAACTGCGCCGGGCGACCGACCGGCGAGCAAACCCACTACCACACGGTCCTTCTTCGTCCAAACGAACCAACGTGCGAGGCCCAACCAACCACTCGGGCGGAATTTCGCCAACGCACCCACCGATCAACATTCTACTCTCATGGGTCAAAGTGTTAATATATTTACTAGTGGTAGAACTACTCAAGCCAAAGTAACTAGAAAACTTAATAAGAATAAGGAGAAATTGTCAAAAAAGCAGTTACAAACTGCGTATGACCACGTGGAGGAAAAACTATAATTTACTCTCCGGAAGGAAGGAAGGAGGGAAAGAAGCAAGCAAGCGGCCATCCCCCCCATCTATTCCAATCAGCGGTCCTAAGGCAGAGGCAGATTTAACGTTTCAGCACATTCCTAACAATGAAAAAAGATCGGCAAGTGTTATAAAATTAACATTATAATAAATTTGTAACTAAGACAACAAAAATGTTATTTCAGAAGTATTATAATCAAACTAGATTAATCGGAAAGTATTGTTATAAATCGTAACTATTAAATAACATTAAATCGAGATTTCTTATTTCAATAGATCCCGCTCCTAGGCAAGACCCTAGCGAGTATGCATGAAAATTGGGTTGGATTGGGTTGTGAGTCACCAGTAAATTCGAACAAGAAACACTCTGAACGCTCATACTGTATTGAACATTGTATATTGAAATACTAAACGGAACATGATCGGCCTCAACATCAGAAACTCAAATAAAATGTGGTAAAATATTAAGTTTTAAGAAGTGGAAATGTACACCACGATAAACGACACTGAAATAAAATATAATACAAATCGCTAAATCTAAATCAAACTGAAAATGACGAACAACAGAACAAGAAAATGTTCGTTAAGTGGTGTGTTAAGTAAACCGAACCACTCATACATGTATAAAGAAATTTTTACATCAAAGGATTTCTCGAACGTAAAATAAGGAATAAAACATTAATAGCGCGAAGATTCGATTCGGCACAAACAATTAAACAAAACAACGAAAATTCAATGAAGGAAAAAAATAACTCTATTTAAATATGCAAATAAATGAACTTCTATAATAATGTGAATGTTCGTCAAATAGTAAGTAATTCTTGTTATGTTCAAGATATTTAACGTGTTAGTTGGGAATAACTCAATTTTATTCGGGATAACACAAACTCATTTAAAAGTAGTAAAAAAAGTAAACAGTTAAATGTTGGACAATCTCTTTTATAACATTCTGACAAATTGCAATAATTTTTGGTCATGCGATTAAAATTAGAGATAACATGCTATTTATCAAACAATTGTTCAGAAATTAAGGAGCAGGCAATAAATGAATCATAATAAATATCTGAATAAGAAATCTCATATGTCGCATATGTAGTCACAACATTCACAAAAAATTGAACATATTTTAATTTTTAGTCAAGAAATAATATTTAGCGGTTAGAGATCAATTTAATGAGTATATAGCAAAGGTTATTGGTTCTTAGCAGAAATATTTAAGGAGATTAAAGAAAATAAATGAACTTTTTTATACTCGAAGAAAATAATCTATTTAGAAGAGGTTCAAAAGAAACGATTTCATTAAATATCATTATTTTTTCTCGTCAAAGAACCAATTCAACTTGTCATCTATGAAAATAACTATCAAACTCGGAAGGGTGGAAATATGGAAAGAAATGCCACTAAAACATTTAAACCGCGATAACACGTAGTACTGCTAAGAAAAACCAAAAAGACACTGGTCCAAAAACACTAATAAAATCAATGTATAATTGAAATTAAATATACGTTTACGTTTCACAACAGTCCACTTCCGCACTTCGCACACACGCAATTTCCCATGCAACAACGACACTCTAGACGTGCACGGACGTTCGCGCGGCGAGAAAGACACGGGCGCAAGTGGCACGCACGTGCGTCGCAGCACGTGGGGTCGGGTGTCGGCAACGGCGGCGTGCGCGTGGTGGACACGGGTTCCGTCCGCCGTCCACCGTCGCCTCCGCAGCGCATGCGCAAACCGTGTCCCTCGCCGCCGCATCGCGTCGCGGGCGGGATGTGAAGGAAGGATACTCACGCAGAGTGCTTCGGAAGCCGTTGCCGTTGCCGCTGCTGGGAGCTACAGAACAGTGAGTGCGTAGTGTTGAGCGGAGGGTGTGATCAGCCCGCGTCGGGGCCTCGTGCTGCGGGCGACATCCTTCAACAAGAAGACAGCAGGGTGCTCCAGTCGTCAGAGAGGGCGACGGTCGCTGTGTTGGGGTTTATCACGAGTCGTGTCTTCTTCGTCCACCACCAACCCCTCTCGTTTCCACGCCACAACAAAACGAAGGAGCTTCTGTCCAACCTCGAAGCGCGTGCAACAGCGTCGCGTGCCTTACTGAGCGGTGGAGGGTGCTCTCACAGGATCCGTTTTTGGTGAAGAGCCCCGCCAACCAAAACAGTCTTACGGAGCAGAGGAACCAACCAGTCATCGCCGAAGATGCCCTCCCCACTCCGCGCCGTCGTCGCCGCCACCGTCGCCAACGTCTTCCCTCTCGCCCGGCGTGTTCCCCTCCTTTCCCCTCCTGCTCCTCCACCGACCAAACCCCCACCACCTCCACTTTCGGATTCACTGGCGGCGGCAGCGACGGCGCTGGACCCCGCGCGCGCCAAGACGGAGCCGAAAACATGCGCCCTTGCCTAGCCTCGCTCGCCCCGGCAGCGAACGAACGGCCGGTCGGCAGGGAAGCAGGCAAGCAAGCAGCCGTTGTGCTCCCCGCGGGAAAGCACCTGCAGGCAGACTGGCAAGGCGATGCGTTTGGGCTGGATTGAGTTGCTCACTCCACACCTTTCTTTTACGAGGAAAAATAGACAGAAATCTCACGTTTATTACAAATTACTCAAACTTTAAATCACGCACCATTATCATGAACTGTTCTTCATTTTTATATAAGAGTTCCTGGTACTTATCGGTATAGCTTGAAGGGCGCTCCTTCTAATCGCGTGATAGCACACAAGACGCTTTACTGTAACAGTGTCTCCAAAGTTCCATTTCCCTTTCATTACCCCGCCGTTTTCAATGCTCCTCATATCGCACCTGTAACAATGTATTTTTTTATCTCTTTAATACGTTGTCAATTTACTTCGTATTTTTATGAAATTAAATTCCCAAACTTATTACCCCAAAAATGCAATTTATTAACGAAAAGTTATGTGGTTTAATAATCAAGAAAATGTAAAATAATGTATTTTTAACAGTTTTAATAACTTTTACATAGAAGAAGAATTTTTCAACCCTGAAGAATCAGTGGTATGAGCAAAAATGCCATTAAAAACCGCCTATACTATGGTCTTTTCAATTGACTAAAACTACTAAAAAATAATTTATGCGATTTGAAATATAATTAACAAACATTTCTACGAAGCGTGGCTGATATTCCGCATTGCGCATCCGTTTTATTACTTATTTTCAATGTTGTAATTTTCTATATTATATGAAAGTCGTTAACCATTGGCGTAGAATTCGTTACTTTAAAAAAGGGATCAAGGGTAATTAAGCTCTCTAGCGAACAGGGGATACACAAAGTAAAGTCCCCTAATAAAGGAAATAAAAATAAAAGTGGTACGTTCATGACCTGTTCATTTAACTGTAATTTCTTGGGGTTAGGTCACAAATTAAAAAAAATCTCTTGGAACTTGCCAACGTTTCGATGTGTCTTCATTAGGGTTAAAGTAAAATATTTCATATTACATAATATATATGATGAATTTTATATATTCAATGTATTTATTTTTTTAATTTGTGACCTAATCCCGATAAATAACAGCTGAAAATAAATAAAAATTTCAATGATTGTGTGGGGTGGAAAGGTAGGCAATGAATATCCCGTTGAGGTCACAGTCTCTACATCCCTAAGCTTCCTCAAAAAGCAGCAGGACAGGCAGGCCGTGGCATTAACTTCCTGGCTTCCTTCACTCAGGACAAAGCTGGCGGTTGCTCACACCTTGCTGAAAGCTCCAGCGCCAGCAGATGAACACAAGGGATGGATTCTTCGCTACTCTCACCACACACTTCAACGACACGTCCCCGACTCATTTCGAGGGATGGGGGTCGGATCCCAAGGTAGGTCAATGACGTTTCGACTTTCGCGAACTTAATGTTGAATCGATAGCACTTTTTAAAGGTGATGATGCACATACAGATTTTTACGGATATAAATGGCGCGACTAAAAGAATATTTAAACATTAGTCCCCACCGTGGCTACGGTGTCAGCGTGATCGCTCGTCACCAAGTCATCCCGGGTTCAATTCCCAGGTGGGGCAAGAAAATTTGTAGCTTTTCGTTTCCATGTCTCAGTTTAAATTACTGTATGACTAACTAACTGGGGCTAACAACCGCCCTCTGCGACTAACAACCGCCCTCTGCGACAGACAACCGCAGTTGTAATACTCGGATACAGCAATTTGGATCCTATCTAGACGCTGTTCCTCCGATCTCGATACAATTCACGATGTGTCTATAAACTCGCACAAAAACTGAGCCTTACTGGCATTCGTCATTCGTGGTCGTTAGCTGGCCGAAACGAGATACATACATTGAAACATTAAATATACCACAGATAAAATAGTAGAACATGCTACCAGCGAGTTGAACACTTCTGAAATCATGCGCATAACAAACTTACTTTTTTGTTTACTTAACACTGGCCCGCTAAATTAAAAAAAATTGGGACCACATGGCTATTTTTGGATGATAAAATTAATTAAGAATATCAAGGGATGGGAAAATTAAACCATAAGATCTCCAACGACTCTGGTTTAATTGCTTTTTTTTTAATAAAATGTGTAAAATGATAATTCTTTATTCATCTTTTGTGAACCTGAAAATCATTAGATTAGTAAACCTATTTATACGTTTTGTTTCTTCAACTCCAAAGGAATAAAAGGAACTCCAAGAAAAGGTTGCATCAGAGCGACACGTGGTTGGCACGTGGTTTCATCGACAATGAAAACTCCCTAAAAACGAAGGCCATTCGCCCGCCACAACGGTATCCCATTGCGGTCCACGTGCCCCGTGGTGGTCGACAACATTTCTCAGTGCAACGGGCAGTAGAGCGCCGCCAGCGAGCGGAGCTAGCGAACCTTGCCTTGGTCCACCCTTGACGGCCACCGGCGTGCAGCGCGGACCTCCCCATTCGTCCTCTACCACCCCCTGCCCCCGTCACTGCCACACTCTCTCGCATCTTCTCTTTCTTCTCCTCCTTATTCTCCTTCTGCGCTTCGCCAAGGTCTGCTCCTCCTCCTGCTATGCTTTCCTCTACTCTCCTCCGCTCGCTCGCTCGCTCGCAGCGTCGACCGATGGCGGCAGGCTTGCCAACTGCCCGCGCTCCGCGTCGATCGCCCGCCGCCCCCGCCAACCCCCCACCCATCAACTCTCACCCTTGCAACGCGGAGCGGCGGGGTCAAGTGCTTCTGCGGCAAGGCGTGACTCCTTCCTCCGGCTTGCGACCCCACAATCCAACCCTCTCTCTCATACTCTCCATCGTCGTTTTTGGCTTCTTTTGATGAATCGACTGTCCCTGTTCATTCTTCAGTCGGCGCTCATAGCGGTCACGCACTTGTAATTGAATCAACAACACCCACTTCACAGCTGGAGGTTAGGAGATTTCTAGAGGGCTGCCGCAATCACCCCTTCTTCCCATATATTGAGACCGTCATGTTGTTTCAAGACGGCTGCATTTGAAACTCCCTTCCCTCGAACCCGAAAATTACTCTTTCTTAAAATATGTATATCATAGTTAATAGACGAATCATATTATCAATAAACAAACAAGCACACCTTATTCGCCCGATATTAGAGCACAAACCAGGTTTTATTATATGTGACAATTGCCAGAAGTGTTTTTACAGCAATATTTAAAATTATGTTGAACTAAATGTTGGGGTGAATTATGTTTTATAACCGTGAGGATTATAATAAAGGAAAGTTTATATCAGATATTGACTACGTTAGATACTGGATAAGAGTTGTCGAACAAATAAATAAATCATATTTGGCCGTAGATCAAAGGAACTGATAATTTTCTGCCACAGGATGATCATTGTGTTTTTCTGATCTTGTTGTGTATGTGTTTTACGTGTATTTTCGTAACCCGTATGAACGGAGAGAGCTTGATAGTTTTCCAATGAATCTAAATTAATAACTTATCAGAAATAATTTCTATAAACTTTATTTTTTAAATTTTATTTCTTAAGGACCAACTGTGGCGGACAGGGGGCTTGATCACTAACCTTTGGCCTGCTTAACACTACCTGAAGTAAGCTTTTCCACTAATTATAGGAGTCTTGTGTGGATGCCGTGGCATGCCGTCTGGAATGGCTAGAGCTACACTTCGCCACCCCCCTCTTGGCAGACATATGAGAACACCGCGTTTTCGCTCCATTAGTCACATCTCATTACTTTTCTTTCGCTGCGAGGACTATAATGTGAGAGTGCCAGTCAGTCAGCCCATTGTATTGTGAAAGCAGTAGAAAGCATATACAAAATAATGTCCATTATTTTGTTTTCAACGTACATAAACGTAACAAGCTCAATACTAAACGAAATGTGCTTTGTTTAACATAGAAATTACTATTTTAGCTCTGGAGACTATCATCATCGAAGTTTATCCAACCGTGAATGATGTCACCTAGGAGGCAAATTATTAACTAAGTGCATTCTTCTTGGAATCATCAAGCGGTGAGTAGCATCACCGTGTTCAAATTCAAAGAGGTAGTACAATTAAAATTAGGATTCTTTTAAAGTGCACAAAATAATCTTTGTAACTTTTCGTCTTTATTTTCGCAGTTGCATAAGAAACAGGGAACTTTACAAAAATGTTACCTTTGAGAAGTTACGTTACTTTTCAAAATAGCTGTAGAGGCAAAGAAAGACACGAAAATATTCTCGCACAATAATTTTTTCTTCCATCCTTGTGTTTTTGGCATAATTTCATGAACAAACAAATTGATATACACGACATATCTTCTATGGAAATGGCTTTTGTTTTTCCATTATCAGAAATTACGTCAACCAATCATTTGTTTGATTATTATCGCAGCTTTGATAAGTCAATACTGTGCATGCCTATTACTCACCATATTCAAATAAGAGTCTTTTCAAGAATTTCCACAGAAAACAAACCGGAATTTTATCGCTGTAGCTGTGGAATGCTGAGAACTTACGAACTAAAGGATGAAAAATTTCTTTCGTATATCAGGACACAAATGTGGAAGAGGTTGTTTTTATAACAATTTGCAAATAAATTACAACATTGTTAAACAAAATACTATTATTTTGGGGAGTATGTATCCCTTTGGCCATAGAACGATTGCTTACAGTCGAAAATCTTTCGAGTTTTCTCTTGTGTAAATCAATTTGTGTGCGTCAAATTGATCATATTTGGTCATTTGAATAGAAGTTATTATAAAAAGAAAGCAAACAGGTATCAGGGACACCCGGAAACACTAAGCTACACAATCATGTTTTATTGAATCCATACATGCAAATTTTAAATATTAAAAAGATCTAATCATTTTTTGCCACAACTTCCTTTACCAAACTTTTACTTTTGTCACAAGTATTTGTATTGATTCTGAGCCATTATTATGATCTTATGTTCAGTTAGAGGTTCTATATAATTTTACAAGTTTCCGCGGCCGGCTTTATGTTATCCGTGGCCGGGAGTTGGAGCCGCGTTGTTACGTTTCGGCTATGTGACATTCACAAGTGTCTTGTTTGGAAACTACTGCCGCAGCGATATGAAGCGTGTCCTTTGGTACGTAATTGGTGAACTACATTAAAACCCCTCTTAACCGGTCTTCTCGGGACCGAGACCCTGGCCGGTTACATGTCACTCCGGTTAACCCGAGGTCCTCGTGAAAAATCGATTTTCGTTCAAAAAATCTATTATTTCATTACACGTCGTTGCAACTCATTTTATTGTACTGTATGTACTGAAAAAAAAAACAAGAAAAAATTAAACAAATACACCTCTGTTTTACTTTCCAGAAAGTTTCCTGCAGAGGCCCATCAAACAATCAATGTTTGAGTCACTACCCGCCAGCTATTATACGCTGAAAGAGAGAAAAGAAATGTTCCATTGGATAAGACGGTTAATCCGAGGACAGTTTAGCGGGGTTCAACTTGACAACCAAAATTCCCAGTGGGTTAAGTATTTGAATCAACCACCCAATTCTGAACAGTAACGAACTTTCATAGTTGTAAAATATCTCCAAAGCAAAAATCGCGGATGTAGAGAAATGAGTTCTTCGGAGGAAGTGCTATGTGAGAAGAGTCGGAGATGAGTTCCACAGAATCTCCTAATAGGCCTCCGACAGCAGACGAAGACGCCTAACAGCTGCGCTCTACGCAGAACTCCCCTGCCTGACGTGGCTCCCACGGACTGACTTTCGTCGAAACCAATTCCACGCACTTCTTTGAAGCTAATGAATGGAACGACATGATGAAAATTCCGAATCAGCGATTAATCATGTTAATTCGAACATTTTCTTTTTTTGTTCTATGTATTAGCGCAGCGCTGTCCAACTAGTGGCCCGCAGGCCAAATGCGACCCGCAAACGTTTTCTTATGGCCCGCGAGTTGTAGTACATTTTACATCAAGCTTTTCATCAAACATTGGGGGGACATAACTGTGAGCTTTATAAATATATACTGTCCGAATTAATATTTTACGTGGCATGTCCGGTGAGAGAGAATAGAAAATTTTGTTCAGAATAACCCCGTCTTACATTACAATGAGAAAACCTTTTATTCTAATACTAAACATTAAAAATGCTTTTTAAAATAAAGAAAAACACTTTAATTTTTCCAGATTGAATTAATATATATGTGCATATGATAATCAAAATATCGCGTAACAAATGTATAAATATACCCCATTAGTTTTATTCGTCGGGCAACATTTTACCAAACTCCATCCCGTGCCGGTCCAATCGATCGGAAGTGTATAGAAAATGGTCCGCGGGTTAAGGTAAGTTGGACAGCGCAATATTAGCGTATAAGTGGCTGACAGGACCCCACAGGACTGCCGTTGCCCTGGCAAAACGGACCGCGGGTTAGGAAAGACCCGCAAAGCTGTAAAAAAATTGTTATTAAAAGAAAAGAAATATAACACTAGTGATGACAATGAATAACATTTTCACAGATACCATTAAACGTTTTAGAGAATAAAATGCGTTAAATGTTTATTAATTCAATACAATGTCTCCGGTCAAAACAATTTATATTACAAAATTATAAGATAAAGGACGCGTTAACAATTAAAAATTACAAAACATGGATGGACTGAACAGAAAGAAAAAAATGAAATTTTCGATATACGTTTTTGTTCAAAGTTTGGATATTTGAGAGAAGCAAAGAGAACATCGTAAAATGAGATTGTAAAATTAAAATGGTTAATTGTTTTCGGAGAAGATACGAGCAAAGCCAGATTGTGAATAGCTCTTGGATGACTATGTTGGAAACAGGAGGTATAACGTACACAAAATAATATACAAACCAATAATAAAATGTATATTAAGTTCGTATGTGAATTAGCCAAATGTATGATAACTCCTAGATATTTTGGATCTCATTTATTTTATTTTCATAAATTCGTTTTATTTTGTATTCAGGGATGAGTTCCTCCCTGCCTCCCCCGTCTTCCTTGGCTACGATTGAAAAATGAAGAAAAAAGAGCATTTTTTTAAAATTAATGACACAATTAACTTCAGATATAAAGCTAGAATACAGACAATTAAATATATCAAAATGGAAACATAGAAATGTTATTCGAAATTTTCCTAATTTTTTAATGATCATTGTAATATAAATACAAAGCAGTCTTTGCGTTAGAACATTGAATGATATTTAAATATACGATTTTACACTTCAGAAAATCTACAAAATTTTGAAGTAATTAGGACAGTTTGTTAAACCCCATCATTAGAAAACCAGTCCAACGACTCAAATTTAAAGATAAAGAAATTCGAGTAAAAAAAAAAAAGATTTTGAAAATCATTCACTACCCTTCCATCTTTTTCTTATTATTAGTAGGGCTATTGTTAGTAGGCGGACCGGTTAGCTAGGTTTACTAACAACTTGACCCATGTGGAGGTGTTAGTAGTAGTTAGTAATAGAGTTAGTGATTCTAGGAGCAATAGGAGGTGGATAAAGAAGGAGGGTGCGCTTTTCAGTAGTCAAAGCTATATGAATCGGGACATTGATGTAAAAAGCTACAACTTTTTTTCCCGTCGGGTTAGAACCCGGAGTGACTTGGTGGTGAGCGAGCACGCTAACCCCTTAGGCACCGGAGGGGTTTTGCACCCTTTCATCTTGTGCTCAGAATCATTAAACGGACCCATTTCGTCAGCACGAAGACATTCATTTCGAAACTTGTGTGTTGAATGCACCAGCCGCGTCCGTAGCAAATTATCAATTCCTGTTTGGGCGAACACGAACGCAACATTCGGAAAAAATAGCGTTGTAGAATTTTTTTTTCTCTCTCACTTCTTCTCACACACGTGTTGGGAGTTCAGTTCGCGCTTGAGAATGTCAGCTTAGAGAGAAGACACTTTTTCAAGAGATGTTGTCATATCATGATAGATTAATTAGGAGATCTTTGCAATGACACAGCTGTATCTTTGTGTGAATGCGGATGACATGACATGTCTTCCCTCAAATATCGTATCGACTTTCACAACTCCAGCGAACACTTGGTTTACACATCAGTTCTTGGTTGGACGATAGACAGACCACAAAAAAATCTTTCAAACAGAATTTTTAAAAACTAAGAAAATTACATACACAGTAATTTGCGGGGATTAGGTCGCAAATAAAATAAAAATTAATATTGGCAGACAGAGATAGACAGCAAACAGTCTGAGTGTTACGTTGCGCAGTTAAGATGTAGGGGTGATCTGTCAACAACGATGAGTGCTCGGAGGATGGGTGAAAATTTTCCAAATTAGTAATTCTGAACTAGGTATATAAAATTATGTTTCCTGAGTACGTAGTTTTTTTTCTGTAATTTGTGTTATAATTATTTGTAATTTTCTTGTCTTCCAAAGTTTACTTTAATTTTTGTGTATGTATTTTTGGTATATTTGATGTGTATTTAAAAAAAAAATATTTTATTGTAACCCTGTACTAACATAATACTCGTATGTACAAGATGAAAAATTAACATTAAAATTACAAGATACATGAAAAAAATAACATCGGTAAATACAACACAAACATACACTATGACATGAAAATACCAGTGGGTAAACAATTTATATTAATATTCACAGACTTTATACTGAATATCGTATAGAGAAAATTTGTTTAGAAAGATTTTTTTCCCACATGCTATTTATTAAAAATACAAAAAACAATATACATTTAAGAACAGACCCAGACAAATTATCTAATATAGATGCTGCATCTTGTAATTCATGTTTATGTTGTTGGATTTTTGCTGTTTCATGTTCATTATTAATATTATAAATCATATAAAAATATGTTGCTAAGATAATGTTATTACATTAAAACCAAAAAAAAATCCTGATTATGACCAAAATAAGGGGTCGAAATGTCGTGAAA
>NNCF01126344.1:317789-348431 GCA_002313205.1 Laupala kohalensis | reverse complement strand
AATATTTAGAATTATATTATGTTTTATTATAATCAAACAATACCCATATACTAAAAGTAGATTAATTCTAAGGACAACAATAATAACTTCGCCGATCTTCGTCTTTTCTTGAAATTTAGATTCTTCTTGCAAATCCTGAAGACTATTGTGACCAAATATCACGCATTGTTTTATTCTTCATAAAGAAACTGCAAAAGATTTGAAAGAAACTTAACTTCTAGATTTTGTTCAGATTGATATTCAGATTTTATTCAGACTAGATTGTATCGGGCTGATATTCAAGCAATATTCTGAACTATCGCTAACGAAATGCGGATCGCAGTTTGACGAAAACCGCATATTTATTCTTGCACGATTCACTGGGATCCGAAACAAGTTCCATCGAAATCTATTTCTGTCGTCCAGATATTCGTAGCCGTCAAAACTAATTTCTTAATTATACTGAACAAGATGTTGAGGATAATGAAGAATCTGACCTTGGAAGAAACGACGTTACTTAAAGGAGAGCAGAATGACCTTGTAAGAGGCAGGGCGAGGAAAGATTGCCATCGATTATAGTATTACAATCATTACACAATATAAATCGTTATTAATTTAACAAATAGAGTAAATCATTATAAGTAGATTCGGCCACTTCTTTTTTTTTGTGCTTCTGCCTCTTTCAAATAACATTCAACACATTTATTTATTTTTAAATTATTAATTAATTAATTAATTTCATCTCTTATTCGTTATTTATGAGGTTCAGACCATCAAGCCCACTCTTCCACCTAAACACATGATTTAGACTAAGATATGAGAAAAAAAGAGATATTGGTTGTATAAATCTCCGAATACATCAATGAATCTATCAATTCATTCGTGTGGAAGAAATCATTAATTTTCAGTTCTGTGCATAGTTATGGGTTTCCATGCATTTTTGTTTAAAGCGCTTTCGCTCAATACTTCAGATTAAATTTATTAATTGAGATATGTTATTTTGTTTATGAGATCGCTTTTAATTTTACCAAATCAAGCGATGATCTTCAGTTCGGCATACCACATTCATTGAAAAGATGAATCACCCTTATAAACATTTTGTAGTACTGAATAATATTTTTACTGTTAATATCATCGAAAAGTAATAACATTTTATTCTTCAATTCTTTAGGAAAGTTTTCTTTTATTCCTTTCATTTCAGACAACGAAAATATGGTTTAAAGCAAGTTTAATGGAAGACTTGAAAGGTAATGTTGCAACGCATGACAATAAACTTAAAATAATATATGAATATTTATTTTGGAAATATGCCTAGTTAGTTCGAATTACGCTTATAGAAATTCTTAAAAATAATATGAACCCAAATTCTGTTTTCGATCGAAATCGTTTCAAAACTGGGTAGTTAATTTTTACATTACAATGAATGGTTTGTGTTCTGTCTCCTACGTTGTTTTATTATTTCATTCGAGCTATCCGAATTCAACTATCCGTATCGCTGTCGGTCCCTGTTTATCTGTCGTATTGCTGGTTTCTTTTGTTTGAGTTCTGTCTTGACATGAATCAGACATTTGGCCTATCAGTTGACTCCTCAGTCATTTTAATTAAATTGATAATTATTATATATATTGATTGCTCCATTTAAAACTGATCGCTCTGAATTGGTGTATCTTGTGAGATTTCAATATTCTTCAACCTTAGAAGTCATCAGCTTAAGATATTTAGATCAAATCTTCAATTAGAGTCCTCTATTTAGATATAACGACATCCAAGGCGCTGGGCATTTTCATCGTTATAGAGAGAGATTAAGATAGAGAGAAAAAACCAAAATTTGATGAAATAGATCTACGTTTCAAAATTAAGTATTACCACGAATTAACACAACAAATATTTATTACGTAAAATATTACAACTATTTATTTACATTAAATCTGAAAATCTTTTGTATCCACATATTTTCGCCATATTACACCCGACTATTTTTCCTACTCTATTTGTATTAATGGAAGAAGTCCGTCATCCTAGTTTGCTTCTTCTTCCCCTTCCAAAACACTGACCTGACTTCGCGCTGAAGTCGCTAAGAACGTATCCACCGGAGGAGCAGGAAGGTGATTGAATAAAGATTAAAAACTTTTTTTCAAAACAACACTATGTCGACGCGCCATGTTGGTTTCTGCTTACTAATTCCTTTACTAACATCAACTTGTAAACGACCAATTGTCACCACGTTTCCTCAGTAACCATGACAAGTTCCACTAATAACAAGAACTAAGTTCGTGTAAACGAGGCGAGTATCCATCGCAAGATTTGTCTGAATCTTCCCACGTTCTCATGTCCTCTTCCCATCAAATCTTAATTCGAAAACCACTGTCAAAATTAGCATAAAAAAGTACCCACATACGCTCCGATCTATTTCTTTCAGCTTGCTGCGGAAGATGGTTGCTTAGCATCCAGACAGGTTCTTCGCTGGTCCACATCCCGTCCAGTTCCTGCGCTTCCGTGTCGCCAACCTTTCGCGTTGTCCCCCCCCCCCGGCTGCACCATCAAACGCACCCTCCCTCCTTTGCAAATTTCGCGAGGGGAGAACCGGGAAACATAAGGGTCAATGCGGATCCCCTGCGCATACTTTTGTGAAGCTATGCTTTCAAAGGAAACTGCTCGACGACAATGCACTGCTTCCGATACAAGTCCTGCGTGTGGGTTTTGTTGTGGAAACAAGCTATTGAAGAATTTAGAAGCTCCCTTTGAACTGCTGAATTCCTCTTGTATTATTGAAATCATCTTCCCTCTAAGATTATTCACGATTTCGAACGGGAAGTATGCATTCCCCCCTCACCTTTCCTATAAGCGCAAAGTAGGAAATGAAGAAATAATGTTATTTATTTCCGTTTGTGGCCGAAGGAATGATTAATAATAACTATCATTACAACTATGTTTAGAACGTATGAGTAAAATAATTATATTATTATTATTCTTTTCTTTTCCACATTCTAACAGAATGGCTTATTGTAATGTACAGGCAATTTGCCAGGTAACTTACAGTACTACTGTTATAATTGAGATAGAAACTTTCTATGTGACACGTGTTCAACAAAACAGATTATTATTATTATTTAATTGAACCTCAGTTTTCACTGGTTAAATAATACATAATGCGGGTATATAATCAAGGCATTATGTATGGCTTATAATACTGTCTAAAAATCTCCGAACTATAGAGCACTACTTATTTCTGCATCACTTTGTAGGTACTGGGATGCAGTCCCAACAGCCTTAACGCTTCATGGAGTTTCTTGGGGATGACTCCAGTAGCAGAGATAAGCGGAATAACGGTGACTTTTGCTTGATTCCACATCTCTCATAACTCTGCGGCCAAACCTAAATATTTGGTTACCTTCTTCTCATGTTTCTTGGACATGTTGTTCCTTAATGGGATTGAAATGTCAATTATAAAAGTTTCTTTACTCCTTTACTTCATTACTATTATGTCTCGCTTGTTGAAAGGCAAGGTCCGATCCGTTATTACTTCTCTATCCCAGTACAACTTGATTTCTTCATTCTCAATTACTGCTTCAGGTTTGTACACGTACACTGGATTCACTTTATAGAGTGCACTGTGAGCAACCACGATTTTTTGATATACACTGGCAGTCACCATATTGTGTCCCTTTAAGTAGTCTTTCGGTGCTAACGCTGAGCAACCGGCTATTATGTGGTCAATAGTTTCATTGGCGGAGTTAACACTTTCTGCACTTATCCGATGGAATTTCCTCGCGTATGATGTACTTGTATTTCATGTAGAATGTCGGAATCACTTGATCCTGAATTGCTAACACCATTCCCTCTGTCTCAGCAAAGACACTGCTAATCGCGATCCAAGCATAATCTACTTCTGGCTTATTTATTTGGTAGAAATGTTTTCTACAGATGACTTTACTACTCTAACTCTCTAATAATTCCGTCTCATTTCGCTCTACAACACTCGGGAACTCATGTGATGAGAGGTTAAGTGGTATATAATTTCTATCTGCTTTCACCACTGTTCTGTGCAGATAACTTTCATTATCTTGATAAAGAAATATTCGCTAAGTTTTACTGTTGTGTTCTTGCACAGTTGTACATCAAGAATTCCTCTTCCACCCTTTTTTCTTGGTAGGTATAATCTCTCTTTAGCAGTTTGTGGATACCATGAATTTTGTTTTACGAATGCAACTCCGATTTATCGAGCTATATCTTGCAGATCTGCAACGCTCCACTTGATTACTCTGAATGATAGGTAATCGCTGGCATTGAATAGATGTTAACAGCTTTGCACTAGTTGATACCATTTAAACCAGTCCTCAGCAATTTATTTACTCGTGTCTTAAAGATGTTCATAAGGTAGTTCTTTATTTTTGTGTGTTCAAGTTCTCTAGTTTGGGCAAATCCGAGGTATTTATATCTTCACCTATTTCCATTGACTGAATTACTCCAGCATCTTGTGTGGGAAAACCTTCACCAGGTGTAACTTTCCCTTTTCTTAAAGTGACCATTCTGCATTTTTCCAATCCAAATTTCATTTTTTAATCTCCCGAGAAGTTTTCTAAAACCTTCAGGAGATATCTCATTCCATTTTCCGTTCAACTATACAGTTTAATGTCATCAATGTAGAGGGGGTGACTCAGGACGACATTAGAGTCCCTTGCAGTGATCTTGAATCCATGTCCAGATGCTCGGAGTAATTGTGATAATTAATTCATGGCCATGCAGTACCAAAGAGCACTCAATCTCCTTGGATGATTCCTCTTTCTACTTTGTCTTTTCCCTCTATTGGTTTGCATCCTATCTGAAGTCTAGTTTTCGAGGATTTCATCACTGCTTCCAAAAACTTGTAACCTCATCTATCCTGTATATCTTCAACACCTCCATTAGCCAACTGTGCGGTACCGAATCGAATGCATTTTTGCAATTTATATAGCACATATACACGTTTCGCTGTCTCTTCCACGCGTGTCCAACCGCAACTGAGTCGATCAATAGCTGTTCCTTACACCCATGAGCACCTCACCTACATCCTTTCTGCTCTTCTGCCATGATGTTATTCTCATAGAGATGTTTTTCAATCCTATTGGCGATTACACTTTTCATGATTTTATAGAGAGTTGGTAAGCACGTGATAGGCCTATCATCAAGGTTGCCTTTCTTCGGCAGCAGGTGAGTACTTCCAGTTGTAACAAGGGAGGGGGTCTTTTCATGATTCATCATATAGTATGTGAACAGACGTGCTATATGTTAATCAATGGGTGTAAATTTCTTTAGCCAGTAGTTATGAATTACATCTGGGACTTTCAACTGTGAGTTCACATTATTGCTTGCTTGATTTCATCAGCTGACACTTCGTGAAACTCCATGGCTTGAACTTGATTGTATCTTTCGGATTCCTTCTGCACCCATAGTTCATCAACATTGTGACACCCATCATTCTTCCAAATATTGCTCCAGTACTGGCGAACTTTTGTTTTTTCTATGGAGGGCTCTTTTTCTGCTTGATCTTGTTCATCCTGAATCTTTCTAAAGAAACGACGTTGATTTTCATTGAACATTCTATTGGCTTCTCTCTCCTGTAACTTTTGCGATAACGACGTAGTCGCTTCGAATATGCGGACAATTTTTGTTTCAGCAGATAAAAGGCTGTCACTGGCGTCTCTGGATTTTCCCTATTTAAATTTAATTATCTTATATGTTCATAATATTTTTTCATGTTTCTGGACCAATCACATTTTACATATTGACTCATTTTATTCACATCAGCTCTCAGTTCACGTTGTCTCTTTTCCATTCTTACAAACCAAGGAGGATTCGAATTTCGTCTAGCTTCTGTTCTTCTTTCTTTCAGATTTATTTTTTGCTTGATCAGAGATAAAACACTGGCAGCTCCGCAGTATGTTAAAAAATGTAATTCTAGTATTCCTACATTTTCATTTAACCTTAATTCCTTATTTGCCACTCCAATGAGGAGAGAACTGTTCCTGTTTTCTTTCAATTTTGGCAGTTTAGATCTCTTTTCTCGGTCGGTATTCCGAAATAACACAACATGTCTTTCAAATTCTTCATGAAATTCTTGTTCCTTTTTACACCTTGCTGGTTGATCTACTTGCGTGGGTACTGGAACACTTTGACTTTCTTCCTCCTCTTCCTCAGCAACTGCAGACAAAATTACTGTTTCTGTTCGTCCTTCGTTTCCTGTTATGGCTTGCGACAAACCTACTTCTCGTTTAATATGTTCAAGTACACTTGACGGAACCAAATTGTTACTAATTATATCTCTTTTCTGATCCGCCAGACGCCGTTCACTTAAAAATTCTAGTGCGGGATAGAGATTCAGGAACATGCGGTGAAGTTCTGTACTATATCCAGTGAGGTTGGTTTCTAAATTTGTACAGACGTAGAAATAGGGCATTAAATTTTCATTTAGTTCTGCTGTCCACTTCATACGTCGTCTCGGTGGCCCAGCCAAAGTGGTGCAACACAGATACTCTTTCTATAAGAGAAAACACGACACTATTTCCTGGGACGGTGTTAACAGCCAACCAGGTTGAACCAGAACACTTGCGATTTCGAGTACCTCGAGGACGCTACACCCCGTACAGCCACATAGACTGTCCCTGCCCCTACCTTTATTATTATTATTATTATTATTATTATTATTATCTGTATTCTCACCTACAGTCATCGCAAATATTATGGCATATCTTATTAAACTCATGAGAGATCTTCGTAGTTTTGTTAACACTTATTTTCTTGCTTATTATATGATACACATTCGTCGATATCGAATTCTGCCCTTTACGATACCCCAAACGTTACTTTACGTATCGTCAATATTGTCTTCTTTCTGCGTTACGAGGTGTGAGTTCCAAATTTTTACTTGCCTCAATATTTTTTATTGAGCTTGGATAGTAAAGAAACACGATTTTCTTGCGGTATCAAGGGTCAACTTTGAAAATGTATAATAGCAAAACTATTCAGTCCAGAACATTGAAATTTTCACAAAATATTGCTGGGATAGTTATTTTTAAGATGTGTTAGTTTTATAATTATCTTTGCTAAAAAAATTTATTCGTGTAATTTTTATATAACCGTGCAATCGCAAGATCAGCTAATAATTCAATATTTCACCAGGACTTAAAATAACCATACTTAAAAATAAGCAATATTTCAAATATGATAATAATAGGCAATTAACTTATTAATATTGGTGTAACAATTAATCCTTGTACGAGTGTCCGCCGACATTACTCACGCTTAGCCGCACATTGATCCTCCCTGTGATGTAAAATCACAATGTATGATTATTAATAAGCTTATTGTTTATTCTTATCTTATTTCAAATATTTATCTGGTGGTTTGGAAGTTTTATTATTTACGAAAAGCTTTTTCCTATATTCATCATTCCACTGCACATCATGAGTAAAACTGAAGATGGATGCATTGGAATCGAAAAAATTTTTTCGTGAGTATAAATACTGTCAATTCATGTATGGTCTTTAACAAATTTTCAAAAACTCATTTTCCGACCTCTAGTGTACATCACAACTATGTTATCTCGGTTAGTGGAACTGAAATAGAAACATAACGAATCTTAGAGTTTACATAGCAACAATCCTTTGCACCAGTATTTCCTGGTGACGCTTCTATTTCAGACGATTTTCCTGTGTGATGAAACGCTGACAACATATCTGGTTGCAGAAAGACAATTGGCTGCAATGAATCATTTGAATATTGCGTAGCTGGTCACTTGCCTTGTCCATGAAACTCCTCTTAATCCCTGTCTTAAGATGCTGGCATCTTTTCCTGCTTTTACGGAAAAGTTGGACGTTCTCAAGTGTCTTCCCTACATCACATCACATACTTACTCCCGTTTTCAGTTACTGAAACTGGTTTCAGTATACTAAATATTAGTAACTACATCGGCAAGCGTTTTCAGAGAATTGGGTTGATATTAGGAACAATGAAGATCAGCGCTGTCCAACTAATCTTAGTCTTCGAACCATTTTCGATCGATCGGGCCGGCACGGGATGGGATTTGACTTAATGTTGCCCGACGAATTAAACATAATGGGTTATATTCATTTATTTGTAACGCGATATTTTGATTCTCATAAAAAAATAAATTATTTCAAGGTGGAAAAATTAAGTAGCATATTTCATTATTTAAAAAATATTTTAGTTTTTAGTATTATATAAAATGATTTTATATTGTAATGTATTGCAATTTTCAATTTCTATTAACGAACATACCACGTCAAATATTAATTCTGACAGCATAGGATTACAAAACAAAATACCCCCCAACATTTGATCATAAATTTAATGTAAAGTGTACGAGAACTCGCGGGACGTAAAAGAGGTTTCGCAGGTCACCAGTTGGACAACGCTGATGTAGTTGGTTTGTTGTGTATTTATTTTTCACAAGTACGTCAAAAATCTAACAATGGTACAGGTTTTTTGTGTGGTTTTTTTTCAAATTTTTCGATCTTTGTCCGGAGTGCAAAGCTGAAATTTGTAATTATTACCCCAAAAAGATAATATCAAAAGCAAAATATCAGGACATTCAAAACTTTTCGTGTAAAAACGAAGAATCACTCTAGTAGATGCAGTTTCAAACAGAGAGGAAACCCGCATCGCACCACAATTAATCATTTATTCATATTACTCTCAAACAATATTGTGTTAAGCCCGCTTCACACGATCCATCCTACAGACAATTTGCGTTAAATTGCTGTACAAGAAATGGGCGTGAAGTGGATGAGTAGATGACGTCACGCTTGACGTCATCTGCAATAGAGGAAAATGGATGTACAGAAATGAGCATTTTACGCGATGTAGGACAAGAAATGGATGTTGGTAGGATGAGTTCTATCTCAACATCACGGGGAGCGCAACCAAAAGCTAAACTCAACTGGATATGTAAACATATTGGTAAATGAATGGTTGATTTAATATAATATTTTGTTCTCTATGACCGATTTACTTCTAACCAGAAAACACAGCAACATTGTACAACTATTTTAAGCTCGCAACCACCTCGAGAGAACTCAATTGCCGCAACAACGAGTAGTAAGCAGAAGTGCCGCTAGGAGTGTGCTAGTCAATTTGTACTGAAAAATAGAGCATGCTTGAAAATTTCCATGCATTCTGCATCGTCTGGTGTGCATTCCACGAAACAGTACGTAAAATAGAACGTGTATAGAAGGTTTTAGGAATGCATAGAATCCGCACACAGGAAGTGAAGCTTCTTTTGCTTGTTACCACTTCGAATTTCTCAAATTTAATAATTAGTACTCTTCTTCTTCTTCTTCTCTGTAACTCCATTTCGCTCCCATTCAAAACAGCAAGGCGTTCTCCAGATATAATCAGAGATATCAAAAAGTGACAATTATCAAGATGGATCGTTTTCCTTTAACATTAGTATTCATTACTTCTTCATTAATACTTTTTCCATTTTAAAATTCTTGCGGTGAAGTTCATTGGGAATTTTTCTATGGCCAATGGGCTGATTCAATAATATCTTAAACAACTTAACAATAGTCTAATAATCTTTATAGTAAAAACTGAATCAAAATCACGAATCACACATACAATTTAAAGGTTCCAAAAATTACACATTAAGCACTGTCCAAAATAGATCATTTTGATGTCCAATGACTGATTTCGATGACGACGAATAGGAGTAATTTCTTGTAAGAGTTGGCTCGTCTTCACAATGTTATTTTTTAATCTTTCTAAAAAAATTTTCACGTCTCATTTACATCAAGGGCTTTTTCAAAAAAAAAAGTAACCTTTTGAAGTTCCTTAGTATATCCTTGCGAACTGCAATGTCAACACAAACGCCAAATCAACACAATTATTTAAATTTAAATCAAAAATTTTTTCGAAATCAATACAACGAAATGAAAAATATTTTTCTTACTTACTTGAAAAAAAAATGTTGTCAAATACCCATANTTTCTTACTTACTTGAAAAAAAAATGTTGTCAAATACCCATAATTATTTACTCATGATGATATTACATGTTTTGTTTCTTCCCTGAATGGCTTTCTTGTCGGTGTTGAATTGTCATTTTTATTCAACTTATTTGGACATTATCCATCGTCTTGACCTGTTTGAGTATATTCAAACAACACGTTTTTAAGACACGCCACGTTTCGTAAAAATGTTTCGTTTCATAAAAATGACATTTTATTTTTCGCTTTTCATTTTTTTTTAACTCGCGTGTTTTAATCTCAGACCTTCATATGGGGGTTTCGCCCCAATAAGTTAGCTTATTACATAAATATCACCTAGACGTTCTTTTACTGTCTCCCAGATATTGACACCAATGTATCATTCTAACATGCAATTCAATGTTTCGTTATGGGAATAATTTCCTTGCTTGTCATTTTATTGATAGTGCTTGCTTGTCATTTTATTATAAGGTTGACGACTTACTTACTTTTTCTTGATATTGAAAAGAAATTTCGGTGAGTTAATGCACCGCAAAAAAAAAAGAAGATAAATGTAATATTAAATTAATTTATCAATGGAATTTGAACGGCGGTAAGTGCTATAATATATCTGTAGCCCCATCCTGGCGTTTTCGTGTTTTATTAAATATAATATTTGTTGGTATTTGTTAATACTATAACATGTGCCGAACTATTTTTATCGTTAGGAGTATGTTAAAATGTTAAATCCGCCTCTGCCTTCTGGCCCTTGATAGGAATTGATGTGATGGTCCCTTGCTTGCTTCCGGAGAGTAAACTAGTTTATTATCCTCCACGTGGTCATACGCAGCTTGTAACTTCTTTTTTTGACAAAGTTTATTTATTTATTTGAAAATGGTTTGATTAGACTTGCGAAAAAGACAGTTAAATAACAACAAATTTTAAAACAATTTGTAAATATCGAAAGCATAGAGTCACAATCACAAAGTAATGAAAAAGAAACGACACCTGGAGTGAGACTTAAAAAACACCGATTCTCATGGAACGAATCATTCTAATGAAGTAGTAAACAAGTGGGGAAAAATTCGTCGAATGTGAGACAAGCGGAGTCCCCTCCTGAGCTTCGATGCTCCTAACGAGTCCTAACGCAGCCTCCCAAACCAAGAGCCTTCGTCGTAAAACGAAGGAAACATTTTACTATCGCGTTCCACATTCTTCTCAGGAGGCGCGAACTCGTCCCATAGTCAGCAGTCAGCCAAGGAGCAGCCTCGGGCAGATTAGCGATCACTACTGCAATGTACGTTTATCCATTGATTAATCGTTGTGCATTAATAATTTTAAAGCAATTTTAATTTATAATATGATGAAATATCTTTTAACATTATTATTTTAAAACTAGCTGATTAACCGGCGTTGCGCGGGATTTTTCTCATGATGATCTTCTTTTACTCGGGAATAAAATCAAACCTATTTATATTGTAAGATCAAAGTACTTTTACATACGGGTTTTTAAAAACACGTACAGCATCCTAATTCTTCAAATTCATAATAATACAAATTTAATACAAAACTTGACTTTATACACAAAGCCATCTCGCGGTCGAATTTTCGCTTCCAAGGCATGACGCGAATGCACCATTTTATTAAAATTCTCGTAAAATCTAAACTTTTCGTCGATATTTTACGATTTACAGATGTTTTTCATCTTAGTTAAATGCACAAAACAAATAATCCATTATTATTTTTATGATGATTAATTTTTTCCTTCCTAAATTACTCTCTTAAATTGAAGTGTAAGCACTTCTCTTTTTAATACGTTTTATCGATAATTTAGGTTAATTTCTGTGGATAGACATAAACTGTCGCAGTTTTTTTAATTGTATTCTTTCGCACAAACAATAATGCCTATAACAATTTAAGCAGCGCAAAACAATATAACTGCTTTTTTTTCGATGTTATCAACATTTATTGTCAAAAACATTTATATCTTTCTTACCAAATATTTTTAAAATAAAAAGTTCTGTGGTTTAGTCGTGATCAGGTAACAAACAGACCGACACGCATTTATATATTACGCGTTATGCGACACATTGCACGTTACGCATTTATATATTAGCAATAGTCGAGTACCCGCAGCTTTGCTCGCGCGAATTCTATAATATGTCTCCAGCTTTATTCTTTCTCATACGGTTGATACCACTCATCACAGCGACACCGAAAATACTGAACTCGTCATACCCTTCCCTGAGATGTCACACGTATTATATGTCATACCCGTCTCAGAGGTGCTGGGGTTTATGAGGTTGATCGTGGATTTAAGCAGCATCGGAAATTTCATTAATAATCTCAGGGACGCCCCCTAAACCTTTGATCTCCCCTCTTATATTGGAACTTTCGATTACTTTTACATGTCTACCCATTCCCATCCCTTATCAAGGGGGTGGTAGGAGCTCTTATTTCTCATAGGTGAGAAATCTAGCCTTACACGATTACAGGATGTTACTATCAACTCAGTAATGCAGAAAACGTGGAACTCGTCACTGATATCTATAATTTGTGAATAGTACACCTACCCTTGGGGCACAAAGGGTGTATACGGGCTCATTTTGGACTTTGGGGTCTTCGAAAAAGTCATTAATAATATCATCGACCCTGAAAACTGTGGTCTCAACACTAATATAAGCCATTTTCGAGTATTTTTACATTTCATCCCTTAACCAAACGGAGTATATTCCCTCATTGGGGGTGATCGTAGACTTAAGCGACATTCAGAATGTGACTCTTCTCTTCTACGGCCAAAAAAATGGATGTATTCAACACTAACTTCGGAAACATCCGATGTTTTTGATAATTGTAGCCTCTGCCACCCGTTTTCCGTCGTCCTGGACATCTAAACTATCTCCTTTTGCTAAATTTCTGTAGTTTAGTTGTGATTAAATAGCAAACAGACAAACACGCTACCGCTTTACGCATTTATACATCGGTATGGATGGATATTTATTAGAATATTTAAAAAATTTAAAAATATTGAAATATTAGCTTTCACAATTCACTTTAACAATTGAAATCACCTTTATGAACCTTCTTCACAAATTGTACATTTAGAAAATGAAAGTTCCACAATTAAATATTTACGAAAATCTAGATTTTTTTTAATTTTTCACGTAATCTTTAATCCCTGTGCCTCAATAAACAAACTGACGTAAAAACCAACACCTTTTAAATTTATTTGGTCGTCAAGTTTCATTTTTATGTTAATCTTTATTTAATGTAAGTTATCCGTAGATTCCGCTACTGATATTCTGTTATAATACTATAAATTACAATATTATAAATTAATTGGGTCGTTGAGTATTATTAATAAATAGATTAAGTATTTCCTCCGTCCAATACTCATTATCAGATCCATTTTCACATTTTCAGATGACAGTGGTTTACTCACTCCGTTACTAAATACTCTGATTGAATCGAGACATATCAATTTATATTCAATTGACACCAAATTATTTATGTAGATCACATGTTACCTGGGTAAGTTAATTACCTCGTATTTTACAGTATTTTCATCTTTCTATGTTTAGGTTTACTCACTTTTGCATTGTATATAGTATATTGAAGATTTCATGTGTATTTATTTTGTTTATAGCTGTAGAACTCTGGTTATGGGAAAAGCTCCCCCAAACATGTCTCTTTTGTAACAAAATATATTAATTAGAATTGTGGGAGTTGATTTCATTTTGTTGCCTTACAAATATTGTACATAAAAATTATAATTGTTCATTGCATGTAATGTTAAAAATAGTTATGATTCTCTTAATACCACTAAATTAAAATAATCTTGTATTAAAAATGAATTTTAAAAACCTTATAAGCGGATGATGAAATGATCAAAAATTTAATCGACGCGGAAAAATTATCTTCGAAAAAAGTGGAAACATTTTTTAAATTAATCCTGTGAAATAGTAGATTGTTGCACTAATTGCCATTAAATCACCGATTCCTACTATTAACTATCTCGATAATAATAATAATCATCATCATCATCATCATCATCATCATCATCATGAAAATAATCCATACTAATATTTAAATGCGTAGTGGAAAAGCGTGTCTGTTTGTTACTTAATCACGGCTAAACCACGGAACCGATCGTGATGAAATTTAGCAAGGAAATAGGCAAGATCTCCAGGATGAACATAGGCTAACTTTTATTTTTTATTTGTACGAAAAATAAATAAAAATTAAGTTGAAGATAAATGTCGATGAAATCGGGGGGGGGNGAAAATCGGCCATATTCACTTACGCTGCCTAAACGGTTAGAGATAGATGACAACTATGAGTGGCAATATTGTTCGCCTCAAAGAGTTCTACAAAAACGTCCGCGACAGCACATGTCTATTTACTATATAAATTTAAATTATCGAAAAAACGTTATGAAAAATAGAAGTGTTGAAATACAATTTAAGAAAGGAATTTAAGAAGGAAAATAATCTTCATCAAATTTTATGGGATCTTTGTTTTGTACATTTAACAAAGATTAAAAAAACATCTTTAAATCGCAAGTTTGGACGAATGGTTTATATTTTAAAAGCGTTTTAATGAAATGACACAACCGCGCTGTCGCAGTTGTATCTTGCGTCGGAAGCAAAAATTCGACCTGCGAGACTTTGGATGAGAGGGTTCGTTGGTGTAACGAGTAAAAATAATCCGGGCAACGCAAGGTAATCAGATAGTAATAATATAATAACAATATATCCTTCAAACCAATAAACTAAATCAATAAAACTGTTTCTATTTCCTTCACCAGAGGTGAAATAAATTTGGCGGTATGAATGAAAATGTACTTCAAAATAGTCTTACCAAATATTGACAAAAATTGCAAATATTTCCTCCCAATCGTATTTAGATTAGAATACATCGCCTACTACGTTTGGAATAGAGATAGATTTGATTAGCGGCGAGGGGGGCGAGACCGTAGGAATTTAAATTAAAATAAAAGATGAAAATTAACTAATATCACAAGCTTCTCTGCTGGGCCCCCTAATTTTCTCAGTATTCAGGTATCTCGATCGTGAAATCATTTATTAATTATGCACCATTATAGAAATCCATGAGATCACAGGCAGTAAATGAATGAGCAGTTTTACAGGCAGATACATCGTTTCAAGTTGAACTATCAAAAATTATTATATGAATAATATTAATACATTATTCATAACCGTCCTTGTCTGAGTTTTTCTCTGGTTTTCCTTCGGGTAGAGACCGGTTTTATATACAAGCTCTCTAGGGTATTGCATAGCGACAGCGATCTATTTATTAATCTCGAATTCAGAGATATTTTAATAGTTACGATTTATAAAACATATATTCCGAATAATCTATAGTTTATAATAATATGTAAATGGGAACTATCTTTCTTGCGTTTTATTCAATACAAAATTGTCGGTACTCTGTTGATATTATAACACGTAGCGAATTATTTTTATTGTTAGGAGTGTGCTGAAATGTTAAATCCACCTCTGCCTTAGGGCCCTTGATCGGAATTGACGGGATGATCCCTTATTTGCTTCCGGAGAGTAAATTAGTACATTGCCGTCCACATGGTAATACGCAGTTTGTAACCTGCTTATTTGACAAAGAATGAAATAAATAAATACTTTTAAATTTATTTCATTGTAAATATTTTCATTTACATTTAAATTTTATGTTTCATTTTGCGTTTTGTTGGACGAATTTTTCTAATATATGTTGTATTTATCGTGCGTGGCTGAATTTCCCGAATCGGAGAATAGTATTTAAAATATCTGAATTCATAAATTTATAGTTTGACATGCGCATGTTCATTTATTTAGAACTAATTATAGTTTAAAAAAATAATTAAATCGAATTTTTTAAAGTTATCGCTCTATTATTTTCGTATAGCGTTGCCTATTCTTTGCCAGAGTGAATTTAATTTTGAGATGATTCAAACAAACATACATCAACTTAAATCATTTATATTTAATTTACTCGTAATAAATAATTAGACTTAAAGAGTTGTGGTGTTATGGGTATAATGACATCTATTAATGCCTCGAGCATGAAATTAATCATGAAATAGATTTCAAGCATTTCAGTTCTCAAATTCAACGCTTATTATTACGACAGAAATTCTTGGACCGAGGATTTTCGTGAGGTATGTGAGCTTATGAATTTGACACTGTTAATTAAAATCTGGAAGTGTTGGAAATAATTTTTCTTTCCGACTTGCGACCGTCCCTCAAGAAAGCAGCTTGTAGTAAATTTAGAGCGCAATTATTATGCAATAAACCCATAAGGATGACGAAACCCATAACGGCGAGAAACTTGGTGACGAGCGGTGACGCGTCTCCTCCGCGGTGCGCAAGAGCGCCACCTGCGGTCCACCAGTGCCTGCTCTCCATCCTGCTGCACTTGGCCTTCCTTCCTTCCCTCCCGAAATTCATTAAACGTCCCTCCCCTCTCCTCCTCACCCCTCCGCGAAGGGGGTGGAGGTCCCGAGGAGCAGCAGCGTGCATGGGAAATCAATAGCCGAGGAGGCGGCCGGCGCACACGTCTCAGGTCCGGCGGCCAGCCGCTTGCTCGCTCGCTCGCTGTGTCCTTCCCCGCCGCCGCCACCGGGCAGGCGAGGGCTGCCAACTTGACCCCTTGCGCGCCTCCCTCACTCCCTCCGCCAACGCAGCCGTCTTCCAACGTGCCACCGCCGCCGCCGCCGCTGCAACCACCCTTCAGCTCTTTCGCGTTCGGTGCACTCACTGCATGGAGAGACTGCAATTCAAAACGGAAGATATTGTTATGATTCAACCGAGAGATCGGTCATAAATTACGTCATACGAGTAATTTTTACCCTGCCCCGGACCTCCATGTCACACTTCGCAGGGTTATACCTAATCCCTCCACAACGTGACGTCATAAACCGAACTGCCACCTCTCATCATGAAGAATGAAAAGCAGTAATTAAACGAGAAAATTCAATCATTTCTATACTTAAGAGGATTATAAAGGTTGAAGGTGTCGCACGGATAACATGGTGTGTAAAGGATTATAAAGACACTTGTTTTCATAGTAGGAAAATTTGTCTCCATTGAGACAATTTTAAACATTTATGACTTACCAACTCTAACGTCACGTTCACTAAAATACTCCCCCCCTCATCATGAACCGTCGCCAACCCCCCCCCCACAAGACCGTGACGTTATTTACGAACGTTCCCTAACATAAAGTACAGTATTGTACACTGTTCAAGAAGGAATGAAATGAAAGTGAGAATTGAGAAATACGTTTTATTAGGTTTCGTTTCGAAGAATTTGAAAATGTAGTACGGTAGGCCGGCAGATCCGAGAAAAAATATTGACGAATACAACGATTTTCCAACAATTAGATGTTATTTGAGGATATGTACTTTTGGATGTTGTATTTACTCAGACATGTCGTGAAGTCATGAAACAAATCCTATAATACTTTTCCCTTCTTTCTGGTTGTGAGTCATAGTCGAAGTCAATAATCAAATTGTCCCTCAACGGCCTCCGAAGATGCCCAAGGGGTTCACGTAGGGTAGAGCTTCGAAATTACTAGATGAGGAGATGTGGTCATTATCGCTCCGGCCGGTTCGACCCCAGGTTAGAATCGGTACTCATTGTACAACAGGCTTAGTAGGCCTGGCAGTCAGTCGTGATGTTAAGGTGTGATGAAAAATCACCACCTCACCACAAAACGAACTCTAGCGATCAAGCCAGCAACCACGCTGTCTCCTCTGAGTTATTAGAAGATGAAATTATAGCCAATGGGTGCAGGTGATTGCACATCAGTGCATTAAAGGGTTCGAATCCGAATCCCGTCTCCCAATGCAGCATCGATATTCTGTTACCAAGCGGTGTGGTTAGCGGGTATCTAAGAGGTTAAATGTGTTGGAAATAATAACCATGGCAGAAAAACTTCAAAATGTTCAAAGGACATATGCTTATCGCTGTCATGTGAATTGATCAAATGAAATTAATTAAAAAATAGAATGTCACCATGAGAACCTCATCAATTTTGCAAAGTTGTGAATAAAGTAGCCAGAAGCTTTAAAACAATTTGTGCTCATTAAACAATTTGCAGACATGAAATCAAGGAAACATCATTTAAACTAATGGTAATGATATTATTGTAAAATACTGGAAATAATAAAGGTTCCTGTGTTGATAACACTACGCACAAAAGTAATTAGTAACTCGCGAAAGTCAATTTTGGTAGTGTGATACTTCATATCTAATATCATTGCACCCGAATTATGACACTTGTGAACAGTTTTCTTCTCTTGGGGATCTCTGGAAAGTATCTACAAAGTGACCCAAAATCTGCATCTCGAGCTTCGCAGTCTACTTTCCTGTTTTTGGACAAAGGAATTTATTGAATTTATTGTTTTTACGCGGACACTTCGAACACGAACTAGTGGTGCAAAACCATCGCACATACTTTCCATTATACGTTTCTCCGTCTGAAGCATAGAGCGAGAAAAAAAACTAGTAAAAAAGGGTTATTTCTGACGTGATCCTAAATATTTTGCTCGTCTTCCAGTGCTCTATTTATGCTCAAAGTCGCTAGATGAACTTATTACTGTCTTTTATTTGAAATTTGAAAGTAAAATAAATATTCAGAATATTATTTCAAGACATAGAGCGACATATCAGTCTTATAAATATTGTAAAAGTGTTATGTTCATGTAACTTCGTTGTAGACAGAAATTGATGTATTATCGTATCTGCAGTGCGTTTGCGGTCCTCCTATGTATTTTAGCATTATCATATCTTTCATATAAGTTTACTAAAGTGTATTCTACGTCTGCTTGGTCTATTTACACTGCTAAATATTATTCAAGCTTCTTGAAACAGTAAACTAATGTGTAAATGTAGCAGACAGAAATTATTTTACTGCGTCTATACCAAACTATACCGCTAATGCGGATGTAATGCATTGTACTTAACGTACTGAAAATTTAAGTAAAATCGTTGGAGCCGTTTTTGAGAATCATTCAAAAGAATTCTTTGACCTTCATGTGAAGTACCCTTTGTTTTAAAATTAAAAAATAGAGCACATGCATCTACAACAAGTAAATTCTACTGTAAATACGATGTATGAATTAAATTGATTCATCCATTTACTCAAAATTACTGCGCGGACGGACGTTATGCACTAAACAACTAATTCAGAATCAGGGATCGCCATTATGGATATTTCCGTGAAAATCTCGCCTTGGATCTTTGCACGATTGCTATACTTTCTATGTACTACGTATATGAGAAAGTAAAACAACCTATAGAACAAGCAATGTGACGTAATCAAAAGCATGATGAAGGTACTGAAAGAGCAAGAGTTCCTGTAGGATGCAAGCAAGAAATGTAAGGGAGGAATATAAACCTTACCATATTGACCTATTTTATGCCTGTATATTGAATTATTAAATTACACGACCTTACATTATCAGACTGGATTTATTTTCAAAAATATTTTTTTTACAACGTTTCGATTCCCCCCCCCCTTTCCCCGAGGACCATAATGGCAACTACTGATAAGAATATTTAACTGAAAATAAATCCAGTCTGTGAAAGAATCGTCGCGAGTCGGACAAAATCCTTCGTGGGTGGGATCTGGTCCGTGGGCTGCAGTTTAGAGACTCTTGTCGTAAATTATGAAGTGTGCAATAACTATGCTAAAATATGCATGTATATTTCTGGAATATTTATCAATATAAACATCATTGTCACAAAAGCAGTTCCGAACTGCTTATGACCACAAGGGGACAATTAACTAAGTTCCTCTCCGAAAGGAAGCAAGGGACCATCTCATTATTTCTGATCAATGGCCCGAGGGCAGTGGCGAATTTAATACTTCATAATAGTAGTACTTTTTATAGTAGATATAATGTGCAGTGAACATTCGAGATTAATAATAACAAAAGTTTTAAATGACATTCCCGCCTATGTAAAATCCGCCACTACTCGGAGGAAAACCGAATAAAAACCCGAGCCAGTACAGAGATAATGTATACAACCGTGCCACGGTTGCTTACATACAACTGTCTCAGTCTTGGTTTTGTATTTTGTGCAAGACTAAGACCCAAGACCGACAAAGCAAGACCAATATGTTCATAGATGTCAACGGGGATAGAAACTATTCGTTCAATGGAGTGGTCATTGTCGAAAGTCGCGAAACGCTGGCTATCGAGTGCAGCAATGTCTGTGGAGGAGGAGGAAGGAGCTTGCGTTGGAGCCAGTGTCCTTCCTTCGCTTGGGGATTGATTCGCCGTGTGCGACGGGAGTCATGCATATGCAAAGGCGACTCTGCTGCTGCAGCCGCTTGGCTCCGACGGCCATACCCCGCCCTCACGCAAACACTGCCCTGTCGCCAACATCCTCAAGATTGGACCAAGTTGCAAACTGATCAATATTCACCACTGTCCCAAGATTTATTTTAGAAGTTCACTATTCTTATTCGGACGCATGGTATGATTTTGTTTCTTTTCATTTTTATTGTAGTAGTTATAAATGGGAAATATTAAAGTGCTATTTAAGCTCATTGTATACAGGGCGATATGAGGCAGGAGGTTAGTGGTAGGGCTATTGTTAGTAGGTGGTCCAGTTAGCTGGGTTTACCAACAACTTGGCCCACGTGAAAGTGTTAGTACGAGATGTTAGTAATAGTAAGAGTTAGTCATACTAGGTGTAGGAGGACGTGGATAGAAGAAGGAGGGTTTGCTTTTCAGTAGTCACGGCTGCACATGAACTGAGACATTAAAGTGAGAAGTTACAAAGTTTTTCTGGCTCCGCCGGAAATACAACCCGTAATTCCCACCGGGAATTGAACCCCGCCACTACCTCTATGGACATTGGTCAGAATTGATGGGGTGGTCCCTTGCTTGTTTGTAACTGCTTCTTTAATGCCACTGTGTATTTGCCACATTTGCCCGAACACGAGATTTTTGTTTGTATTTGCTCTATGTGGCGGAAATACCGGAGCACCGTTATCCGTCCTCTTGTTGCTTTTTACTCCCACATCAAAGGACTCAAATAAGGGAAATACTCGCGTGAACCGTCCACACTGTGTTTGCCGTGTTTCGCTCGGTTGAGATCACGAGTTCGAGACTTGTTGATATTCCGATTCTTTAACCTATACTTTTGTTTTTATATTTTTAAATAACAAAGTGCAACATTTCTGGAATTGCGAACAGTATTATGTTTTTTAATCATATCTAATGCATCCTCACATTTGGGCATATAAATTATCAACATACACCAGCGCCTTGTTGCCCATCGTCTTTTCGAAATTTTATAATTATGCATCGTATATGAACAATACATTAAAGAAAAAATGTGCTACTCCCGCTTTCAACACATTCAGCATTAGTATAAGAAAGCATATTTAGCATAATTGAGTTATTTGCTTGTGTAGTCCATCTGTGGATGGCATGTTTGTGATATTGGTGAATTCGTCAAATACGAGGGGCATTCAAAAATTAATGCAACACATTTTTATCTCGGCCAATTTTGAATCCAAGAAATGGAATTTTGTTTGGGACATCCTTAAACATTCCCGCGTTATCTCATATTTCCGTCAACTCCCGATAGACAGCAGTGCTATGACCAGATTTCAAAATGGCATCTGCAACTGAAATGCGTTCGAAGCAAAGATCAGAAATTGATTTACTTTAGGAAAGTCAGACCATGACAAGTATTCACGAACACCTGGCACTGGATAAAAGCATGATGAGTTGTTGGGCGAAGTGTCTGTCGTCAATAGAACAAGGAGAAGGAAATTTGTTTGATCTCCCACGCGCAGGCCGGCCGCACACAGCTGTGACGCCTGCAATGTTGGAACGTGCGAACGTGCGGTGATCGACGAATAACAATCAAACACGTCAGTGCTCATCTGGACATCCCTGTTGGTAGTGCTAACACATTTGCCCTCCAGTTATCGTATTCATACGTTTTCGCCAGCTGGGTTAGCGAACGGACTTCTCCTCCTCTCGGGTGCAACGCAAGATCAGACACAAGTCTGCGCACCCGAGAGGTCACAAAACTTCGGTGGACAGTTCTTCCTCATCCACCCTATTGTCCGAAACTCGCACCTTCTGACTTTCATCTCTTTGGTCCACTGAAGGATGGACTCCGCGGGAAGCACTGCAGCAATGATGAAGTTATTGATGCAGCAAGAACATGACTCAGACACAGACCAGTAGAAGACACACATGTTCTCACATTAAGGTGGCGTGGGCCGGAGAATTGAAAGGATTTACGTTGTAAAATAGGGTTTTATATACAAAGCATTGGGAAACATGATGTATTTTTTGTAGTATTTGTTAATGTGAAATGTGGCGTGCAATTGAAGCTTATCTGCATGGAGCGATAGGAGGTAGCAGTTGGGTGGTAAGCTGTTGTTAGTAGGTGGATCAGTTAACTGGATTTACCAACAACTTGGTCCACGTCGAGGTGATAATAGGAGTGGTTAGAATCAGTGATACTAGAAACAGTGGGCGGTGGATAGAAAAAGGAGACTTTGCTTTTCAGTATATGAACTGGGACATTAATGTGAAAAGCTACAAATTTTTTCTGTCCCCGTCGGGAATTGAACCATGGATAAGCAAAATACGATGTATTTACATCCTGAATAAACCATCCTGGTTTGAGAAAAAGATGTGTTCCATTGTTGAATGAACACCACTCGAATTTTGCCAAATACAGCAAATTCGCTACATTAAAAAACAAAGCCGAGTGAAGTGCCTGCGTAACATTCAAAATTATGTACTTATTACAATCAATTGAAGACACTGTATACAACACAGAAGCATACCCCGTCTACAGAGTTCCATTGCTTTCCATTTCGATTATGTTGTCCTTCTGCATTGTGCCCCGCAGAGAGAAGCGCAAGTGAAATGACTTGTGTTTGAGTGACAGAATGCTCTGGAGTGCGCGTGACGAGAAGCGAATGAAAAGCGAGGAAGGGCGATGGCAGGGTGCGGCAACGTGCCGATTCAAGGCCCTTGTTGCGGCCGGCGCGGCCCTTTGATGTCCCCCCCCCACCCCCCACCCCCACCACTCGGTCACAAAAGGTGGAGAAAGCAGCCACTGCACTGGGGAAAAGAGAGTCTGCTTGGTTTACTCGGTATGCTCTGCTCTGCACTATTACGAGGAAGGAATGTACTTGAAGATCAAGTTAAGGTATTATATCCGTCAAAGTGACCAGGTTTAAGTACCCCAAAAAAGCACTTCAAATGATTGCATGAACCATTCCTTATCCAGTGGCGATGAATTTTCATACACTTACAGGGCAAAATTTTGAATTATTTCACTTTAAATTACTTCGGGTTTATTTGGAGACACTTTCGCGGGTTTATGGTTTCTATAATACCTTGGCAAAAGTACCGACTTAACATGCAGAAAAAAACTACTTAAACATATAGGAAATGGCAATAGGAACGCAATGACGTAAATATTTTCATAGCTTTGCAAGAATAATTCAATAAAAACTGTGGAAAACTGTTTTAAAAGCACAAAATAATTGCTCTCGTCCAATAGCAAAAATCAGTAGAATTAATTATTAATTAATTAACTAGAACTCCTGTTCAATATTTCCAAGTCTCCTGAAAAGTTGGCAACTTGCCTTCAGTCAACACAGACATAATACCATAAATTATGCCAATAATTACGCGCTTTTCGGGATAGCTTGTCCATTTCCAGAACTTTTGATTTCCTGTTCTTGAACCCACTGACTCAAGTTGTCTATCTCGTAATCGTGTAGAGATAAATTGTTTTCAATACGACCAAATTATTTTTGGTTTTTTCTCATTATAATTCATTGTAGGCAAAAACATGCCATTTTTATCTTTTTTAAACCTAGTATTGTCTGTCTCTCGGACATTCTTCTTTTGTATATGTTGACAGCATCCTTAACATGAAAACATTTCGTTCCAAAACATATGTTCCATTTACGTTCTGTTACAAGCGCGACTGCTGTTAGCTTCAATGCACATTTTACAATTTTTCAAAAATTGTTGAAGTTTATCGACGATAGTTGAAATACGTTTCTGAACACTTTATTTTTTCCTTCATAGATGTAATGATTCTTAACAAAATTAACTTTTTCAATAAGATAAATGTGGTCTAGTGGTAGCGTCTACGCTTCCACGACCCTGCTGAGCGGTAGAGAGTGGGTTCAAACCCTGCTTGGCCGAACTAGGTGAGGTTTTCAGCTGGAGTTTCCCCTCACCTACTCCAGAAATATGTCGATTTGTTACCATAAGTTCCATGGCAACCCAATATTTCACCTTTCCAATTCCTTCACCCAAGTCCAACGGTTAGGTGGAAGAGCAGGTCTGATGGCCTGAACCTCCTTTTGCCAAAAGGCAGAAAATAAATAAATAATAAATAAAAATAAATATGTATTATCATGATGTAGATCACGTCTTAGAATGCTTTCCCTCCACACACAGATTGTATCGCTGGAGTGCGACAAGGGAAACCCATTGCAAGTGCTTACTGTATCTGGGCCGAAATAGTAGGAGCCGAGATGACGTTATATCGAGACCCTTTCCTGCGACTTAGAGAAGCCGTAGTAATTGTCATTTTTCGCGATTTTGGTAATGTTGGGTAATACTGCGAAAATGCGTGATTCCGCGCTGGTTAATGGTGATGTGAAATTATACATTAGATAAGGCACATTCTCTTCTTTGTGTCTCCCAGATGTGGTAGCTACATAATTTTTTTAAAATATTTCTTTAACATATGATAATTAATTCTTTGAACAATGTATCAGATTTTAACACTATCAATATTAAGAGTTGAATGTTTTCGCTTTATACGGAAAGAACCCTTTTAGTTATCAAGATCATAGGGAAGCCTATTAAACATAAAAACAATTTTTTATGTATTATTAAGATAAGATAGGTTTCTGATCTTCTTCACTCATCTGTATATTTTTTCTTCTTCTTATTATTTTTATTCTTCGAGTCTCATCTCTATGACGGCTCCCACTATTTGGGTCAGGAGACGTATCCTTGCAAGTGGTGAAAACGTTGGCAATAACGTTAGCGAGAGCAAGTTTGGAAGAAGTGGCAACCACGACGAGAACAACCCCCCGCCCCGTCTCGTGGAAGAAGTACACCCTTCTCCCCGAAGGAGAATAGAGTTCAAGTCCTTAACCCACTTTTCCATTTTCTCTCCTTTCAGCGAAAGGAAACAGCTCGCACCTTAACCTGACTGTTTCTTTCGGAAGATAGATCATATCGTTACCTTTTCAGGATAAACAACTGCAAGGTTCTATTTCTTTCGAAGGCACTGATTGCGAGAAAGATCCCGCTCAAAGGAGTTCAAGTAAACTAGGAACAGAAAGGAATGAGGTTCCTAGAACAGCTTTGGATGTAGCTAAATTAATTTTGACACATAAAGCGTAGATTGGGATCTTTCACAGAATTTCACGCCGCCGGGGAGTAAGTGTCGAGAAAGGAAGACTCGTGATTTCTGGGGTCCCTTTGTTATCCACGTATCGGCACACGAAATACATAATACAGAGTTTTTGCATAACGTACTCGCTTCCTAGCGTATACGTTACGTCAATGACGCTAACCGTGTAACGTACATGGAAAGAACCAGTCTAATCGATGAATTTGCATAGCGCGTCTTCAACTCAAATCATACTAAAAATTGGTAACTCAGATAAACTACTATGCAGAAGCGGATCTAAGGGGGCTATAGCTCCCTCCCCCATTAAACCTGAAGTCTTTAACAGATAAAATTGAAGTTATTAATGGCATACTTTGCAAAAGTGTTAGCAGATTAGTAATTGTTATTAGTTATAATTGTTATTAGTCATAATTGTTATTTTTATTAATAATACCATATTAATAAATTTAGTGAATAATTGTTATTGTTATTAAGAGTACCAGATTATTAATGGTTAATTATTTATTCGATACGATTATTTAAAGGTAATCGTTATAAAACTTGTGTGTAAAACCATAATTTTTAAACAAATATGCTCCCCAGTTAGCCCCCCTCCCTTGATTACGGTCTAGATCCGCCATTACATCTACTTACTCGGAATTTTCTAAAAAAACCTTTTTTAAAAAATAACACTAAAATGATTCAACAATTAAAATTAAACTCCGAAACATTTTCTTGAAGTTATTTCGTGTACTACCGGGAAGAACTTGAGAAAGATGTGTACTACCGGGAAGAACTTGAGAAAGATGTGTACTATCAGTCAAGATATTGAGAAAAGATGGACTGGCTTAAAAATATGTTTGACTCACATAAATATGTAAATAAACAATATAAATGAAACATATTGTAAATATTTTTATTACCCACGCACTGGTTTATTATTAGTACCATAATTATAATATCTATATTAATACCGATTGCGTGGTCCAGTGGTAGCTTCGATGGATGACCTATTTGGTTTTAAAATGCTCATAAATAACAGAATTTAACGTGTTAATCCACTAAATCATTTAATATCTTAACTCTTATCACATAAAAACAATATGTTGAACTAGACGAAATGGTCTTCGTTTTGTCACGTGCATGTGCGCCCGCATATTCCTATACAATAAATGATTGTTACAGTGTCCTGTACCAACCCTTAAAGTTTGTGCCATAAATTCGGGATCATTCGACCTTTCACTTCACGTAAACATTATAAAACCACACACACACACATCGCACAACGATTCAACCGTACTACTTGTAGGGTTTCAATCATAATTCATTTACGCAATTCGATACTTTGATGTAACTTCAAAAGGTCGCACTTGAACTCTCAGTCCTACGGACGTGAGCTAGAAAAATCGCCGAGTTGGAACATACTCTTTCACATTTTGAAATAGATCACGGACATTCTATCTCAATGATTCCGATTTAGAGGGAAAAAACGTTAATCGAAAACAAAACTCAATTTTCAACAATTTGAGATGAAAGTTTTTGTATTTGCGCAAGTCTGTTATTTAACTTTACAATGTTCAATTATACAAGATTGAATGCAACGAAGTACGAATTCTCGTACGATTCTCGCAAAATTATTTTGTTGACATTATTTCGAAATCTCTATTAATCGAAGAATTTTTATTGTCCCTTCAATTAAGGATTACTGTGTATACCCTCAATTTCAAAGTACATGAAATAATCCCTCCACTCCTATCACATATCTACAATGTGAAGTGAATCATAACAGGAATATGTGATATATATATTTCCGCAGAAAGAACAATGTCTTGGCGATAGCATTGCGAGAAACGACAGACTTGTGAAACCTAGGCCTAGTTGCGGGCAGAAGAGGTTTGTCTTCGTTCGAAAGTCTTTGGGGGTCGGCGACCTCACGCACCCCCTGTTGCAGCGGACGGACGCACCCCTCATCTGAGGTGCAGCCCTGGAGAGCCTATATAGGCCAACGAAGGAATGCTCCCACCAAGTATTCATTTAGAAAGATTCGGAATTAATGCGCAGCAGCTCACTTGTATACTTCCACACTCCATACTAACGCAAAAGTGTCTGTCTGTTTGTTTGCTACCTGATCACGTCTAAACCGTACAAATGAAATTTTGCAAGGAGAGAGTTTAGATATCCAGGATAAACACAGGCTAACTTTTTTTTTTTAATTTCGTAAGATAGATATAAATTGTTTTAACAATAAATGTCAATAAAATCGAAAAAAAGAGAGAAATATTCGCTTACGCTGCCAAAACGGTTAGAGATAGGTGACAAACATGCATGGCAATATTGTTTGTCTCAAAGAATTGTATAAAAAAGTCCGCGACAGTATTGTCTGTCTATAAAATTTAACATAAATTATCAATAAACCTTATTAAAAATCGAAGTATTAAAATACTTCAAATTAAAAGAGCAGTTTAAGAAGAAGAAAATTAATCATCATCAAAATTAATGGATTGTTTGTTTCGGACATTCAACAAAGGTAAACTAGTAGTGCATAACCACTGCACATACATTCTCATATACGCTTCTCCGTCTACAGAATAGTGAGAAAAAGTTACAATGAAAGTATCATTTTTGGCGTTGTCCTCTGATATTTTGGTCGTCTTCCAATGCTCCATTTATGCTCAAAGTCGCTAGATGAACTTATTACTGTCTTTTATTTGAAATTTGACAGTAAAATAAATATTCAGAATATTATATCAAAACATATAGCGACATATCATCCTTATAAATATCGTAAATGTAATTTCGTTTTAGACAGAAATTGATATACTTTCGTATCTGCAGTGCGTTTGCTGTCCTCCTATGTATTTTTTCATTATCAAATCTTTCATTTCAGTTTAAGGAAAGCGTATTCAACGTCTGCTTGGTCTATTTACACTGCTAAGTATTATTCAAACAGTAAATGAATGTGTAAATGAAGCAGACAAAAATTGTTTTGCTGCGTCTATACCAAACTTTTAAGCGAAATACAACTAATGCGGATGTAATGCGTACTAATTGTACTTTACGTAGAGAAAATTTAAGCAAATCCGTTGGAGCCGTTTTGGAGAAACATTCAAAAGAGTACTTTGACCTTCATATGAAGTACCATTTGTTTTAAAGTAAAAAAAAATAGAGCACGTGCATCGACAGCAAGTAAATGCTACCGTAAATACGAAAGGCGCTTTAAATTGATTCATCCATTTACTCAGAATCGCTGTGCACGGACGGACAGACGATCGGACGGACTTTATGCCAAAAACAACTTTTTCTGTACCACGGATAACCAAAACGGATATTTCCGTCGAAATCCGAATTTTTTTCACGATTAGAAAACTTTCTATATACCACGTATATGAGAAAGTTAAATCGTACAATTTCGATGAATAGTTTAGATTTTGCAAGAAATAAAATGAAGTGGTGCAGCCGGGTCATAACTCGTAAGCGAAAATTCGACCGGTTCGGTTCCCGCGAGATATAGTGTATGGAGTCAAGTTAAGAATTAAATAAGTAAGATCATGAATTTGAAAAATTAGGATACTTTACGTGTTTTTTAAAAACCAGTACGTAAAAGTATTTTTATCTTACAATAATAGACAGATTTCATTTTTTGCTGAGTAAAAGAAGATAACTCTAAGATTGATCCCGGGCAAGGATAGGTACTTAGTTAGTTTCTGTTATAAACAAATAGCCTCAGGTTCGGATATCTATTGCGCTTGAAAAGACCCCGTCTGCAAGCAGTCAACGAGGGACGAAATGAGATCCATCCCTTAAAATATTTTAGGAATGCCGGGTTACATGAAGAATTAGAATTGAATAACTGAATCGCACCATCAAAATTAATGTAAACACATCTTATCGCTTAGTACTGTACTGTTTATATGTATGTCGAATCGGAAAACAGAATGGAGTGTTTATGTGGACAAGGAGAGGAGACAGAAGACCATCTACTGTGGGATCGTCCTTCCTCACCACCAAGTCATCTCGGGTTCGCATCCCGGTGGGGACAGAAAATTTTTAGCTTTTCAAAGTCCCAGTTCATATCTTCTTCTTCTACTTCTTCTTCTTAAAAAGCACTACAACGATTTATCTCATCGTTTTGGCTTCCTCCACAATAGCTTTCCACATTTCCTATCTTGCACTTTCACTATCCAATTTTTTCGTAGCTTCAATCGTCTTGTTTGCTTACTTTTCCGAGGCTTATTGTGGGGGCGTTTTGCATTTTACATTTTTTGAAAGGTGATGGGGAGCAGGCCCAACACCCAACCCTCCTCTTTTACCCTGGTTTGGGACCGGTAACAGCATTGTGAAGCTACTCACTCCACCCCACAGTACTGCATGCAGAGTTTCCCAGTTCACATAGCTGTGACAATTGAAAAGCAAATCCTCCTCCTTCTATCCACCTCCTACTGCTCATAGTATCAATAACGTTTACTATTACCAACTAACAGGGACGGATCTATAGGGGCTATAGCTCCCCAACCCTCATTGGACCTGAACTTTCAACAAATAATATTGAAAGCTTAATGGTTTTCGCAGTGATACCCAAGAAATGTCATCATCAAAATAATATTGAAATGCATTAAATGTATCTTTATCCTTTAATTCGTATTTGGCATTTTAAACAATTAATAAATTTGGTCACTATTTAATGAATTGTTAATTATCTATCTGATGAATTGATGTATTATATTAAAATACAAAATCACTATGATATTTATAAAATTTACTGCCCCCTCTTGATTACGGTCTAGATCCGCCCCTGCTAACTATTCCTAGTAACCCATCCTCGTGGGTCAAGGCAAATCCAGCTAACCAGCCAACCTACTAACAATAGACCTACCACCCTCCTCCTATCTCCTATCGCTCTATGTACATGAGCTTCAATAACACGCTACATTTCCCATTTAATAATTTTCTGTGGGATTGTGCACTGTATGGGCAGGAGAGAGGGAGGTTTTTGGGAGAGCTGCGGAAGAAACTAACAATCAATTTCAGAAATAAAAAACAATCACTGAAGGATAAAAAGGTTTATGGGTTATTTGAACTTAGATACCTTAAATACCAATTAGTACCCCAGAATGACATTGGTGAAAATGGGGTTAAATTGGCTGAGATACTATAGTTGTGACTTTGTAAGATGTTTTAAATAAAATAAGATGTATTTATGTTGAAAAAATTGTTATTCATTAATTACTAATCTCTGAAAGCAGTGGCGGATCTACGGGGGGGGGGG
>NNCF01126344.1:273256-308042 GCA_002313205.1 Laupala kohalensis | reverse complement strand
TATATATATATATATATATATATATATATATATATATATATATATATATATATATATATATATATATATATATATATATATATATATATATATACACGCTCCCATATTCCTTGCGACACTTCTCCTTCCAATCTCTTTCTTTCCGCCTCGATTCAGATCCTCTTCACGCGTGTACAGCGAAAAGGGACCTAATGTGTTTCCCATTTGTCAGCGAAGGAACGAAGGAAGAAGAAGCTACGTGCTGCCAGGAACGGAGGTACGGGGGTCGGATATCTTGAGACAACGCCCGGGCGGAACCCTGATCTGCCCTGCCCTGCCCTGATCCGCTCTGCTCTGCCCTGTCCCGACCGACCGGCCGGCGAGACAAGGCGCGTGCTGGTATTCGATACGGGCTGAGATTCGCAGCCTCCCAGCGACCGACCCCAGGCACTTCATCTGACCCGTGGACGGAATATCTCAAGCGCACAACCCGCATCTACGACCAGTTTCACCAATTGTAGAATAATTACGATTTTGCTAAACGTGATTAGGTAAATTTAATCTCGATTGCATCGTATGCATCTCACCATGCAAAACTAATACTCGATTATGTTAATCGATGTTTCTGAAGAATTGTCTAGGCTCGAAACAGTCTTGCAGTGCATTGTGGGTCACGTGAAGACAAATGGCGAAAAACGTATCTTGTTACGCACCAACGCCGTCAACGGGCGTCAGAGGCAAGCAGCGGGGTTCCTTCGATTCCACATAACTTAACCTATAAATCCACACTGAACATAACCTATAAATCAAACCACGAGCAAAAACGCAAATGGAGAAATGTGCTTGCAGTACTGAAGAAAATTGCGATTAGCGTAGGTAAACGAAGGGACCAAGAGCCTTTAAGCGTGTTGTGATTCAAGTAGTCGATGGAATGTGCATTTCGATAATCATGATTAACTGCTCAGAAAAAGGAATTAAAGGACTTGGTGAAACTAGCCCTTTGATACATATCTTTAAGGCATTGATGTAAAGTTAAATATGACTCACTGAACCCTAGTAAATATTTAAACCATGAACTTAAGAATTAAAAAAATTAAGATTTACAAGTGTAACACAATGCTTGAATTACGCTTAAATCTACGCAAGTGGTCTGCAAATATTCATTCGCTGTACTGTACTCGCGGCGAAAGAATAGAAATGACGGAGGGGCCTAAAGACAATGTGAAAGTCACGGAGCCAACGTGAGATTGTGGACTCTTCCTCTCGCTGTACACTCGCGGCTATTTTACTCGTCTCAGCAGAATCTTCGTGAGTTTACGTCTGGATGCTGCTAACACTAGCCAATTCATAGAATCAGCAGTAATAAATATCCAACTGTGACCGACAGAGTGCTCGATTTCTAACCTTTAACTGAAAGACAGTGACTGAAGTTGGCTTTTCAGCGGTTAAGAGCAACCTTCGTGTGGGTGTCGTGGCATACCGTCAGAATAAGGATGGAGCTATGCCAAGACTTCCCCCGCAGCAGACTAATGACAACACAGTTCTTTCGCTCCATTACTTTCATCACATTACCTTTTTTCGCCGAAAGGACTATCACAATTACATCTAAGTGTACAATTTACATTAGAATCAGAGATAATTGGAAAAATATACTTTGTATATGTCCATAAATATAGATATTTTGCGTTTAGGCCCAAATAAAACAATTTGTTTGTGTAACAATTGTGTAAAACAATTTATTTGGTGAAACGCAAAATATTCTTGTTTATTTAATATGGAGGCTGAAAATGTGATCAACGATATTTGTATATGACAACACAATGTGATAACTCAAAACTACTATTAAATTGGTGCCAAATCCAATTTATTCCATGCGTGTTCTACATTTCAATTTGGATAATACTACTCAAAAACCTGCATCGGTAAAATTTGATGGACGGAACCTTTTTGTCGTCCGATGGACGGGTTTGAAATTCAAAAATTCGACTGGGTATGCAAATTTCTACCCATTCTATTTCATAAACAAAAACAAAGAAAATAATGTTTTATCATCGTAATAGAAAATAGCTTTCGTCAAGGACTAGTAAAAGTTTACTTCACGTTTCCATGCAATAAAATGTTATCACCAATAATAAATAGATTTCTCAACAACAAAAATTAAAATTAGTTAATAAATATACAAATGAAAAAATAATAAAAGAAGGATAAAATCGAAATATTGTCCACAAATAACGACGTTAAAAAAGTCACTTTAAGGTACACAGGTCAAACTAAGCAACAAACACTTGTGAAAGAACACCAGGGTATTATTAATGCTCCTTTAGACCAGAGTATGGTAAAATTCTACTGTTTAAATTATGATTAATTCTTGGATTTGGAGAATATTTTAATTTCCGGATAGGAAAGAATTATTTTACACGATGTATATCACGATGACACACATTAAATGTACAACGGAATCATTGATTATACGATCTGATACTGATCACTTACCAGCTATTGTTAATATTATACAATGATACCTGCTTATATTTCTTAGTTTTAGTACATTGTTATGGTTTTAGTTGTATATGTACTGTATGTAATAAGTATTGTAGTTATGATTCATGTTTACTTTAACACCTGGAGATGGCCTAAAATAAAGTTGAAACGTTAAATGGGAAAAAACTTAAAATCAAAAGTCTTCGTCAATGGTCGTAGAGTAAATATGTTAAGTATTATGGTAGACGTTATAGAAGGGATCATGGTCACTCGCGTTTTGACGCCATATCCGCACTTCAGTTGCCAATTCAACCGCGCATTGAAGTCACTATACAACATATTGCTGTTTGATCTCATAACATGGGAGATAAACCAGAGCAATGTAACTTTCCCTAAGGGCCATATTAAAGCAGGCTACTAAAATGAGCCGACTGATTACGGAACCTTCGACAACTAGTTGTTAAGTCCTTACACTAGGCAACTGGTGGCAGACAACTCTAGAGCTCATATTTATTTTTAGGTGAGAAAATGACATCAAGGATCTAGGCGTTCTGTTGCTGTCCTTTTTATCAATGAAATGAAAACGCCGGGCTCGGGGAAGATGAATGTTCTTACGTAAATAATGTATAAAGGATTACAATTCCCACTGTTCGATATGTAGGCGGACGACAATGAATTTTAAAACTCTTTTGGTACGTCAAAACAATCATTTAAAAACATACTAAACAATCCAGTTGCAGGCCATTTGGTAAATTCCATCATTGCCTCATCCGTCATGTTCGGTTAGTGTTTTCCACCCTTCCGTGCTATCATTTTCCATGGTTTATCACAAAAAAGTACTACTATGCACATATTTCTAGAAATATATGCATAACGTACGTGTAAAACCGGTAATTAAGCGCACACTGAATAGTGCGCCGCCTGGTTCACTTATCTCCTGCCTGACGATGTGTCTCAGGTCTTCCGGGGTTTAGGTCTCGGTGGAAATGGTGTACAGTTGTGGAAGGCGAACGGGTGGTGTAGTGGTTAACACCTCTGCGATCAAAGCAGGTGTCCCGGGTTCGATTCCCGGCTCGTCGTTATTTTCATCTGACCGAAAGGGTTCAAAAGTGCTACAGCGTTAAGTGCGAATTACATTTTTTTTGTGGGGCTTTAGGGCTCGTCAACATCGAGGTCATTAGAGCCCAAATTACATTATCATAATAAGAAGTATGATAATGCACTAAACAACACCTAGGCAACAGCCTGAAGTTTTGTCGTACGTATTCAATGTGGAATGACAATACCACATACGCGGAGTGTGCGCATACGCGCAAGTGGTCATCCCCTAGTTGTATAAAGTAATAGCTAACAATAATAAATTATTATTGTCAACATCCGAAAAAAAATTTGAAAGACGATCTTTCTCAAATAAATACAATTCTCGAGGAGAATAAGATGTATGATCCTGCTATGCATGGATACTAATGCAAGCACGAAGTTTTTAGGATATTCTTGTGCAACGCGACGCGGACGAATTTTATTGGGATTCCTTATGAAACATAAGTTAATAGTGATTAATGAATTTGGAGCGACGACATTTATTGGAGAGCGAGGACAGTCAATCATAGATGTAACACTGGTCAATGAATGGAGGACAGCTGAGGTGGTTTGATGGAACTTGCGACACGGATTGTTAAGTGACCATAAAGCAATAGCCATAGAAATATCATCTCATACATTGGAGGGGATGGAACAACAAAATAAAATAAATTTTAGAAATACTGACTGGGACAAGCTTGCAGGGAGGAAATGGGCACTGCGTGAGCAAGTGCTTGTAAGAATGAGAGAAGCAAATACGTTAGAGGAAAAAGTTGATGCCATGCAAATTAGTTTGCTCCAGACGCGTGCCACGTTCCTACGGCCACGGTTGAGAGTTACGGAAACCGGTATGCTGGTGGACTAGGACTTTGACGAAAAGGAAGAGAGAGATGAACCAAGCCAGACATGCGTTGTAGCGATAGAAAAGGAAGGGAGGAAGCATAGATTTTGAACTACAGAAATATAAGGACAAATTCCGCAAGTATAAACTAGAAATATATGCAGCTAAGTTGGCAACATTTTGTGGAGAAATCCTTCAGTAAATCGACATGGGGTTTACCTTATTTAATGAGTGTGAACAAGACCTGACGGAAATAGATTTGGATAACTTTATTGCAGGATGGAAACATAAGAAGTTGGCGAGAAACAGGTGAATGTCTCGTAGATGCGCTTTTCAAACAGGATGGCACAATTACTCGATTAACACCGTAATTTAAACGCTCAAATAACTTGCATTATCCCTCCGAACTAGATATTGCGAAATTGTAAACGAATTGTTTCGTTTATTTTTGATCCACGTGTCCTTTGTTGCTTGTTTTTCATTGTAGTTTTTGTTAAAGGGAAATGAAGCGTGCTAGTGAAGCTTATCTACATGTGGCGATAGGAGGTAGGAGGTGGATGGTAAGGCGACTGTTAGTAGCTGCGTTTACCTACAACTTGGCCCACGTGGAGGTGTTAGTAGAAGTAGTTAGTAATGGTAAGAGTTAGTGATACTAGGAGTAGAAGAAGGAAGGTTCGCTTTTCAGTAGTCACAGCTATATGAATTGGGACATTAATATGAAAAGCTACAAATAATTCACTGCGCGGCCTTGCCTGCTGTCGACCTGTTACCACACACGGAATAATTTCATTTAATTATTACCACACACTGAATCCTTTCTTTTTCATTGTAGTTTTTGTTAAAGGGAAATGAAGCGTGCTAGTGAAGCTTGGAGAATCGGCAAGTGTGACGTTTGAAAAGTTAAAACAGGCCTATGGGGAACATTCTTTATCCCGAGCTCAAGTTTTTCGCTGGCACAAATCATTTTTGAAAGGCAGAGAACACGTTGAAGATGAACACCGTTCAGGGAGGCCTTCAACTTCGAAAACTGATGAAAACATCGAACGTGTGAACACTCTTGTGAGATCAGACCGTCGTTTAACATTAAGAATGTTGAGTGAACAATTGAATTTGAACAGATTTACCGTTCATCAAATTTTGAGTGAACATTTGCACATGCGAAAGGTCTGTGCCAAAATGGTGCCGAAAAACCTCACAATTCAGCAGAAGGACAATCGAAAAAACAAGTGTCTTGATCTTCTTGACAGAATCGCTAATGAGCAAGATTTCTTTAGTCGTGTGATCACAGGTGATGAATCATGGATTTTTGAATACGATCCTGAGACCAAGAGGCAAAGTGAGGAGTGGCACACTGCAAACTCTCCTCGACCAAAGAAAGCTCGAATGATCAAATCGAAGATCAAAACAATGCTGATTTGTTTTTTGGACAGAAGGGGAATCGTCCACAAAGTATTTGTTCCTCCAGGACAAACTGTCAACCAAGAGTTTTTATAAAGTTCTTGAAAGGCTTAGAAAAAGGGTCATTCGCGTGAGACCAGACATTGCAGACAAATGGGTGCTCCATCATGACAACGCCCCATGTCACACTGCCCTCTCCATAACAGAATTTTTGACCTCAAAAGGGATTCCTGTGGTTCCCCAGCCCCCATATTCACCTGACCTCAGTCCCTGTGACTTTTTCCTTTTTCCTAAACTGAAAAATATCCTCAAAGGTCATCATTTCGGGACTGTAGAAAACATTCAAAACAGTGTAACGGACATACTGAAGACCATATCGGTTGAAGACTTCCAGCGCTGCTACCAACAATGGGAACAACGTCTCCATCGGTGTGTAGCTGACCAAGGGATCTAGTTTGAAGGGGATAACATTGATGTTTGAAAAAAATAAAAACTTCAGTATATAAAAAATCAGTCACATTACTTTTCTGCCTGACCTCGTATGATAAAATATGAATAATAATATAATGTAATACACTATTATATAATGTGTAACGTCGGCGCCAAGACATTCTATCAATTTGTGAAATATGAGTATTTCTTAGCATTTCATAAGCCGGATATTGTTAAGAAGCTTAAATAAAGTGGCTGGTCGGCGTTAAGACGGAAGAGCGACGAACTTGGGACCCACACTAAGCCTCTTCAGTTATCGAGGTATTGTTTGAACAGAAACCTTTCACTTCTAAGGAAGGTACAATTGTTTTCGGAGAATGCGGCCTGCGACGTTGACCCACTGGAATTTCGGTGCACCTCAGAAAAGCAGAATTTTAAGACGGATGTGTGTGAAGAACAATGAGATACTCTGAAAAAAGTGCTTGCGAGCGCCTAGGTGAAGCCCGTGGCGGTTCGTCCTCTACGGCGCAGTCTCTGCGTTCCTAGAAGCCGAAGGGGTGACCCAAAAGGAGTATTTGCACGGTAGTGGCGAAGGCGTGGTTATTTGCTGATCACGTGACTTCTTGTGCTGTATATATTGGGAGGAGTGAACATCCTCAAGAGTCTTTTGACTCTTTACGGGGGAGTAGAGTTCGCCTGCACTGAGATGTGACTGAGCTAGTCTAGGTCGGGGAGACCAGATGTTCGTTAGGCTGCTGCGGTAGTCTTAATGAAGTCATTACTAGTTGCGAGTTTCGTAACTTGTATCAGTTAGTTGTTGGGGAAAACAACTTAGAATTTTGAAGGTTCATATAACCTGAGAGTTTTACTATTTAGTTGTCTTCAACTAAATTTATCCAAGTGTAATTAATGCTTTCCGATAGCATTACTTGTGTAATAACATTATTAAATGTATTAATGATTTTGGGAATTTGTCTCCGTTTCTTAAATTCAGATTACTGTTTAATTTGTATTAAATCATTATTTATTGTTATTACACGTGTGTTTGATTGCCTGGGAAACTGGGCTGGTGGCAGCGACGAAAACTACCATAGGGATTGTGGTATTTATGTGGATCCCGCTTCTACCAAAAAACACTAACATCGCATCAGGGCTTCAGATGTGATGTTACAAATGTAATACTATATTATTCCTTGTAATATTATATATGATAAAATATGAATAATGAAAAATTATAATGTAACTTAATCTAATCAATGTAACGTAATACAATATAACACAATATAGTACAAGAATACAATAAAATAAAATAAAATACAATAGAATGCTGTACAATACAATGTAATGTAATCTAAGCATAAAATCCTTGACTCATTGTACCAGATTTATAAAATCAAAGGTGGTAGCGGGATAAGGTTGGTGTGGCGCCCCCCCCCCATGGATACCAACTAAACCAATGTTTTGGCTGCACTCTATGTGTAAAAAACACATGGTTGGTTTGCGTTTTGGGTCGCCAAACTGAGACAATCTCTAAAATGAAGTTTTTTGACGTCTTTAATAAAGATTTTTTTAAAACCAAACTGTATCTCAACTTTAAGTCACAAATGTTATTTGTAAACAACATAGGAATAATTTCCAAATTTTTTCAGATTTTTTCAAAGCTACGACAGCAGTTGAAAACATCTTAAAATGAAGAGAAACTGAATAAAGGACCTTTTTTTAAGTTTTCGTTTTATATGGTTTGACATATCGTGAAAAATTGCGACACATACAAAATGTAGAGAATTTTATAAGGTTTCGGGAGGGTCGAAAATGATTTAAATATCTTGTTTCGTTCAGTCGACAATCAATTTTTAATAAAACACTGCACATGTATGAATTGGATATTTGCAGTTCAAAAATTAAAAACTTTATATGTTCTTATGTATATTTGAATGTTTTCTTCGTGGTATTTTATTTAACAATACGAAAGTAGAGAATTATGGAAAGTGACATGAGTTTAGAATACTATGTACGAACCCAGGGCAACGCTGGAGAAAATGAGCTTAAAAAATCCAGACCTGTTGACACGTGTTTTAATACCAACTATAGGGTAAAATATATCAGTCCCATTACCGTTTTTTCTTTGAATGTTGAAGTAATTTTTGTATGTTTGTTATTTTATTTATGAATATTGTTTTAAATAGTTTAATTTCCAGTAACTATTGCTGTAAGGTATTACGTCCGTGTTGACTGAAGTCAAGTTGCCAACTATTCTCGAAACTTTGATATATTGAATAAAATGTGTTCTAATTAATTAATAATTCATTTTACTGTTTTTAGTATTAGACGAGAGCAATTATTTTGTGTTTTTTAAACTTGTTAATAAATGTAGATTGTCGTTTGACTCTTTCTTTGACAAGGGTCGCATTTAATAATTGATTATTTGGAGTTCAAAAATTCAAAACTCATAATAATAATAACTTGTATATGTTTCTACATGCTTATATGTATTTTCTCCATAAAAATCCGTGAATATGTTGATATATGCTTGTCATTTGTTGTGTATACATTGCTTATTATAGATTTTTCATACTTTAAAAATGTATATGGCATATTCCAATATCATTAAAATTAAATATTGCATCAGACGTGCAACGTGTGTAGATTTAAACTGTTGTTTTCCTTAAATACATTAGAAGTATATGAGAAAATAATTAAGCGTTATAAAGCTACATATTTGTGATATATTTAATAAATAACATAACTTTAAAATATTAGGAAATTGGTTTCATAATAAATCTGAAAATTCATAAATATATACGTAAATAATTATTTTAATAGAATATAAGTTTCAAAGATTTATAAACATAACTATATCTTATGGAACATATAAACACAACTTATTCGCTGTAACTACAAACTTGTCTTCGTCACTAACTTCACTGATCACCGGCTCTACTCATTCAACTTCGAACAATTTGTAAGAATTTCCGCAGGACGAATTATTCTAGACAAGTATCTGACGTGACTAAGAAAATATATAATCACAGCAGTATGCGAACAGAAACCGTAGACCATTGGCACAATTTTAAGTTGAGATACAGTTTGGTTTTCCGCAAAAAAATTCTTTATTAAAACATGTCAAAAAGCTTCATTTTAGAGATTGTGTCTCAGTTTGGCGAATTGCTGATTTGGCGAAATCACTAATGTAGCCCTTGATAAGAGTAGTATTTTTCGATCGAAATGATGACGCGGGTCTATATGGTGACATCTTGAAAAGTTGTGTCAGGGAGTTATTGCAGCTGAGAGTAGTTTCAGTGGGATGCAATAACTAACTATAAGTTTTCATCCTCATTGCTGCCGTTAGCGGAATACTCAACATACCACACCAAAAACAAAAACTTTAACAACAAAATGGGCAAGAAAACAGAAATTGGACAGAAAGATTGGTTAGAGAGTTCTTGCACCTACCCGTTCAATTGTAAATGTGATAGTGTGCCAAAAAAAGGTATATCCCGGTAATTCATGTATGTATTGATTATATATTTACATACTAGGGTTGATACATCAATGTTCTGTAGAGAGAACTCATTTCATGCATTCGGTAAGACAATTAAGAAATGATATTTTTGACAGTAAGTATAAAAAAAAGCATGTGGGTGATGAGACGGATCTGTGACAAAAACCGAAAGCGACATAACCGGAAACGACCAAATGTGAGACAAAACCCCAAATCCCTTTACCTGCGTCGAGGAAAATACCCTCCGAAGGGGTACTAACAGTCCCACCTTTCCTTATCTGTTATGGTCATTTTTTATTTATTCCCAAGTTTTGTCCTAGTACATATTGCTATGAAATGAACCATTAATCTTACGTTATTAAGTGATGACTCGTTTTTCTCGTATGAGATAGACGAATAAAACATAATTTGAATCACACTTCTACGACGTCCCGTTTCTTAGATATCATTCTCTCTTTTTTAAGGCTAAGTTACCAATTAAAGCAGAAAGGCAGCAAATAATTAATTACACTAGTATAGATACTCAGGTGGATAGTCCCGCGTTTCCTTATCTGTTGTGATCAATTTTTTTCCTTTATTCTCAAGTCAAAGTTCTAGTTCATATTGCTGTTAATTTAACTAATAATCTTACATTATTAAGTGACCGCTCATTATACTCCTGTGAGATTGACGAAGAAATTTGAATCACAGTCCTACGACGTCACGTTCCCGATAAGTTAAACCTCCTTTTAATGTAGAGTTAACATTCTTAAATATACGAACGCTGGGAAGAAATCTATAAAACGCTGTTTTATTCTGGAACAAAATATCAGTCTTCTAGGTGCTACAGCGTTCGACGTCGAGTTAAAGTACCTCATTGAGTTTATTTCAACTTAAGCCCTTAATTGACATGGCTCAGAATAATCTATAGTTCGATAATAACTTACATGTAATTTTTTGCTTAAAATTACAAACATATTGACATTCTATTAGTATTATAACTCGCAGCTAACTTTTTATCTTATCTAGGAATTTTTGCTGAATTTTTTGAATCCGCCTCTGCCTTAGGGCCCTTGATCGGAATTGATGGGATGGTCCCTTGCTTGTTTCCGGAGAGTAAATTAGTTTTTTTTCCTCCACGTGGTCATACGCAGTTTGTACTGTTTTTTGACAATAAATTTATTATTATTATTAAACTAATGACTGTAGGAGGATTTGAATGGTTATACGAGAAATAAAACTATTAATTATTTTAAATCTTAAAAAAAAGGATGTTGTCATTATTTATGTTATGCTCGCAATGAAATCTCTTAACTGGGATAATGTATTTTATTTTTGTATCGGGAGAAAAACTCTCGGAAAGTTATTGAGAGTAATCTGAATGTTAAAGTAGTTAATGAATTACACTTGTACTGCCGGCTACGCTGTGGAGTTATAATACTTTCGGTTATAATTAAGAGTGGACAGAAATTTAGAGTTCATTATATTAAATTTTTCTTCTGAAATACTGTCGGAAAACCCTTCAGTATTAAGACTTTTTATGGAATATTTTCTTGAAAATTTTGCAAAAATTAATATTGAATAATAATAATAAAAATACTATCTATTTAATGTTTCCTTAGAAGCTAATAAAAGATGTGAAACACGAATGAAGAGTTAACATTGTAGGGAGTACACAAGATAGTCCCAGTAGTCGATTATCTCAGTGAGTATGCATCGTAGAAATGTGACTCGAGTTTAATTTTACTCGTGTATCATAGACGAGAAAAATGATACGTCACTTAGATATGTGAGATTAATGGTAATTTTTTAGGAACTTATACTGTGAATTCTGAATAAGAAATTATTGAATTATATATGAATATAATTGCTGGGCCAGAGGGGTGAAGTAATTATACTTCACCCCTCTACTTCCTCACTGGAGATAAGCCGGAAGAGTCTTCTGTCTTTTGGGGTTTTGTCGCTACTGGATTTTGGACCTTTCGGATTTTGTCCGAACATCGATGAGGCATTACACAACAACGAAGTACAACACCAAATAGCCATAGGCACCCTCCCTATCTTCACATACAAACCCACGTAATAGTATTTAATTTTGTAACTAATTCTAATGTTTAATCCAATAAACAGTGAATTAAATTAAAGCATATTGAGTCAAGTTCTTGATTGACGTTTTCACCACGTCAGAAACATACAGTAACTACGGAGAAAACTTTCTTACACCAAAAGAATTGTAAATACAATCATACTCATCTGAAAAACGAGGTTCTACTGTACTGTAGACACAGTGTTCATTAGTGAAATCTCTCACAATAAACGTGATTCGCTGAGAAATTCTCTCTTCCCTCACTGAGAACCAGTGGTGTCACGACGAATTTAGCAGTGCCGGAACGCTGAATTTCCCATACTTCCCAACAAATGGGGATCCTGCGCCCCCGTGAAAAATTTTTAATTCATCTGCTAATTTGTACTTTTACCGCCTTTTGAAGTCGATTTTCTGCTTTAGAACTTCATTTCTGTCACCCAAGAAAAATATATTTATACATGGACCTGTATTTTTTGTAACCTCATTCGTTTTTAATTGTGAATATTCATCACAAGTTATATTTGAAATGGTTCTGTTCGCTCTCGAAATAAAATTATAACCAGTGTCTATGATTAACTAATACTGGAATCCTTAAAACTGACTCATTTTTATGCTGGTAGTTCGTAACGTAGCGTACAATTTTCACTATTTTACAGAGCATATGCCAAAATCAAATGGCTTTGAAATAAAAGCACTCCTCTTACGCGTGGTCCATGTCTCTTGTTGAATTCAACTTGAAATTTGTTTCTTAATTCATTTTCTTTTAAAGTCGCATAAAATATACTCTTATTTAGATGTATAAATATAAATAACATATTCCGACACCACTGCACGTATTACACACACACACACACATTACATCGGCGTTCCGGCACCATGACCGGACTGCTGAGAACCAGATAGACGCATCCATGCGCTCTGGTGGCCTAATCTGAAACTAGAGTGCCCGTCGCTGAAAGTCGGCTGCGTTCGCTGCGGTACGCTGGCGCGCGAAATGCAACCATCCACTAAGATTCACATACTCCAAGTCATGTAACATTGCCGAAAATTATGCAATATGGCTACGTAACACAAATTACCAACATCTACGAATTCAAGTTATATCCGAATAAATATTTATAGTAGTCACAAAATCGAATATTTGTTGTTAAGAAATGCAAGTTAATAACACAAACAAATACACTAGGTAATATTCGTTCCACACGCTTGATGCAGAAAGAACAGAATAGCACCAAAAGAGCATATGAATTGAATTGATTGTCAAGGTTGGCGATTTCAGTTTTGAGAAATTCAAATGTCCTGCCAACAAAACGCGAGGTACTAATACCATTACCCATACCTTTACACAGACGATGGCGAAGTAAATACGTTGGCTACATTGGGCACAAACTCTGTACCAACAGTGCTACAAACTGCCTATGACCACATTAAGGACAATAAAGTAATTTACTGCGACCAATATACAGTAAACTAATAAATACAGAGCGTTTCCGCTTATGTTTTCTTTTCTTAAGTTAAATTTCGAGAGGAAAAGTAACATGACTGAGTATAGATTACGTCATAGCATCAGGTAGTTAAAAATTATCCAATCATTCTTATATACATTTTATTGTCATACATTCATTGCGGATAAAATTAAATAGTTTCTCTGTTTATATTTAAATAGTTTCCTCGCGTCAAGTTATGATTTTTTGCATAAATATAGCTTCTTCAAATCTGCAAATATTGATCTGATAAAATGATACCTACTAAATATGTTTGATATGTTCAACGGACGGATCACACGAGAAACCTGGAGGTTTAAAATTAGCACTATTTTCTTGCAAACCTACTTACAATACTTGGGAGAGACACTCTCTATTGTCAACATTCGAACCACCTACTCATGCGGACGAATTGGAATGTCTGTTTCTTATGACAAGACAGGTTTTCACGTCACCTTATGGAAAAGTGAGCGAAATATCATGCATGTACTACAGTAAACTCCGGATTATCCGAAACCCACGGGTCAATTAACACCAACATTCCAAAGAACTAGGTACGCACCGGAATCAATCAGTTGCTGTGCTGAGCAACTTCTATCTTAAACATTATCATATCATGAGAAATGAAGTCGACGGTAAAAATGCAGGAAATACTAAGTTTTATGTATACCGAATGACAAGTCTATTACATGATATTAGTAAACATAAGACCTTAAACGGAATCGTCACATTGATAATCTCAATTCCAAACTTGGTGTAAATTGTGCTAGGTATTCCGAATACTATTAAATGTTGTAAGTCAACATGTTTCTCGCTGAGTGTATTTTGCGAATATTTATTCCCATTTACGATGCGTCATTATCTTTTGGGGTCACTCCGCTCAGAGCATCCAAAACTTTCAAAATCCAAAAGAGGATGTTATGTGAATCTCACTTCTGAAAATCATGTAAACCTTTATTACGAATTATTTTTATTTAGCGTTCCTTTTTTTTATATTTACATTTATGAACCGGTCATCTGTGTTAAGACAGACTTATTAAAACTCCACCCCTCCTTAGCGTGTCAACCACTCTTAATCAAAAAAGACCCATATCATTCAGGAATCATTTCGTCAAATTCTCTTTCCAAAAACGTTAAAGATAATAATAAATTGATTCTTTACAAATAAATTTGCTTTAAAGGCTTTGAAAAATGTCACTGCTACAGTAATGTTAAAGAATTTACTGACTTTCATAAAAAAAGTTAGTATGGGTTTCAGTATCGCAGCTAATATTGTTTTCGTTACATGCTTCTAGTTAGTGTAAAGTGATGTTAATTCATTTTATGCTTTATCTCGCCATTGTTACAGCACTCTAGATACTGATTAAATTACAAATCTTTTTTATACATGATAATTTTGTTACTTTTTATTTATAATTGTTTACTTTATGTCTAGCTATACGCAACATTGGCACAAGTGTAAACTTGATCTTGGTGGCACCATCCTGGCCAGTTTTCCTTTTTACTGCTTGATACACACACACACGTGATCATAAACATTTAGCAATTTCTTTCTACCACTTAAGTTTGTTTGTTTGTTTGTTATTCATTCAATATTCTGCATAGTAAATATTGACGTTGGACGCGATCTACGTTTTATCACCGGTTTTTGGAAGCAAAATAAATTTCTCGTTACCTTTGGGCCATACTTTAAATTGAACCAAGAAAAAATTTAAAATTAAAAGTTTAATTTTACAATATTATAGATTGAACTTTTGAGAATTGTAACCACAAAAATCGTGTTGCCCGGTTCTCGGTTCGGTTTCGGCATCAGAACCGATATTTACGACGAGGAACGGGGATCCAATTTGTGATTCGGTTTTACGGTTCCCGTTTATCTGGCACCTGCGCCCCATGACGCTCTAGATGGCCTACATTTGAAGCTATTTGGAGTTTATCTCACGACCTCCAAGTTCCGTTGCTTCAGCTCCTACACCAGAAGACATTTCCGACGAGATAAGTCACCGTTCGTCACTAGAAGTCTACTAGGGAAACGGATACGACCTGTCTCCTCATATGCCCATGCATATCTAAATAATTATCAATAATTAATTATTGTTGGTGTCAATAATTGAAGCATGTAAAGAAAAAAACGTTCTTAGGGCCCAAAACTATTTCGCAAAAAAATGTTCTACTTGGCATCGTCAAAGCTGTGTTAATCAATTTAATTCGGTTGATAGCTCAATTGCTATGACGGTCTAAAGAGAGCGTGTGGGTATACATCGTAGCGAGACTAACACCTATACTAATAAAAGTGATTTATTCGGAATGTCTGTTGCATGGAAAACGGAAAAAGTAATGGAATAAATTATTTGATACTTTAAACGGATTATTCCAATTAAAATCCAAAACATGATCAATACTAATGAATTACAAGAGCAGAAAAACTATTAAAATTGGCTGTTAATCAGTAGATGTGAAACTTCATTCGCATGAATGTTGACTACGAAGTTTACTAATGTTTGATTGCGTTACGTGAATCCACTGTACGTATCATCTACATGACCAAATTGTAGAAGCAAAATTACTTGAAGGCTGGCAAAATATTGTTTTCAATAAAAGTGAAAAATCAGAGGTCTTAACAATGTGCTTTATTTATTGAGCTGTGTAAAATGTATTTTCGTTCCGGATTTAATTTGTGCCGTGTGGAATTTCAAATATTCTCTATATTTTGATTATTTGGCACTTACAATGGTTGCAACAAAACACCTTAAATTTGGATAACATTTTATTTTTAAGCGCTATTAATTGCAGCATCAAACAAGTGATCGATGATGAATTTTCCATTATTTTTCATAATCAATTATGGCGTTTAATCAGTTTCTATGTGTGTGTGTCTCCCGTAAAAACTTGTTTCTGGCATTTAGAATGTTTTCCATTTACATGTCTCAATTAATGGTTATTCACAATCAGAAAATATTTTCGATTTTTTTTTTTTGCTGATATTTAATGTGTTTGAATATTCTTTCCAATAACGACTTCATTCCTTGATGTGCTTTACAACTTAGGGAGAATTGGGAGAATATTCATTTATAGTTCGAAGATCTTGTGACTGCGCGGAGGGTAGGAGAATTAGAATTAGAAATTGAAAGTGTTATGTTATAATTGATATCTATTTAACAGTGAATTTAGTTACTATACCACACTAAAATTAAGGAAGGAATTCAAAAAAATAAAAAATGGAATCTTTTGGGATGTTATAGTTTTAAAGTTGAATGATTTGGAGAAAAATTTTAATGAATGTTGAAAACTGTTTTCTGAAATACTGGAAATTACGCATCTCAAAATCAATTACTGTATTACTTGCTCATGTACGTAATATATTCGTGTATGAAAAGTCACGTAATTGTGGAACTTTTCTATCGCGAGTATTTGACTGAAACATCTGTTTCGGGTGCCTCTGAAATTGAAAAGTCACTTTTACAATTTCAAGCATCTGTCCGGTCGTCTGCTCGCAACGATTCTGACTCATCCCACGAATCAATTTCTCAAAATTTCGTATTTGCAGTAGTATCTGCTTTCAATCAATGCAAGTTCTCTCAAATTATCATCACTTTCACATAACGGGCACTTCATATGAAGGTCAAAGTACTTTCAGAAAATTTCTCAAAAATGGCCCGAAATTTTTTTTCTTCAATTTTGTACGCAGAGAGCGAAAATATTGCTTCTGCATAAGTGATATTTCGCTTGAAATTTTTGTATGCATACTGCAGAATAATTTATCTCTGCTTCACTACCATATCAGTATACTGTTTCCAGGGTCTTGAAAAGTGTGTATCAAGATAAATATATAATAGAAATTCAGAAAACTAGAATTATTTATACGGCCATGCTAAAATTGGTAGAAGAATCGAAAATTGAAGCCGGATAAAAAATGTACTGTACGTTTAAATTTCAATGAATTTCCCTCTTACGTATCGGAGACATGACTGTTAATGGTATTCGAGAACGGATTTGCACCACTAGTTTTCATTCCTTTTCGCGTATCCAGTACAATTTTTATAATTTATAACGATTTCCTTAAATATCGAGTCTCAAATTTTAAATAAACCAGTTTTTCAAATGGTCTATTAAAATTTTACATTTCACGACCAAATCATTTATGAGCATAATTCCAAACGACTCCTTCGTTGGGGACGGACATCAACCGAATTTCCCACTTTTTATCTTCCTGCTTTTAACTATTTGTGTTAGCCCTGCTGATAATTGAAAGGCAGAGGAGGCTATTGGTTAACGGTACGTCTGCGCAATAAATTTGGTGGAGCGCTGAGAGGGGAAAACCCTCATCCCCCTCCATCACATGAGTAGAGATGACGTGGACTTATCCCCTTGCATCGCAAAGCCATCCAACGTTCCATGTGGAAGTCTGCACAATGCTCTACTTTGATACATAAAAGCTAATTGAGTGTATCGACCGCAGAAGTGCGGACCGGAAGATATCGGATATATTGCAGCCAGGTATGTCAGAAGGGGGTACACACAGTTCCACAGCCGTAACTCAGCGAGGAATTTCAAATGAAGATGGTTTGTGTTCGGAATGAACGGGTTTCATCGATGAAGTGGGTCACTAATGATACTGCAGCTAAAGTTTTTAAAACTTGATGGATATAAATATATTCTTTTCACTAGACTAGGTGACTTATTACATTGTGAAGTATGTAATTCTTCACAATTCCTAATATTATCTAATATATCGGACTAACATACTGTTCTCGAAAGTGTTTCATTTTTCCTGAAAATTATTTTATGGTGCAAGGAGATCTTGAGAACGAAATTGATTCAAGGTTATGAGGACAGTATTACATAATTTGGCCTTTCATTGTTTATTATATAAGATATTTTCGCCTTTCGTTTCGAAGGGCAACGTTCAATGGCTAAGGAATTTTGATTACAGTCTACTCATTAAAACGGCATTTCGAGTCTCAATTTATCAAGCGAAATAATGAGAATATTTTGTTTAACTTGATTTCAAGGCGTTCCAGAATGTAGAATTCATTAATAATAATAAATTTATTGTCAAAAAAGCAGTACAAACTGCGTATGACCACGTGGAGGACAATAAACTAATTTACTCCCCGGAAGCAACCAAGGGACCATCCCACCAATTCCGATCAAGGGCCCGAAGGCAGAGGCGGATTCAAAAATTTCAACAAAAATTCCTAGATAAGGAACAAAGTTAACTGCGAGTTATAATACTAATAGAACGTCAACATGTTTGCAATTTAACGCAAAAAATTTACATGTACAAATTATTATCGAACTAGAGATTATTCTGAGTATAGTGTTTAAAAATCATAAGAATTGAAATAACACTAAATTTACGATTTATTATTACAATAAACACGCCCCTAGACAAAGCCTAGAGTACCTGTACAAGAAATATACTCAAAGGAAAACCGGAGGAAAACCCCGGCCAGGATGGGACTTCTTGACCTTATTGATCTTTATAATAAGCGATTTACCTCGTTAACAATAACGACTTCAAAACATCAACTTGGTAATCATTGATTCCGTTTTTTCACTCACTCTTCTAATTAATTGAATTAAATTAATTTACCTACATTCCTTTTTTATGCAGTTCAATGAAGCATGAATAATGAGTCAATTTCCGGTACACCAACTTCCTTGCAGTCATTAACAGTTCCAAATTCTTCCTAATCTTTATTATATCTTTTGGAGAAGTTTCGTACGTCATCTTTGGAAAGGTTAAGTTGCGTTTTCCTTAGAGGTACGATTTGCAAAAAAATTATGTGACTTGGCGCAATATATGAAAATATTTATTTCCCATTGAATTAGTATTTGAACATATTACAATTTTTCATTATAATAAAATTTTTAAATATCTTCAATTTACAGCAAACATTTTGCTCGGTGATTGTCTTTATTTTTTGTTGGCAATGAGCGTAATGAAAGTAACACACAAATGTGAAAAATTATTCTGAAATTGTGCTGAAAATTGTACATAATTACGTCATGAAACAAACTCTTAAGTTAATTCTAGCGACATAGAATTAAATAGTTTAACTATATCTACATAAATAAAAATTAAATGCTGTTCATTGGTATGCACATCACTTGAGAACGGCTGGACCGATTTGGCTAATTTTTTAAAACAATGTTCGTAATAGTCAGAATAAGGTTTTTCGGGAAGAAAAATTGAAAAAGTTGCCCGGAAATTGGAAAATTGAAAGCGCTTTTTTCTATGGGACCAGGGTAGATGAGAGTTTGCAACATTAACCTTGAAAATCCATGCTTCTCCCATGGTCAACAGTATATTGCCTGTTCCCGTATCGGAAAACCATCAGCTTTGTTTGTTTAAATAAAAAATAGTGTATCATAAAGCATTTCAATGAACGAAACAGTGATGTCACAGCAAACCAATAGAAACAAAGCATTTCTTTTGATTGTTTACTTGAACATCGATCTTGCAACCGAAATTGAAAAGTAAATAAACCGCCTTGAGATTCATTGCGATTTCAAATTTAATGGAAGAAAATAAATCATCTGGTTGACATGAAATTCTGACTGAATTCAATTATAACTTAAATTTTGGAACAAAGTCGCATGGTTCTAAGTCGATCACATTCCAGGTTCATCACACATTTCCAGCATTTCAGCGGTGTGCTGCCGATAGAATTCATCTGGCATGTAAAATTTCCTATTGGTGTACTGAATGTACTCCTCCTCAAATTGAATATCCATGGCCACAACCGTTAATAGATGCAATGATCACTCAAAAATACGTTTTCTTCTCATTTTTCCTTTGTTTACACATTTAAAATAGCTTTTCACAAATTCACAAAATGATCACAAACAAATTTATTGAAATTTCGACAGGACAACGTTTGTCGAGTCAGTATTACATAAATGGATGTAATAATCCGCGCTATTGATTGTAGATTTTAAAACACACCTTCCTGTTCATTTAAGCCAAGTACATACTATTTATTATTTGGATGTAATAAACTCTATTCTCATAACAAACTGTGTGTCTTTGAAAATAGATTTGTTTCCTAATCTTTTATACACATGATTTTGTAAAAAAAAAACTTATGAAAAACACATATTTGTAGAAAAATATTTTTATAGAGATCAGCGGGTGTTGTGAAGAGATATTTAACTTCTTCTTGTGTCTTGTTCGCTGTCCGTCATTGCCATTTGCGACAAATATAACGGTAATGTCAGGTGCTTGCGAACGGAGTTATGCGAGTTACTATTATTCATAAACTTAACATACAAATTAATTAAAATAAAATTGATATATATGATTTGTAATAATAAATAAATAAATTTATTGTCAAAAAACAGTACAAACTGCGTATGACCACGTGGAGGACAATAAACTATATTTCTCAGCACAGCATTAAGAAAAAAATATATTTCTTGAAGTAAGCCCATCATCCCTACGGTGGCTCAGGGCTAGCATGCTGCTTGCCACCGAGTTACTCCGTATTCAATTTCCGGGCCAGAAAAAAATTGTAGCTTTTCACTTCTATATCCACCTATTTCTCCTAGTATCACCAACTCTAACTACCACTAACTAATCTACTAATACAAGTTGTTGGTAAACCCAGCTAACCGGTCCACCTACTATGACCCCTACCACTCACCTCCTACCTCCTATCGCTCCATGTAGATAAGCTTCAATAGCACGCTACATTTCTCATTTACAAATTGTCGATGAAGAAACTACACCGTTTGACATTTTTTTCAGAAATTGTATTTCTTGTATCTCCATGGAAACATACATTTCGCATGTTCTCACGACGTAGTTTGTCGAAAATCTAACAGCATAAGCTGATGTGGTCTTTTCTACGAAATATAACACCACCTATTTCCACTAAATTTAACTAAATGAAACTTAGTTTATTATCCCCCGTGTGGTCACGCGCAGTTTGCAACTGCTTTTTTGATAACAAATTTTATTTATTTATAATGATAAAACCGCCGATGTTCACTAATGTTCTTCAGTTTTCCTGGAAAGTTTGCTTTTTGTCACATAGGCTGTGCTGCTTTTTAAGCGACGAAGTATAATACTACAATGAAAATAGAATGAGGTCATATCGTAATGACTTACTGGTGAGATAATGTGTTTCCCACTGCGTTTATTTGCGAAGCTGAAAGAGAAAAAGAATCGCGTTTCGCGAAAGCGAATGCGTTCGTTGGATGAGCATAACCAGAAGAAGAGTTTGGGAGGCAGTGGATCGTGGTGAGGAATAAACGGTCCCCTGCCGCACCTTCTAACCCTCTCTCTCTCCCTCACGCGCATCGTGCCCCACTGCAGTCTCCAAGGATTCCAGCAGAGCGAGCATTGTCCTTTAGATGCGTTTCAGTTCAGCACCATTGTCTGTGGAGGTGCTGTTTTCTGGCTTATTGCGGGCTTCGGTGTGCGATGTATGAACACGTGTGTGTTGTACGGGAATAGGCTCTTGTGAGCTCCACAAGTGGAACGCGTCTTCGACGTTTAAGACAAACAGATCTTTGACGTTTTAAGCAACTAGTATGGAAGTATAACACGAACAGTCAGTTCTTAAGAAACAGTTTTAAGGAATGTTTTATTCAACTGGCAACAGCAATAATTTATAGCCCCAATAGCAGTTACGAACGAATACTTATTGATTCCTCGGATGCAAGCAAGGGACTATCTCGTCTATTCCAAAGGCGGTGGTTAACATTGCTGCGTTCCAAATCAAAATCATGACATGTGACCCACTAAAATAAAAAAACAATAATAGTTAGCTGCTTCTTATAACATCTTCAAAATATTTTTAGTTATGTAACGAATGCGTACTGGTGTAAGATAAATATTCCCTATATATCGCTAATCGTAAATATATTTGCTTTCGTAAAGAAAATTCATTTCTATCTTCATATATTGCCTGTCGTCGCTCATTATTTATTATTTGAAGTAAGTAGTACACATTCAATACATAATTCGTTTCGTAGCATAAATATTCATTGAATGTCGTATTTTTAGAACATACATTTATCCGCAATTTTTTTATTAGCAAGTACATCATGGTGAATATATAAAGAAATTTCTTGAACTATCTTTTCCATTTCAATATGAAGTAAAGGATTAGAAACCAGTTTATTTACACAGCTATAAAGTTGAACCAACCTTGACCCCTCAGTGATTCCATAGGAAGCGACGCCCTGTTTGAATTTATTCGTCAAGATCATCCCCCTTTGGCCTTGAGTAACAACTCCTCCCATTCCAGAGCTTATTCACGAGTCTCCACTCCCCACCCGCATCGGTCCGGTGGTCACTCCGCTTCCACTGACCGGTCCTCGCGTGCCAACCACTTCGCTTTAATCACTATATCATCGCCCCGACCAGAGCTATTTCTTCTTCGCTGAATGACCAGTGGTCAGTCCAGCTGGACGCGTGCGAGAGCTGGACCGGTCCGATCGCTAGTCAACACGCCGTTCGTCATAACTGAAGGCTTATTACGACCGGTCGCTCTAGTGACCAGAGGTCAGTTGACACAAGCACGTCCATTATGCAGAAGAGCTCTCGGGGTCTTTCCAGAATCTTTAATTCTTCCCAAGCGACCACCTGTTAGTAACTCACAGATAGAATATTAATGCAAGTTGTATACTATTACTGTTCAATGGTATTTATTTATTCCGCAATGAACACTAATGACGTTTATTAAAATACTCTTATATTTTTATTTTAAAATATTTAAAGCAAGCAAGGGTATGATCGTTTTGTACATCCACTGATTGGAAATCATTTCATCATTCGTAGAAATATTTCAAATATACTACCCATATTGGTAAAACGACTGAAGGAATATCGTGTATTAGTTATAACGAAATAAGTAAATACAATACACAACCCTCTCAATAAGATGTGAGAGAGAATAAAATATTCTTGTTATTTCTTGTGGTCAACTTGCGAAATTGCGAGTATTGGCTAATACGATGCGCGACTACAATTTATTTGATTTAATGAGATTATTCTAGACCAAAATTAACCGTTCCATCACTGACAAAAGTTTCGAAATCAAATATATAAAATTTCATGAAGCATCTCATTAAAGAGAATGGAGCTGCGAAAGCATGAACATATTATTACATTTATTTAAGTAAAGTTAATGTAATGATCTTAATATTATTCTACGTAACAACATTATAGTTTATTAGTATAATCACATTGGTCAAAGCATAATACCTCAAATTTCCGGAGTTCCTGTAGTTCCGCTATGGGTCCACACTCCTTTCCATACGAAGCGCTGAAAAAAGAATACAACGGAAAGCCGATATATCATTCCGCTAAGCCTTCTAAATTATGTTGTCTTTGCGCACGCGCTGTGACACTGTGGCGAGGAAGGCGGTGACCAGCGACCGGTCGCATGAACAGTTGGCTGCAGTTGACCAGTAGACAGTCGACTCTCAGCTTCCGTGTCACGCTCACTGGAAAGCGCGGTGCAGTGCTTGGACCCAAGGTCACACAAGGAGAGGATATCTCACCTTGGTGCACGCGACCACCCGACAAGTGACCAGTGGTCAGTCATTTCACGGGATGACTCGAAGAGAAAAACGGGTCTAAAACTTCAACCCTCATAGCTTAGCATAAACAAGAGGTCGAAAGTTATGAACAGCGTCATTAATTTATACTTTATATCCTGTCCTGAATGGTTGAACCACTCGTAGTAGTGAATATATTGTTCGTTTGTAAAAGTAATGATATTCACCGAAGGTCTCAACAAGTTTCGTCCACTAATTGGATTAATTAATCATGTATATGAAACTGAAAACAGTAGAATATCAGAAGTGACGTATTTCTCAACCATACGATATTGCGGTGTTTCGATCACTGTGTATCCATTAACAATTCACATCGTTATGCAATTAATGTGATGATAATAGGGATGAAATAGCTATCTAACATATTCTTAATTCCGTATAGGATCGTTTAAATACTTTTAAATATTAGAAAATTCAAAAATGGTGGATTCCCAATGATGGATTACTTGTTTCCAAAGCACGGATAAATAGGTGAAGGCCCCCTGAAGTAAAATGAAAGAAAAGTGTTTTGTATTCACTGCATTTATCGTCAACAGCCTAAAAACGAAGAGACAGTACGTTAATTAACCTAAGAAAATCACCGAAATAGTTTCGTATGTAATTTCCACAGAGAGGAACTCAGCCGATCATATTCTATGGAATAAAATCATGACTCCGCTTTTTCGCTTGTTCATTAGGGAAGATCAGCGAGGAAGGGCGATGCGTTGGTTTGGGTGGAGAGGGGTCCGCTCGGAGGCACAGGGCAACCGAGGGTCATCGAGCGTCCAGTGCGCCCTCGAAGGACAGGACACCACCCTCGAAGGACAGGACACCACCCTCCCAGAGCGGATTAAGACACCCGCAGGTCAGAGGCTAATCGACGGGGCAGCAACCAATGCTAGGGAATGGACATGACTCCTGACAGTAAGACAGGTGTCTGTTGATGGACTGCTGGTCACTTCAGTTAACAGCCGCTTATACTCTCTCATGAATGCATCCGCTCTTCCAGTGATTCATCATGAAACTTAGGCGATGTAATAGGAGTTTTATGAGAAGATTATGATCTCCAGATCTATGGCTTTGAACCTGTTTTTCTTCTGACGATTCGTTTTCAAATTAGAAATATATTTTCATCGCAAATCGATTCAATGTTGGTTGCTTCTTAATATTTGAGCAATAAAAACGAAAATATAAGAATATCATGTGTGTTTGAAAATTTACATCACTTGGATACGAAACTTGAGGTGTGTTCTTATATCAAGTAAAATTATTTCGGCGATCTTACGTGTCTTACGAATCATGTTATCATTTGTTCGCAAATTTTTACGTCTGCTTAACGTAACCGCTAGGAGGTTTGTTACTTGAACAGATTGTGCAAATTGAATAATGAATGATGCCTACTTTTTCTCAACGGAAAAACGTTTATATATTTATATATTTATATATTATTTAACGAAACAGATAATTTCTCGAAAACGATAACTCCAGGAACAAAAATATTGAAACGAAAAATAAATGTTCCAGACTCACACGAATATAAATTTATACTTTTGGCAAGAGTTACAAAAAAATGTTGAATATTTCTTGCGCAGCATCTAAAATTTTCTATTTCTACTCTACATTGTATGATTGATTCCCAACTCGCAGATAAAACTACGACGATAACCGAGTAGTGCTTTATTAGTGGAAGACCCCATGTGAACTTGGCAGCCACCTTCGCCGTCTATTTCTCTTTTTTTCTCCTCGCGTCGTAGACAGGTGTCCCACGCGCAGCGGGAGGGACAGAGAGGGAGGGAGGCTGCAGGATATCATCTGTCGTAGCGGATGCTCACTCGCAGGCACACTGTCACGTTGTGTTGAGGGGAAGACAGGCGGGGAGGAACTGAGGGCCGGCGACAACGGGAACTCCCCGTAGGAACCTACAGCCTACGTCACTACTCAGCTGATGACAATCATAGAGTATACACGAGTGGTGGCGTTGCCAAGCTTATGGCAGCAGTTTCCATCGAAAACTTGAAATAGAATTAAAGTTATTTTCAGGACCGAAAAATTATTTATTGTGCCAAAGAGGTTTTCAACAACTTTTGTTGTCGAAATTGATCTCTTCCGTCAACTTATTGCCACTGAAGATGACAACAAGATGAAGTTGTCAAATATCGCTTCAGGTCAAGGAAACCGAATATATTGTCATTCCACTGAAAAGTTAAACCCATGCGCCATGTTGGAGATCCTCAACTATCAATATTACGAACCAATTTTCATGTACCTATAAACTTACTTCAACATATACTATTTCTCGTATTAAATAAATAAATAATATTAACAAATTGATAATTATTTAATTATTACCTGTTATGAAAACTCTATATTTCTTCCTTTCTTTCTGATTGTTGTAGCCTAATGCGGAATGAATATTCAAATTGGTTATTGTTTTCATATTTAAAAACATCTCAAGACAATTTTAGAACATAATCACAAAAGTCATTCGTAAGAAATTTGTATTTACATTTAAAATAGTTATGTAAGTTAATTTCACTCCGAATGCGCCATTCACATCAACGACATGAAAGTATTAAAGAGAGCTTCCAACAAGGCGGAAAGCATTCGTAATATTGTTCAATTTCTGTGACATATTATGTCTTGTTAACTCCATAATCGCTGTTCCATTAGCGGATGAAAGTAATGAAATCACTCACATCATACTCATGCCATCCAGATATTCCACAGTAGAATCTTAACTCACGGGATCCGAAAGTGTTCCGAATGATAGTAAATCTGGATAATCCGGTTGTCATAGAAGTAATCAACAATAACAAACATTACGCTGCGCCATGCATTCTACATAAAAATAAGGTATTGAGAAAATATGTTTTTTAAAATATATAAATTAACTAAAACACGAATTGGTGAAGATATATGTAAAATATTGGTTCTTAGAGAGTAGTATAAATGTATTACGTTATAAAAAATTAATTGCGTTTCACAACTAAGAGCTTTCAAAATTAGCAGCAGATATTTGATGATGCTTCTATAATGCTATTACAACATTAAGTGCGCCTTTTATCCATTTTTCTTTCTGTACATTTAATTCAATGCAGATAAAGTTCAGTAATTTTAGTCATGGATTTTAAAAAGATTTAAAATATTTTATAAATTTGTTCTTAGAAAATGCTAAAATTGAGTCTTCATTATGCGTAAAAGATGTAAAAATTATTTTTGAATTATATGAAATTCTTAGTTTTCAGTCGGTTCATGAGAATGCTTAATTATTTTTAATTTATCCTTAGAAGTCAAAAATTGACCTATTCGTTTTGAAAAACATTTGTATTTACGTTTAATATTTAATATTTCAAACTTTCACTTAAACTATTAAATTAAAACTTTTATCTGATTTTCTTGTGTTCACTCGTATGATGCAAGTATTAATCCTTTTAATTTAGGTACTTTAATTTTTAATCGTGGTCTCCCGATCTCAATATTACAACCACAATTATCTTGTGACTCATCAAATAATTTGTATCAGTGAATTTATTTTCTACGGATGTAATGGATGAATTTCGTTCGTAATGAAAATAATAATATCCTCAAATGAAATGATGTACAAGAAATTATTAGAGTGTTCTCGTGATTGGTTGTCTTCTGAGAGTGACCACCAGAGAGAGTGGTAACGTTCAACTCGTCCGTTACTTGATCGCTAATGAGTCACAAAAAAAATCCCTCAGGTGAAAAAGAGAATACGCTTCCTGCAACTAACAATGTGATACCTGTTACAAATTCTCTCAACACCTCTCAAATACTCCACTTTCATCTTTTCAGTCTCTCCCTCAACCATTGTCTTTTCTAAACGTCTCTTATCTATTCTTTTTTTAATTCTACGAACGGCTCCGCGAAAGCGTTCCTGAGTTGGGTAGAGGGGGGGGGGAGAAAAGAAAGACGCGCGTGATGCGTGCTTTGAGGGCGCGGCTTCTTGGATGTCATAGAAAGCGACGTGCCCCCCTCCCCTTCGCCTCTCTCCGTCGGGTGATGCGCGCTTTGCGCTAACGGCCGTCGCAGAGTCCCCCTCCCCCTCCCTCTTCAATCCAGCAGCAGCGAAGTAACGGCCATCGCGAAGCCAAGACGAAGCTCGTACTACTACGACGACTAGTGCGTGCTTCGTGCCTTACTGTTACGGCAGGGCGCGCACACTCCAAGGGATGAAAAATGAAGCGATGGTATGGGGTAGAGGAGGAGAGGAAGAAGAAGCAGCGAACTTTTGTGATTGTGCTCCCCCTCCACTCGTCACCAACCACGTCTCAATCCCCAAAGCACAACCCTGAGATCTCGAAGCAATACGATATTTCTGAGCGAAATCAATATATGCGGTTCCGCGACTGGACTTTTTCGAATAGGGATCTCATATTTAAAAAAGGGAGTCAGTTTAGGTTTAATGGAATTGGGGCAGATTTCACGGATTTAAGCGTGTACACCTGTATTCTCGTACCTGAGTTTCAGATTTATGCATTGTTGTACGAATCGACCTCAAAATATTTCTTGGTTCACTCATATTTTCTTTGTTTAGAGAAAAATTGTGACGATAAATCGTCCTAATTGTAGGGAACAAGGTTCTTGATCAGTTAAGGAAATATTTGATGATAGTAAGTTGGCAAGAGAAGTTTCTGTAACAATCATCCCAATCCCAATCACTCGCGGTAAACAGACTTCAAAATTTATCCAACATTTTACGATGTCCAACTTGACCCACGTGGAGGGGTTAGTAGAAATAGTAGTAATAGTTAGTTATTGAAACTAGAAGGAGCTGGATAAAGGAAGTAAGGTTTGCTTTTCAGTAGTCACAGCTATATGAACTGGGACATTCATGTGAAAAGCTACAAATCAGGTGAACATCGGCAATCGAACCCGGGATGACTTGGTAATGAGCGACAACACTACCTCCTACGCCACCGCTGGGGTCCAGTATGGACATTCTGTCTAATAGGAATTCCTCAGTCAAATAAATGTTTAATCGGGTATCGCCTGGATGGTGTAGAGGTATCATTCTCCCCGTGCGAAAAGTGTAGATGAATTCATTAATAATGCAAGCATCCGGTGAAAGCCGTGAAAAATTAAGAATGTGTCGTTGAAAACTTCGAAAGCATACGTCAAATAATATTTATTGCCAAGAAACCATCTTGTTTCCGACACCCCTTCCTAATTTACAATTCTAAATACAATTTTTTTACATTAGTTTCTTTCTAGCCGCGTTCCCTACAATTCTAAATACTCTGTTAGCTCCATATTCAATGAGTTTCGCCAATTGATTAGGTGAACATCGGGGTCATTCTGAAGAATACCTTTACGTTCCTTACAGCCGACATTTCCCATTCAATTTTCAACTGTGGCATCCTTGGTTTTGATGCGTAATTAGCATTAAACTAGATCTACCTCATCTTCGGTATCGTAGTTCACTAGGGACCTCGCAAGGTTTAATTTGTTCCGTCGAGAATAGCTCTACGAAAGAGAGTGTTAACAGACTCTTTCTCTCTTTTTGAAGCTCAATTGTAAAAGAAGAATTCGTTTATGCACAATAATATCGCATGAAATCAGAAATTGAGATGAAGTATAGACTTACATCCAAAACGAAGAGTTGGGTGAGGCAAAGACCTATACTTTCCAATTTTTACTCACATGAGGTTTGAAAATAGTTTTGGAGAATTCACATTGGACTTTTTTGATAGAGTTTATTCGCTTTTCCCATGCACGTAAAATTTCCTATCCCTCCGTATTTTCCAATGTTTGCAAACATGTGTTTCCGGACTCTTGTCGCATTAGATACGTGGATCTTTGTAGCACTAACGAAAGAAAATTTAAACAAAACGTAAGGATGACACGAGAAAAAATGTATTTGTACAGTAACGACATTTCTAATCATATTTGTACAGTAATCATATTTCTAATCATATTTTTTGAAAATTATTCTATTCTGTCAATTAACATTTTTTTCTATTACACTTAAACATCTAGAATACTCGTATATAAAAAAAGTCATTTAAATATTTCAATTGATTTAACAAGGCAAATATTACGATTAATCTCATATGTTTTGCTAATTAGTAATTACTTTATTCCAAAAACGATTTCAAAAAAAAGGTCAAGAAGGGATGAAATACCCCAAAAGACCGAAGACCATATATATAAAGGTAAAAATATCATTGAGGATGCGAACTGCCACTACCTGAAAGGTTCATGCGGCTGCCTGGTGATTTTCCGGTGTGACAGTTTGATGTTGAATGATACAAAAATTAATAAATAAAAAATACCATGATCATATTTAACTGTTACTGGTTAAATGTGTAACAATCTGCTTATTTTAATTCAGAAATACATATTATTTATCACTCAAATAATACATAACCGCATTTATATTTCCAGAAATGTAGTCAATATGCTTCGTATATGATGACATAAGTATGAATGTTTTGCTGAACAGTATTGTGCATATTATATTTTATTAAAAAATTATTTCATAACAAAACTTAATATTATAAAATGTATTATCAAAACTGAGGAACCATTTATACTTTTTCCGAAGTAATCTCTTCGCAAATTTCATTTAAAAATATTTGAGGGTCAAATGTTTGATATGCCAGATGGTTCAAATTTTCAATGTCAAGTTTTGTCAATTCGACCCTTTGACAGTACGATTTTAATTATCCCAAGTATCGGGGAAAATCGGATATTCGAAAATTGGGATGGTAGGATCTAGAAATATGGAAAAAAGAATATACAATTACACTTTTATTGCAGAAATTGAATTTACGAATGCGCGAGTAAGGTCAAATACAAGTGCTGTACATATAGTATTATTTTCTCAAGCCTCGTTGGACATCCATACTAATATATAAATGCGTAACTCGAAAGTATGTCTGTCTAATTGGCACCTGATCACGACAAAACCACTAAAGCGATTGAGACGAAATTTGGCAAGGAGATAGTTTAGATGTCGAGGATGAACTTTCATTTTTAAATGATTGATAAGAAAGATAGAAATGGATTTTGAAAATAATTGTCGATAAAATCGGGAAAAAAGATAGTTATATTTGCTTATGCTGCCTAAACGGTTTAGATACATGACAACTATGAATGGCAATAGTTTGTCTCAAAGGGTTCTACAAAAAAAGTCCACCACAGCATGTCTCTACAAAAATTAACCTAAATTATTAATAAAACATTAAATAGAAGTTTTAAAATACTTCAATTTAAGAGTAATTTAAGAACGAAAAAATCAATTATCAACAAATTTAATTGATTATTTGTTTTCTGTATTTAACAAATATAAAAAACAACTTTAAATCGTAAATTTTTTAAACGAATAGTTTAGATTTTACAAGTATTTTAATGAAATGGCACAACCGCGTCATGCCTCGGAAGCGAAAATTCGTCTGGCATGATTCCCGGAGACGGTGTAGTGTATACAGTCAAGTTTTGTATTAAATTTGTATTACCATGGATTTGAAAAATTAGAATGGTGTACATGTCTTTAAAAACCAGTAAGCAAAAGTATTTTGATCTTACAAGATAGATTTTATTTTTTCCTGGGTAAAAGAAGATTAGTCTGAGAAAAATCCGGAGCAACACCGGGTAATCATAATACTAATGAGCTAATACATAAATATTTCTTCTTCAAAATCTATTCGGATAATAGGATTTTTTCTTCACACGAATATGTTATAACAAATTGTTAACGAATGTTTTCGCTTGTACAGTTAATTAAAATCACAGATTAACAGATACCTTTTAAAAACTATTTAATGCAAGAGTATTTGCTTCGCGAATTTCTCGACTAAATTTCAAAGTAGAGCGAGACTCTCTGCTAGAGGAAAGAAGTTCGGTTATCCAAAAGAGAGGGAAACAGTGACCAACTGGGAGGAACTGAAACAAGTCCCGTTCCTCATAAATAAAGGAATGTAGAGAAAAGATCGAGGGTGCAGAGTGGACGAAGGACAAAATCCGGGAAAGCGCTATCTAACTTACCTTAGCCTGCGGGCCATTTTCTAAACACTTCCGTCAATCGGTCCGGCACGGGATTGGGTTTGGAAAAATGTTACCCTACGAATGAAAATAATGAGTCATATATATTTATCTGTCACGCGATATTCTAATTCTCTTCGAGAAATTTATTTTATTTCATACTGAAAAAATTAAATAGTATATTTCTTTAATATTTAGTATTATCATAAAATGTTTTCATGTTATAATATAATTCCGAACACAAACTTTTTATTTTCTCTCACCGGATATGCCACATAATAAGTATGACACCATACATTTATAGGAAAAAGTTGAGCCCCTCAACGTTATGATTAAAAATTTGATGTAAATTGTACTATGACTCGCGGGCCGCTAGTTGGACATGAAGTAAAGAACGCCAGGNTATAAGAGACAGCATTTGGGAAGGAACAACTTTACTGTAAATTAGGCGCAAGTTTTATTTTATAAAAGAGTGACAGGCGAAGTCGACGCTGAAAGTCAGAAGGGAATGAAGAAAGAGGAGGAGGAGGAAAAGAAAAAGATGTAAAAGAAGAAGATGAAAGATAAAAAGAAAAAAAAGATGAAGAAGAAAAAGATTCGAATAGGAAGAAAGAGGAGAAGAAGAAGAATGAGAAAAAAGATTAAGATAAAGACGAATAGGAAGAAAGAGTTGAAGTAGAAGAAGAATTCTGGTGAACATCGNACAGAGTGGCAGGTGCTGCTGGGTGCTTCTTGTAAAGAGAGACATGGAAGGATGCGCTCGGCAGCAGCAGAAGGGGTGCAGAGCAAAGAGAGCAAAGGGAAGGGAGGGGAGGAAGGGAAGCTGCAGACGGAAGGAGAAGGAAGGAGCGTGGGAACGGACGAAGACGTGGGAACGAACGGGGGAACATCGAAATAAGGGGACGCGAACCCCCGTGTCCCGGTGCTGCTGCAGCTACTGCTGTCACCGCCGCGCGAAAATTGATGCTGCGCACTCCTCTAATGGCACGCATCGTCTTCGGCATACTGGGAATTTAAAAAAGATTGTCTTCTATAGAAAAAAAGCAAGCTCGTGAATTCGTGGTTCAGGCGAAGCTTAGTAATCCGGAATTATTGGAACCGGACGTGGCATGGATTTTCAGAAAAGAGGCGGTAATTTGTTTTCCTCAAATCATAGCACATATGAAAATAAAATAAGACTATTTAAGTCATTTTAAACCGTCGATAATTGGAGTTTTTAATATATTTTTTCATGTGTAGCTAAAATCGGCGAGAGTGACTAACACGTCCACCCACGAAAAGAAAAACTATTAAAGATTGGAACTCGAAATTCTGACGGGATGATGCTATTGTGTTGTAGAGGTTGACTGAAAGGGATTTTTTTGAAATTGCTTTTTAAGGGATGATTTCTGGTAATTTTTCCCCTAAATGTTTACCATACTTTATCACAATCTAGTTGAGAGATCATCTCGCTTTGTGCTAAAATTTATTAAATAAGGTATCTTAAATCTGTTTTTTATATTTCATTTTAAAGGAATGAATTTTGTTAGTATTTTGTCGCGGGACAAAACGGAATGTTTAATTATTTTTGTTACATCTCATAAAGTAATTGATATATTTTCTCGGTTTCCATACATAAATCATGATGTGTGAAATCTAAAACTCAGTTCTCGTAATTTTCGTCATACCACTTTTAAATGGGAGGAAAGGGGCGAAAATGTGTGGTGCATGGTCGTGACTGGCTCATTCTTCAATGTAGAGAGAAAACTATTTAAGAGGAATTGGAAATTTTGACATGATATTACCTTTGTATATAATAAATTGTAGACGTTCACTAATAACGGATGTTTCAAAATTTATAATTTTAACGGACAAATCAAGGGTGAATATGATTTTTCGAGTTTTTGCTATTTCGTAACAAGTCTGAAGAATCTGAGATTATTTTCCTAGCCTTGAGTAGTCTGTCTGTCCAGCTTCTACACCTGGTGACCTCTGAGGTATCAAAGTGTCTCCCTTTTTCTGTACATCCGTGTACGATATTCAGTCCATCTGTGAAATAATATTCCGAAGTACGATTTAAAGGAAGATATTTTGACTATCCTGCCGGAGGTGTTATTCATATTCACGTAATCACTGACCCAAGCGTTTTATACTAAAAGAAGAAACAACTGTGAAGACGGAAGACCAAAAACTTTCCAAAACGTTTTTTAATACGGAAATTAGAAACTTCATACTCTTCACATAATGGTTTTCAACATTGACGGGTCCGAAAGGAAAAAGTATATTTCATTCAAATAGTTCCTTGTGAAGAACATGAGTATTTTATTTCCACCTTATAACAAATAACTGATAAATGAATGTGTCCTCCTCTGAAGTTTATCATTTTCATAATGAGAGCTATATTGTTACAATAATCGATTTATTGTATTGTACTATCGTCGGTGACTCAGCATATTTTTCCAACGTATCACGCCGAGAACAACCCGTTACATTCTGTATTGACGTAGTTCCATAACTTGCAGTGATACATGAAGGGGAAAAGGAAAAAAAAAAATCCAAGTCTCTTGTACAAGACATTGACGTGATGGTACGATTATTTTTTCTTGAGATTTATACGTTATGATACTAGCAGAGATCCCACGACTTCACTAGTGTCACATATTGAAATTTGAGCGCAGTATGTAATTGTTCTTGAATCCTCATTGGTTACTATTGAAAATGTTAACAAACATATCGCAATTCGTGACCATTGAATGCTCAGGAAAGTGAAAACAAAAATATGTTGAAAAAGGAATCTACATAATGCTAATTTAATTCGTTTTTTTTATAATCTCTGTTTTTTAATTATCTAATATGTCATTAGCAATGTATATTATGAACCATCTCCCTCCAACCATATGTAGTGTTTTGTTGTATCAGAGGGTTGAAGGTTTATCTTTACTCCTCTGGGAAAATTCAATTTATGTTATTTATATATATATATA
>NNCF01126344.1:219876-273246 GCA_002313205.1 Laupala kohalensis | reverse complement strand
ATAATATTGAAATAAATATACATAATTCTGAATTATTGTGTTTTTTGCCGTGTTTTTAGATATTATATTACGCCTTGTTGCTCTGACGCATATAATACCTTGTACGGAGTCAGTATACAGGCCGACTTTCTTTCTTTTACACGCTCTTCTAAGGACTACTAGACGCCTCTTGCTGCTTCTCGTTAAGGAGACTCCACACATTCGTTATTCTGCGAACCGCGAGCAACCGGACAGCGAATCCCAAACACTAGCGACTTGCTCGGGGTATTTCCCGAGTATTCGCCTATTGGCGAGCACACTGATCCAGATATAGCAATTTGCCGAGCACGTGCTCGCTCTGGGAACGACGAATAATTGTGTTAGTGGTTAGAGGTTATGGAGAATGAATCTGAAGTAATTACACATTCTGCTGCGTATGTTGTGAAATGTTGTTAAGTAAAGCAAATGGGTCTTATGTAATCTTAATTCAATCAATGAAATTAATTTTTATTACATATGGATTTAGCTATGGTATTCGGTAATCTCGAATTTAAGATCGTTATAATCATTACAGTTTTTAACCACTCAAAAAGAATCAGTATTATATAACAATCTTAATACAACATCTCACTCTATTTATTTATTCAAATATCATTGATTACATTTAAGTGAAATTATTTTTATTATTTATTATCATGGTATTTTTTATTTCCTGGATATTTCGTGTACAGGAAATATATACTAATACTACTACAAAAATTGATAATGCTAATAACGTCAATACACGTTCAATACTGTGAAACTTTAGGACGCTTAATAAAAAAGTAAAATATAGTGAATAAAAATGTTTGTGGTTTAAATCTCTCATCAAATAAACTTTAGAGTCAAAAAGCAGTTGTAAACTGCATATGGTCACATTGGAGATAATAAATGAAGTTATTCCATCACTATTTTATTACTTCAAATTTCTCTATTTTATCACTACTAAAAACACATATTACTTTGTACGATAAGGAGAAAAATAACGAATAATTAGTTTTTTCAGCGATTACTTACTCGAAATAGATTGAAAGCGCATTACTCGTACACTCGCTATCCTTGGTATTCGTAAAAGCACGAATATGTGGACAGTACCACGAACAGGTCACTCGCGACATTTGTGTCGGTTTCCTTTGATGTGTCTCAAAAGACCGACACGCTGCGGGAAAGGGTGAGCACCGGTATTCATGATGCGACGAATAACGAGCAACTCATCCACACTAGTCGCTATTCGGGGAGCAGTTGCTCGGGGTTCGCCGAATAGTGAATGTGTGGAGCCGCCTTTAAAAACACCTATGCTCAACCTTGGGGTGGTGGGCGTAGTCTCTTATCGTCTCTAGATATTTGTATTTATCTTGTTCTGCTATAGCTTCATCGCATTGTGAGTACTGTAAATCATATTCTCATGTTCAGTAAATGCCTCATACAGTGGTCGACTTAAAATTATTTCCTGGTTGCTGGTTAATCTTGTATCCCATGTTTCATTTATATTGTAGTAAGTACTATATGTAGATATTGTAACCGTAAAAAACGCAATACTTACGAGGAGAATGAAATGGAACTCAACACGCCTGGCCAGAAAAATAAACTCAAAAGTTATACACTTCATGTTCTTGTTATCTAATTTGAATCTGGCAATATGTCTAATAACGCCTAAACATTTTCCAGAAACAATAGTTTTGAGGAATTATTAATTAGATTCATGCAACACTTCTTAAGACAACAATATTCACCAAACTCTAAAAAAAAGTTATTAACTTGTGTATCCACAAAATAAAGAGATATGTTTCCATCACACTAAAAAATATAAGAAAGAAGAAATAATGGAACTGAATCTTAATTTCACAAGAGGTTCGACAATGATGCGAATTCTATCTTCCGGGATCACTCTTCTAGTTAATCACAATTTGATTAATTCTGTTAAGAATCACAAATTGCTATATGAATGTCAATTTGCAAATCACACAACAACATTAGATTTGAATGGCCTTCTGATGAACTATTTGAACAGATATCACTTTTCTCTTCTCTTTCATGGATTACTTCTCTTTTGGGAATGTAAATCACGAACTTTCAGACTCTATGAATGAAAGAATACGAAAACAAACCCTTCCTCGATCACACTGCCTGCTAACTTCTGGCGTTGGCCTTGAAGCACGCACGTGGCTCCTGCTAGTCTTCAATTGTCCAATCGATTCAGATTTACCTCAAAATTCGTTTCCTTTCCACAGGTTGAAGTTCATTCACTTTGACCTACTCCTTGATCCAGACTCGCGATTCAATTCTTCTGAAATGTTACAGTTTATCTTTACGAAAGTTACGTGAATGAAAATGTTCCTACGAAATTTATGTCCAAGTCAACCAAATCAAAATTATGATTCAAATCATGCAGTAAAGCGTACAACAACAAAAATTGGTAGGATTACTCAGTCAAGAGATCCACAAATATTTTGAATGAACACAAATAACAAAAATATTTCTTAATCATATTCTCAAAATACACAATTAAACCAATGAATTCCAAAACAACTTCTCTTCAACAACAGTTATATTATTCCAGGCAGTGGCGGATCTAGGGGGCGGGCGGCTAAGGCAGCTATAGCCCCTCTCCCCTCACCAATTGGAACTGAGCTCTCCACAGATANGCCCCTCTCCCCTCACCAATTGGAACTGAGCTCTCCACAGATAAAAATTGAAATTCATAAAAACAAATTTGAATTATAATTTCTGCGTATTACATGTACTAGTTGAAGCAACCTCGTAACTCTAGATGCGTTCCGTGCAGGTTAAACTCTGCAATACTCGTATCAGTGAAGCAATGCAACCCCATTGCCGACAGCAATACTCACGGCTAGTCTCCAATGTCTTTAACGCTTTGAGGAGGCAGTAGGCGACGTCCTTCTTTATGGGACCTTTATCTGCTTCTCAGAGGATGGGACGGTCTTGAGACGTTCAAAATTGAGTCTTTTCTACATGCGTGTCATTTATAGATGGCATACCGATTTATATTCATTTACGGGTTGCCCTTTCTTCCTTTCATACGGTATGTGGTCTCTATGTACGTTGTAAGCTGTTTGTTATCTCAATAGTAAAGCGTTTATTTATTGGTACTCGGATTATGAAGTAACGTCTTCAAGAAAGTTGTTTTAAAGAATATATCCTAAACAAAACTCTTGATTGGGATTTTATTTTAGAAGTTTCATATATTTGTTGTTTGTTCATTATGTCTGAGTTATAAATATACTTTCACGACTTACTCCATTTGTATCTTTATGAAATTCTGATTTCGTCAGGAAATCCTTTTTCTTTAATATGTATTTGCCATTTTATGCAATTAATAAATTTGACCCTATTTCATAAATTGTTAATTATCTATTTGATAAGTTGATGTATTTTATTAAAAGGTTATATTTACACAATTTGTTGTTTTTTTAAACATAAATCTAGACCGTAATTTTCAAACAGAAATGACTATTTCTTTCTCCTAAGATCCCTCCCCGGTTAGCCTCCCCCTCCCTTGATTATGGTATATATCCACCACTGGTTCCACGTATGAAATGTGGAACCACTGTACGTACTGTGTTATCACTTCAATTTCATCCAAAAATAATTACTTTTCAAATTATTTACTCTGTGACTTGACTGACTAATGAGAAGTAGATTGCAAAAACATTTTGATACTTATAAGTAGAAAGGTGGAAAGTGCTAAATGTGTGAACACAAAACTATTAGAAAAAACTACTGATATTACTCATTTTTATTTCTTTATTCTTCAAATTCGAAAGAAAGAATAAATGATAAATCTTTGTCGTACAAAATGAAAGTATCGTGGTATGTATAAAGTAGAAAACAAAAAAACTTAATTTGTGAAAAGTGCTATGTCCAGTCTTATTTTCGTAGTGTTAAGAGCCACTTATTCTTTACAAAGCTGCCTTTAATGATCTTTACACCCTTCCTTAGGAAAAAAGGAATCATAGACCTTAGACCTTTCTTCTTTTCGGCCGTAATGGACTTAACTAATGAGATAACTTGGAGCATTGTAGACTGCATGTCTTTTTCGTGCCACGACCAGTCTCAAGTCCACTATATGATTCTGTCATCTCTGCACTTCCTAAGTTCGCAGAATTATATATTGCTTCGATCCTTTCAAATAAAATCCATTGAATGCAAAACAAATGAATGGCATATTGAACCTCTCTCATGAAATTGGTGAGGGACTTAGCACTAGTGCCATTTTGTGCTGGTCTTGGGAACTCTTCACAGTCTTCTGTGAACTTTGCCTTGTTGATGTACAACTCACTATGACTTTTTGCATCTTTCTAGTGCAATATCTCAATTTCTCAAATTTGGCACTTTGCACTTTTTTACTGATAATTACCAAAATACGAAGTCCTGAAATACTCGAAGAAAGACAAAACGATGATCAGGTCAGAAGTAACGAGAGGATTTCACTTTTGCGTCCAGTCATCTCTGTATGCAGTTTCCTCCAGGGGTCATTCTGCGACGACGCATACAAGCCACCTTTTGCACATGTATACCATTCAATTCAGTCAATTATCCCAGAGACGACCAGAGCTGCCCGTAGCGGATATTTTGCCCGCGCGGGCATATCGCAGGCATGCGAAGGGTAACTCTCATTAACCACCTTGCTGAGGAGAGGGATGTCCGGTCGCGCAGTGCTGGGGGACAGTCAGAGATGCTTATCGCTTCTTCTAATTTCTATCAACCTTTTTTTATCTAAAAACTTCTTAAATATCTTCCAGATTTAAACGGTTTATTTAAGATGGGCGTTTACAGACGTGTAACCCGATGATCAACTCAATTTGAATTGTAAGCAAATAGTTACCTATGAAAGTTTCGTACAAAAGCTGAACGCTGGAGTAAACAAGAAGCGCTTAAATGACACCCAAAACCACAACATAATATAACACCTCACCAATTTTTATCCCCATGATGTTGATAATCAATAGTCTTTAATGTTCGTTTGACTCATCTGCTCTGTTTTAAATATTTATTTCTTGCTTTATATCCAAGAGGTGGCGATAGATGTGACGCTCGAGTCTCTACCCCCCATCTCCTCTTCTGCTGCCCGCGGTTGTCCGTAGAATTTAACGAAGGGCAAATCTTGGCCACCACTGAATGAAAAGAAAACTTTGTTTTCGGCTACGTAATAGAAACAAATATGGAAATGTTTTTTTAAAGAGTTGCGCTACTGCGCGAATGGGAGATGAGCTTTTCGGGGAACCACACTTTCTCCGGCGACGGTGTACACGATTAATCGAAAATGTTGGATGTTCTTATACTTATTGGGCCATTGCATTGAAATGAAAGCCTTAAAGTACTTACAGGATAGTTTAGAGTTCCATTAACATTTCAGCAAACACAACCTTGGAAAAAGTTGCAACGCATGCAGATAAGAAAAGGAATAAAGCTGCCATGCATCTATTTCTAAAATATTTATGTTGCTAATGAAATAATATTGATATATGAACTAGTAAAACATTACTAAAATTATAAAAAAAGTATTACTGTGTTCTTTTATTAAAAATGTGTGAATTTCTGTTATTTCGTTTAGGTTTCATCAGGTTTTGAAAATTTAAGTAAACTGTAGATGCATTATTGAGACCATAAACAAATAATAAATCAAACTCTATTGAGACTTTTCACTTCACTTGACAAATCTGTTCATTCGATGTATTTTTTACCCTTCAATGATTTATTGAGTCTGTCAGTATCCTTTTTTTAGACACACTCAGGGTAAGAAAGCGCATTTTCTACTGACGCAGATTTCTCTCTTAACTCTTTGAGAAAACAACCAAAGAAAGTATCATTCTATTAAATGCACAACGTTATTTCTGTTCATGTTTGGTGTTCAGTACATTTAATTGAATACCTATTGACCAAAGATCCTCTGTAAATTCAATATGTGATACACCGATGAATTGTATTTTTTATCTATGAGATTTCTCGTAAATTGTTACTACCACGCTCAAATGCATTATACCATATTAACAATGTGAAATATTTTTTAAAAATATTGATAACGAAGCTCAATTACCTCCTGGGGTAGATTCCACCGTTACATCAATGATCACAGAAGTTGCACGAAAATGACACTTTACAGCATTGAAATTTCAGCACGCTCAGGGATGAGTAAATCAAATGAAATGACAGACTAATCAATTCAAATTATGAAATTTAAATATGATTTGTGGATGTTGCCTTCTTTTTTTTACAGCATTTTTCGATTCTTCATGCACTTGTTAACCGGGACACGAATCTAGAGGATGAGCAATGTAACATATTTTTGGAGATTAATTATTAGTAGACTGAAGACACGTCCTACTCCATAGAATACTTGTAATATTTAATGTAGTATCACTATTTGTTATAGTTCATTCGAAGTACAGTGCATTAAATTAAGGAAATTACCTAATCAATTTTTTCACAACGTACATCACATGCAAACTACCGCAAGTAAAACTTTCTTAGCTGCAGAATGTAATTGTAAATAAAAAATATATTGATTTCCAGATATGATCCGGATAAACGAGACTGTACTATTATTAGCAGAGGTGGAACTAGATAAAAAAAAATAAGATTGAGACCGTTAATGGCAAAACACTGACGGAAAATTTACGGGTCATGTTGTTGCAATCGTTAAGCCAAGATAATGCATGATTTGGAGAGGAGTCAAAACACAAGAATTTTATTATTTACATTCTGTAGTTTTGTTTCCCTTCGGAAGAGTTATTTGACAGACACCATTCAACAAAACAGTTCACGAGGTAATGTTTGGCTGTTTATTCACATTCTAAACTCGTAACTTTTAATACACCAGAGTCTGGCATTCATATAACGATTGTACATCACATTTACTGCGAAATCATTCTTTGAAAGTAGTTGTTAAGTCTCTTCTTGGAACCTGTAATTCCTCAGAACCACCTCCTTCCTGACTCGTCCTCTGGAAATTACCTATAACTTCCGGCCAGAGGGTGACTCTGTCCCTGAGCCATTAGTGGAGTGGACGGAGCACGGTCCGACGTGTTCCTCACGCGGAAGTCCGGCAAGGTCACCCCCCAAATGGCTTGTAGTGCTTGTAACACCGGGTGCAATGTTAACCGCTTTGACCCCTCGGCCAACGGTCAGGGTCGAGAGCACTGGGCACGGGTGACCCCGCAATCCGGGCCGTGCTCCCGAGGGAATGCCCCGACCCTCCTGCCCCCTCCCCCTGTTCGCGGTGCGGCGCTCAGTTAAAAGGGAATCAGTGCAAGCAAGCGCCGCCAGACCTGTCGTTTGACATGGAAAAGGAATAATAAATTTCTCACGATGACCGCTGTCCGAACTCGAGGCCCCGTCGCTGCGCCTGGTTTTTGTCGTAAGGAAAGAGTTGAAAGAGAGAAAGGGAAGAGTTGGGAGGGGGGGGGGAGAAAGAAGAATTGTAGCAGAGAAAGGAGAGCGTCTGTCACGACCAAAAAAAACCTTCGGACTGTTGCTCGTCCCCGCGAACGGGGGATTCTTTTATATTTAAAATTTAATTTTGAATTTCTGGGCGGTCACTTCTTCCGCATGAGCTATGGCTAACGAGTATATTTGATCGTTAAATTACGTCATCATTCTATGAACGTCTGGAAAAGAGTTCACGTTATAGATTTACGGACAATTTACTCAAATTTACTATATGTTGGCCTCCATAGCAAAACGAACGTATCAATAGTTGATATTCAAACATGTATACTTGTTTTTGGCATTTGGTCATTGACCCTCGTAATGTAATTGATCGTCGCAAAGGCAATTGAAAAACAAACATGTCAAATTTATTTCTCATTTCCCAATGTAAAACTGTTGTTTTTCATTGTTTGCCTGATGATGGCCCACAGTGGGGTCCAAATATTTTGTAATTTCTTTAACAAATAATAAATCCAGTCTGTGAAATAATGTCGTTTAATTCAACAACATATAAAAGGTGGAAAAATCTGGAAAATATTTTTATCTGGGTCCATCCATATTCCAATTCCAACGTCAAAATATTACATTATCAAATCCAACTTCCATGACTTGATTTTTTTTATTTTTATTTTTTGCTATTTAAAAGCATTCTTAAGTGTTTCCTCAAAAGAGGCCATGGTGAGAAGGAGAATTTTTATTATACATCAAAATATAAACTTTTTTTACATATTTCTAAAATATTCCTTGGTAGTTGTAATAGATTGCTTTTTGATTTATTCGAAGATCACCTTGATTTCATAAGAAATGTAATAAGAATATTTGCTCTATTTTCTATTCGCGTGTCAATGACGTACTGAAGATACTTCACGCAGTCTCTCCAGGTCACTTGGACTTGGGAGGTGGGGGGCGGGAAAATTTTAATACAACTATTGTATCCACAGAAAAAAACGACAGCAAAGATCACTCAGCTTTTTTCAACAGAACAGACCTTTCAATATTTGCACAATGCTTTGTAGAGTTTGGATTAGGTTTCATTGGAGAGTAACTCACTATTTATAGTTAACATTGATGTAACTTCAAAGTACGGTGACTAGACCCTGACCAACGAGCGGTAGTATCATTAATCCTATCTTTATTATTAATCTCTAAGTTTGTGATATTTTAATACGATTTGTAATCAATATTTTGGGAATAATTTAAAGATATGATAATGGTAACTTTATGTCAAATAAATCTTCTTTCTACTAAATTTTCATTTTATTTGATGTAAATATTTATATTCTTCGAATTTCATCAATATCGGCAAATAAAAATGCATACATATATTTGCAGATACCTATAATTAGCTCGCTTAATAGTTTAGTTTTTTTCCTTTACAACATTTCATCAAATTAGCAATTTGGCGAACATTTCCACGTACTATAAAAACACCATTATTCATACAATCATATTAATTGGGAATTGAGCCAATTCGGATATGCGAAAATTCAGATGATCGATTAAGGAGAAATATGAAGTGTGCCCTATTCAACTTCCAATTATGATTCTTAAGTGAAGTATCACAGTGGTAAACAATCATAATGAATCCTACATTGAGTATAATTCAAAATAAATACGACAATCATTGATTGTAATGAACGAAGAATACTTTAAAATTATAAATCCTTGGTGACGTAATTATAAGAAAAATCTCTTTCACGCTGCACCCAAGACCTAATAAAATTTGGTAAACTCTTAAACAAAAGATATATTTATTTTCAATTCGTATACGAAGGAGATATTCAATGATTTCTTGTTCCCAAAATCATCTTACCTATGAACTATTCTATAAATTTAGAAATGTTATCGTATATTTTTCATTAACAAAAGTGTTAGAAACGAAATCTAGTGAAAAATTTATTTAGATCATATTCACAAACAAATAGTAGAATTCATCCGTTAAATAAAATTTGGTGAACTCTTCTACAGCGCATAAGACATTCCAGTATGCGACAATTCTTGTATTCCATTCTGAATTCTGTACAGTTCCCTTATTGGCTTAAGTCAAAGAACTTTAAGAACACTTTCTTTTGCTATATAATTTTTGTTGTATCTCCAAAGCGGTAAGACTTATGAAAATGTTGTTTAGCAATCCGTACGGAGAAGATTATGTACATTAAACATGATTATTATATTAATATTATATTTTTGGAATTTTTAGAAACTGGAAGTGGAAAGCGCGGTGTGAGTTAGGTTGGAATGAGCAGCCCAGAAATGGGTCTCTATTCCAAATGTATTCAAATTAAATTGTCAAGTTTCATCAATTTGATTATGAGTTTTGGAGGGAAAAGTATCGTGCACCCACGTACATTGGACATCTTCGTGAAAATTTGAGAAAAGACTCTTCTGTTGCCTATTCGTAAAGATCTTAAAAGATCTCAAATTTCTTTTTTCGCGCGGTTACATTGTTTGTACAATTGGAAGGTAAAGAGGATGTACGGAAGAAAATATGCGACTAATGTTATGAAATTTAATGTGTCAATTTCATAAATATGCATGTCAAATACAAGTACCGAATAGAATTTACTATTAATAATTCTGAATATGAGTATAAGGAACTCTGTTCCTCAGTATGGTACTGTAATGACAATGTTATCAATTGATTGGGTTAAACAGAAGATGGTACTCATTCTATTTCATGTGATGCTCCACCAAAAGTGATAATTGCTTTGAAGAAGTTACTCGTTTTCGTGTACAAAGCTTTCCTTTTCCTTTTTTTTTTATTTTTATTTTGTAGCAACATACATATTTCTTCACACAAATTGATTCAGGTTCGATTTTTATTGTAATTTGCAATTTTGCAACAGTTTCTAATCACAATTTCCGTTGTTCCCTTACGTCAACAATCAAATCTAAACATTCTGGAGTTGTTGAAACAAGGAAACAGCATGTGTTGCGAGGAAACATGTCACAATAATTTTGTATGAGTGAGGGAGAATGCTTGATGTTGATTGGCGACACCATATTTTGTCTAAACACCAGTTTTAACCAGAAAGGGGTAAAACAGCTGACGTTCAAAATATGGACTATTGTCAGCTTAAACGTCAGTTTTTGCCCTGATGGATATCCTAATTTACCATTATTATTTCAACTGATTTACAAAAACCGATTCTTGTATCATAATTTATTGATAACTAAATCATTCTCCATGCGATCTACGCACTTTAGTGCGATTAGAATTCAATGTGCGTTACATCGTTCAAAATCTTTGAATTCCGACATTGTGGTCATATAAATTAGCTAATTCTTATCAATATCAATTTCCAAGGGGAATATAACAGTTTTACTTTCAATTGTTTACTCGTAAGCGTTACTTGATTGCCATTTGTTGACTTTTTTTACATTGCTATGCTTATGTAAACTTAAGTTTTCGCCAAGGTGCATAGTATAGTAATGGCCTCAAGCGATTTCTAGAAAATGTGATGACGTCCAGGCAGACCCCTTACTCAAAGGAGTAAACGGGTACTGGGAGTAACGGATTAAATAAGGTTATAGCAACAAATAATGACAATACGACAAACATCAATATGAAAGAAAGAAGAAATAGAGATAAAAATAGCGAAACAGATACTCATGGTCGCGGCACTTGGAAAGAATAATAATAAAAATGAAAGAAAAAGAATAAATAAGGTAATTAAGTGTTATTAAATATATCGTTTGACAATGGGGAGGTTTAATATAGTTAAATTACTCAAATGCTGTTCTTGCGTTGCCCCATCGCCACACGTCATAATAACGCCCTAAAAGCTGAAAAGAGTGAAATATTCTTCTATAAGTGAGAAAACATGGCCTTTAGTTCGTTAAAATGCTTTTGTACAACATTATAAGACGTTGATGTGAAAAGCAATTGAAATATTTATTCACTATCTCAGTTATGATTTGTGCCGTGAATTATGAAAAATAGTTTATATTTGTTTAACTTCGACAACATGTTGATTTATTGACACGTGATGCTCGTTTGTTGACATAAATTGTTATATGCGTCTATCCACGAATTAAAAAGTGAAGTATTAAATTAATAATAATAATATATAATAATAAATTTATTGTCAAAACACAGTACAAATTAAACATACCATGAAAATAAAATTATATTTTTCTAAAATGTTTCGTCTGTATTAGTTGCAACGATGGCAACATACTATTTTATACTCGTGATTGATTTGTTAGTTCATAATGAACATAACGTAGAACAATCAGAACACACAAAAAGAATAAACAAAGAATAATTATAACATTGCTCCTGCAGAAAACTATATTATTTTAGAAATTTCGTAATAAGGCCAAACATTATAAAAATTATTTTTTGCACAAACGATGTTTATATTTTAATCTTCCAGATACATAGCTCTTCGTATGGTATCCGAGTAATTTGACAACTCAAAATAGGCCAAAATAATCGTTTCCTGTACTTCATAATGGCGAAGTGTCTGCATTGACGTCATCAGCTTCCAGCAGCCTGGAAAGTGAGATCACCTTGCTATTCTATGCATCTTGGGATTCCGTGGCTGCGGTCATATACTACGATTCATGTAATAGTGAGAAAATCACAGGGCACCCTAACAAACACTTGATGAGGAAAGCATTGAGTTCTTTATCACGTTTTGGATTTTATTGACGTCCATGAACTAATCTTACATGAACTTACTGAAGCGCCACCCTTGCTTTATACGAAACAGATTCGTTCACGAACACAATACTCGCAATAGTAGAAATATTAATCGTCCTAGAGTGTCAACCACACTTTGCCAAAAGGGACCATATTATTCGGAAATCGTTCTATATAATTCCCTGCCCAAGAATCTAAAAGATATTATGAAATTGAATATCTTCAAATCCGCGGTTAAAAACTACCTCCTGCACCAGTGCTTCTACAGTGTAAAAGAATTTATTGATTTTCGTAAAAGTTAAATTCGTCTTGTACTTTATCACGCCATTGCTGTAGTACTTTTTAAACAACTTATCACAATTTCAAAAACTATTTTCTTGCATGATTGTGTTGTCTTATGGCTCATATTAATTTAGTTTTATGTGTACTCAATTTTGGCACGGTTGTGTACATTAATTTTGTAGCCTCATCCTGACCAGGGTTTTTCTCCGGTTTCCTTCGGGTAGAGGCGGATTTCTTATACAGGTTCTCTAGGCTTTGTCTAGGGGCGTGTTTATTGAAACAATAAATCGTAAATTTAGTGTTATTTCAATTCTTATGATTTTTAAGCACTATTCTCAGAATAATCTATATTTCGATAATAATTTGTACATGTAAATGTTTTGCGTTAAATTACAAACATATTGACATTTATTAGTATTATAACTCGCAGCTAACGTTTTATCTTATCTAGGAACTTTTTCTGAAATTTTTGAATCCGCCTCTGCCTTAGGCCCCTTGATCGGAATTGATGGGATGGCCCCTTGCTTGTTTCCGGAGAGTAAATTAGTTTATTGTTTCTCCACGTGGTCATACGCAGTTTGTACTACTTTTTTGACAATAAAGTTGTTGTTGTTATTATTATTATTAATCAAGTGTCGCCACCTAATAATTCCTATTGGAAATTATAATAATTTCAAATAATTTCTATTGAAAATTATTGCTATACACGCAGCCCCACTATTCACTAAGTAATTTGCATTATGTTTCCAGCATTTTCGAAGAAATTTTTACTTTCTCATATACATAGTACATAGAAAGTAATGAAATCGTGAAAAAATTCGAAAGCGAGATTTCGACGGATATATATCCGTTTTGGTTTACCCTGATTCAGAAAAAATCGTTTTTGGCATAACGTCCGTCCGTCTGTCCGTCAGTGCGCACCGATTCTAAGCAGTTGGATGAATATATTTAATTCATATTTCGTATTTACGGTAGAAATTATTTGTTGTCCATGCACGCGATCTTTTTTTTTTTACTTTAAAACAAAGGTTACTTCACATAAAGGTCAAAGTACTGTTTCGAATGTTTCTCAGAAATGGCTCCAACGATTTTACTTTAATTTTCCGTACGTAAAATACAATTAGTGTGCATTACTTCCGCATTAGCGGCATTTCGCTGGACAGTTTGGTATAGACTAAGTAAAATAATTTGTTTGCTACATCTACTCATTAGTTTACTGTTTCAAGACGCTTGAATAATATTTAGCAGTGTAAATAGACAAGCAGATAGTAGAATACACTTTCCGTAAACTGAAATGAAAGATATGATAATGATAATATATACAGCAGGACAGCAAACGCACTGCTGATACGAAAATACATTAATTTCTGTCTACAACGAAATTACATAACACTTTTACGCAATTTTTTGTCACTCTATTCTGCACATGAGAATATGTATATGAGAAATGTATATGAGAAAGTATGTGCAATGGTTTTGCACCACTGGTTTTTCTTGAATTTGTAGCCAACTTTCTTTTGTGACTTGTTCATCATTTCGATTTTATAATTTTTCATACGTTATTTGGACTACATTAAATGTCTGCTTCTGAAACTTCCGCGTTGCAATTCTGGGATTCAGAAAAGTATTCGGATTGTGTTCGAGATGACACTTTCCTTATGAGTTTGAGGCTTTTATCGTTGAAGTTGGCATGAAGTTTTTTATTTCCTTGGGCAGCCGTATTGAATTTTCTCTACCCATGTTTAAGTGAATCGTAGTATAGGTTGGTAGTTTTCTCTTACTGCGACACGTTTTGACCCGGATGATTAAATATTTATTTTTATGCTTAGTTAATTTAAGTGTGCTTAGTTTTGCTTTTCGTAAGTTTTTTTAGTTTGTTGTTAGTAGCTCAGAGAAAACGTTATTAATTTTTCGCCAAGTAATCATTGTGTTTTATTCATTCATTTCATTTTACCAAGATTTCGTTACTACTATTCCGTAAGGATCTGTCCTCACGCAATACTTCATATGAAACAGTTTTCGTTAATTTTGTATAATTGAATCGACACATTCTAGAAGGGCCTCAGCCAAGACAACCTTATACAAAAAAATACATACTGGTTCTAGACCACAGCATGAGCATTGAAATTAAAATAAAAATACATCAAGCTAGAATAGGTATTGCTGAATATTTCTATTCAGATAAAGGTCATTTTGCGTAGAATAGGGTTTCTTACAAATCATTGAATTTCAACTCATTGTTCTGGAATTTAAAAAATAGTTACAATGAGAACTTCATCATATTACTCAAACATTAAAATAAAAAGCAGATAATAATTTGCTAACTATATGACGTCCCTTGATGCTTGATGAATTAGTGCATATTTAATTATCCTTATGTAGTAAATGTATGTTGAATTTTCGCTTACTTCACTTACTTCTTTGTCCTAATTCCACTTACGAGAGACTAATCAATGTAAGTGAATATCATAATTGTTTTTAATACTGTCTAAGTCACATCAATTTCTCTCATCTGGAGTCATTTCCAGTAGCTTTTTTACGTCCAAAATTTATTTTGGAGTAAACAAAAACGTCACCTTTCATCCAAGCTTATTTTGTTATATTATTGAGGAAAAGATATTATTATGCTCCTTTTCAGTACCTCCTTGTTGGCTTTTCGATTTCTACCAACATGTTTTACGCTCTCCAGTAAACAATCCATTGAACTAAAAAGAAATATGCTATCGTAATGCAAAAAAATCTTTTTCGGTGAGGTAACGAGTATACTCGAAGTCATGTTTTTTTTTTGCTTCAAAGAAATTTAACGTAAGAAAAACAAAACATGAACGGAAACGTATTGTTTTTTTAGTTTATTGTATATTAGTGGCAGTAAATTACTTTGTTGTCCTTACACAGTGTAGCGAACGCTTTTACTTCGCCACCGTCCACAAGAGTAATAATATTTGCACCTCGCGTTATGTCGGCAGGACATTCGAATTTCTGAAAATTTAAATCTATCGCCCACCTTGGATACCACTTAAATTTGCGTACTCCTGTGGCGCTATTCTGTTCTTTCTGCATCGAGCGTGTGGAACGAATACTGCCTTGTGTCTTTGCTGTGTTATTAACTTGTATTATTTTAGAGCAAATAGTCACTTTTGAGACATCTATTATTATTTATTGGGACATTACTTAAATTCGCAGAAGTTGGCAATTCGTGTTAGACAGCCATATTGCATAATTTTCGGTAAAGTTACATGACTTGGAGTATATGTAAGGTATAGACTCAAATTACTATTTGAAGTTAGAAGAATGAAATGAACATATAAAGAATAATCTTAAAAATGAAGAAATATTAACTTGTAAATAAACAAGTTGCGCAGTGTTATCAAGAAGTGTGTGCTATAGGGTCTCGGTCACTGACTGAAATTATTTTAGTGCATGTCACAAATAGCATGAATCTTTTCCTCTTCTAAGGTTTTTTTGCACAAAAGTTTTTCTCAAAGGTTTCGTTTCCACAAAGAACTTAAGTATGAACTTTTTGACTGAGCATACATCGGTTCAATTTTGAATTGAATACATTTGCAGTTATTGTTACCAATATCTCATGGCTACCAATACCAAATTTTCACTCTGATGAAAATATTATACAATTATTTTATACTTATTATTAAATTTTTTTATTTAAGCTATCATTTTATTTCGTGAGATTGTGAAACGTAAATAACAATTGAAAGGGCTCGCCCTGCATCGTTGTACAGTCGCAGCTTAGCGCCACGCTACCATGCGACCTTCCAACTACTCTGCTTTCCATTGATATTGATGCTCGCAGAAAAAAAGAAAAAAAACTACAATGCAACATTGAGTAGCAATTAAATAAATTGTGATTGGCTGCTCTAATTAATTAATTATTAGGGGTTCATCAAAGAGAAACATCAGCACTTTTCCGTTATAATTTTTACTCTATCAACCTCCGGAAGAAAGGCCTAAAAGAACGACTTTTCTGTTATTCTGGTGTATTTCTGATATATTCGGTGACGTAAGATGTACGTGGCAGATATGACTCGTGAATCATATTACAACCAAACATGACTTATCGGTTACAATTTATTCGGAGATTATACGAAACGGAATGTAGATACAGAAAACATATAGTATTTAAAATAAAGTGTTTAAAATTTATTTTTATAACGCACTGTGAGAATTTTTATAACACAAGAACATTTTTATAACACAAGAAAAAAAAACAAGTTAAATACACATTTTTTGTGGCAACAAACAAGACTAGGGGTCTAAATCATCGTATTACTAATCACAAAATTTGTCTTTTGAAAAACAAAATAACCATTTTGAAAAATATATTTCCTCTCCTCTTTCAACTTTCCCTTCCTTGTGAAAACAGTTGAAATTAATAATTATTTCCTAAGTTTTTTTTGTTTGTTTTTTTGTTATTGGAATCTATTCATAGAACTAACCTCAAGAAGTTAATCGGCTGTTGAGAATTTTTACTCTTGACAAATCAATTAAAACAGACGTGGAAATACATACGTAGTGCTGCCTCAAAAATTCAGGCAGATCCAAAATAATATTTACTTTAAATTTTGGTGGACTTAATTTTCGATAATATCGTTCTTTTAGGTATATAGAAGAAAGACTTTTCTGTAATAATTTTTACTCTATCAACCCGCGGAAGAAAGAGACTAGTTTTAAGGCACTCTATATAAATCTGCCTCTACTCGATGGAAAACCGAAGAAAAACCCGGGGCAGGAAATTCTCCTCTGTCTTTGATCCTGCACACGCGATGCGTTCTGTGCTCATCTGTGAGCTTCCTTCGCATGATGGGGTGGCGGTAGGGGAGGGGGATAGTCAGAGGAAAGGCTAACAAGCGAAGGGGTGCGAGCACATCGTTCGCTTCCTGCTCCGACCGGTCTCTGTGGGCCGTTGGCGCAGTGTCTAGAGGGGTGCAGGGGTGAAGGTGGTAGGAGGAGAAGGCTGTTGCAACTGTAACCTCATTCCCCTGCTTCTGGTCTGCATTTTGGGCGGGGCTCAAGATTCGCCTCCGAACTCAGCGTTTCTTTATTTATTTCACCACTCTTCATGACAGAACATGAATACAATTTCGCTGAGGTTCTATATCTAATCTGTGTTCTGCACTGTGTTCGCTCCACCTCATCAAGCTGTGGACCTGTTCGTAATATCTTATGACAACCTCCTCTACATTCTCCCACGATAATCAGAAAAAATCTTTGCGGGAGCTTTTTGTCACAATATCATTCTCCATTGCAAACCCCCTTTATCCCATTGCCATGGTCATATATTTCTTCATTTTTTTCTTTTGTAGAATGCATTTAAAACAATGTCATTGTATTTTAATTAGTCCTTTCCAGATGTGAGGCGAACACAAGCATTTACTCTCAAACTTCTGAATGTTGTCAATAATAAAACGACAAGCTATTCAATTCATTGTACCATTTAAGAACGCGTAATACACTCTAGAACGCGTAAAAACATAGTTCTTAAATACATTTAAGAACGCGTAAAAACTATAGTAAAAGTTAGCTGACCGGTAGTCCTTATCTCAAATGTGCGCACAATTTCGCATACTCCCGATGCACTACTTCTTATTAAATTTGGAAAATCACCCTTCACGACCTTGCGAATAACGAATAAGAACAACGTCCACAACTTCCACGGGAAGTATTCTCTGGGCCGACATAATATAAGTCAGTGAACGTGAAATTTTCATTAATACCGGGAAAAAATATTAGCTATATTTTCCGATGTGAGATTATATTTAATGTGCATGTGTATCACCCACTCGAACAACTTAAGGTGGTTCTGCCAACAGAGAAATGAGATTTTTTTTTTAAGCGTAAAATTTGTATAAATAGATGTAATAATATATGCCGACATCAATTTTAGCTTTTGAAACACACCTTACCAGATATACGGGATATATACATATCCAGTATTTAATAATTTAATAAAATACACAGTCTCTTATGAGAAAAGAATTTATTTTCGAAAACAATTTTCTTTCCGAGCATTTTAAATAGATGAATTTTTCTAAAACCTGTAGTCAAAAGCCTATATTAATTTTAAATATATTTTTATATTCACCGGGTATACTGAAGATATATTTGCAGCTTTACTTCCCCTTTGCGTCCTATTCGCAACGTTATCTATGTCATGAGCATTCAGGTTAATGGCAGGCCATACGCTGCTTACAAACGGAATCAAGGGAGTTTTCAGTTTATATCATTTCTCGCAAATTAAATTGTCGTTACGAATTACTATTCACGAAACTAACGTACGAAGTAGTTTAAATTTACACAAGGAAGATAATTAAACTTTGAATGATGTAACTAATATCATTACCCGGCAGCACCACCTTGAGGGTTTAAGCATTGTCAAGGAAGTAGAAATGTAAATGAAGTATGGCTTCCTGAGTTATACGTTATCTACGTTTTAATTAACTATTGACAAATTTATACTCCTACTATCGATAATCAAATAGGGACAGTTTATCTGATTAACATACCGTCAGTAAATGTTTCTCTCCTTGAATCATTATCTGTTGTAGTCGTTATCTCTGCACAGTCTGGAATGTTTTACGACAATGACAATTCCTTCCTCAACAGCCATTTCCTCTTCCGCTTACCCTCTCACCCTTCCACGGCGGGGTGGTCATTGCGTGTCTATCTGACGTGACCCTTCCCTTCTGACCAACCACCACTCCCCTCCCTTTGACCCACGGCAAAGGCACGTGCCACTACCGCACCGACCGCGCACTGGTCAGTCACTCACCGCCCCGCCGTCCGAACGACCGGTCAAGTTATGTGCATTAAATCTCCCAACCAGGAAGTCCCGATCGAAGGGCACCACTCCACCGCCCTTGCTGTCAAAGAAACAACTCTATGAGGCGTTACACTCCAAATAGAAAGTATAGTTGATGAACGAGCAACGGTTGGCGGTAACGACATTTGAATTGGTTTGTGCACCTCCCCTTTTTTTGTCCAAGTGATGAAGATGTCGTGGGAGCTAGAAAGTCCTGTTTTCAAAAGTTTTAAAAAATCTATTGACCTTCGCTGGGGATGCACAGCAAAAAATAAAGACGAAATACCAGCCCTAAATGCGTATCAACGAAATTATTTAAAATTCCAGTAACATTTCTAAATTATCAAAACAATTCTCTCTCCTTCCAAATACTCTACCACCTTATCTAAATCTCCGAAAAGTTCTGAATATTGAACTATTTTTAGAACTAAATGAAATTAGATTCATTCTTGACAATAATAAATGTCAATGTATGTGCGTTAATACTTCTAACGTTAAATGCTTTTTAGTCAACAGAGATAAACTAGTGGTGCAAATCCATTGCATATACTTTATCGTATACGTTTCTCCGTCTGCAGCATAGAGTGAGAAAACATTCTATAGTGAAAAAATTTCTGACGTGGTCCTCTGCATTTTGGTCGTCATCCAGTGCTCTAATTAGGCTCAAAGTCGCTGGATGAACTTATTACTGTCTTATATTTGAACTTTGAATATTTATTTTACTTCCAAACATTATTTTAAAACATATAGTGCATTTCTGTCTTATAAATATCGTAAAAGTGTCATGTAAATGTAATTTCGTTGTAGACAGAAATTGATGAATTTTCGCATCTGCAGTGCGTTTGCTGTCCTCCTATGTATTTTATCATTATCATATCTTTCATTTCAGTATACGAAAAGTGTGTTCTACGTCTGTTTGGTCCATTTACACTGCTAAATATTATTCAAGCGTCTTGAAACAGCAAACAAATCAGTAAGTGTAGCAGACAGAAAATAATTTCCTGCGTCTATACCAAACTTTCAAGCGAAATACCGCTAATGTTGATGTAATGCATACTAATTGTACTTTACGTACAGAAAATTTAAGCAAAAACGTTGAAGCCGTTTTTGAGAAACATTCAAAAGAGTACTTTGATCTTCATGTGAAGTACCCTTTGTTATAAAGTATGAAAAGGAATTAGAGCACGTGCATCGACAACAAGTAAATCCTACCATAAATACGAAATGCGAATGAAATTTTGCTGAGAATCGTTGCAAAGATGGACGGACGGACGGACGTTATGCCAAAAACTACTTTTTCAGAACCAGGGATCACCAAAACAGATGTTTCCGTCGAAATCTCGCTTTCGAATTTTTTCACGATTACAATACTTTCTATATACTACGTATATGAGAAAGTAAAAAATATAATGGGTTTCTGCCAGCTGATATTACAATTGACAATCAGTAATATTTCATAACATAAGTGACAAGTTTGAGGTAATTTTGTTCCGTCACTTATTGTCCTAAGAGGGAATAAGAAAATTTTGAAGGTAAAAAATATGGGCATAGTGGTTTTAATAGCCTAGAACTGGAAATAGAAGAAAACATGTTTATGTCAATATTTAATGTTTTTATATTTTTTTGTTTTTATATTAATATTAATTTATATTATTTTATTAATATGTTTACTGTCTCATATACATAATATAAAGAAAGTTTTGTAATCGTGGAAAACCACATTTCATTCTATTTCACTTTTAAAACAGGAGTTTCGAAAAATTCTCCCTCAGTGGGTGCTTACGTTACAAAATATATCTACTATTTTAATTCTTATTTAAGGAGTTTTCGCTGAAATATTAAATCCGCCTCTGCCTTAGGGCCTTTGTTCGAAATTGAAGAGATGGTCCCATGCTCGCTTCCGGAGAGTAAATTAATTTATTGTTTTCACGTGATCGTATCCAGTTTGAAACGCCCTTTTTGACAATCAATTTATTACCATTTCAATGTAGTGGTGTTCACTTTACAGCTTTAAAGGTGTTCCAACTGGTTGAAATTTCTAATCCCAGGTTGCGTCCCGCTCTCCAAAGGATTAGATACACTTCCTTAAAATGTAAGCTGTGCCAAAAAGAGCGATCTCTTGTATTTCCCATTCTCTCGGTTTGCCTGGAATGGAATCTAAATGCTTCTTTTAATTTACAGATAGCGCACTAAAGGAACCTACAAAGAAAAGGATGATCTTTGTGCCTCGTCATCCTACTCATTTCGATAACCATATCTTTATATATTAGCAGCTTTTCTGCTTCTTTCTGCGCTAAATTTGTATTAGTTGGCACTGCTACATCAATCAGCAAGCAAGTCCTGTTTTTCGGGTCCTTAATAACAATATCTGGTTTAGACTGTGTCCTGCGTGGACGAGAAACGCGAGCGATAACTTCAAGCGACAAGATTCAAACACACTTGTAGTTACGAGACTGTCCTACGTGAGCGACAGCGACACTAGGCTACAAGCGCGACATTCGACGACGCTTGAACTTCAAACATGCTTGAGTTTTGTCACGCGTCAGACGCTACATTTCACACAAGGAGACTATATAGTCTCCTTGATTTCACACAACCTACTTGATCATACTAAAGATTACCGTTTGTAAATAATAAAATGTAGTAGTATCGAGTAGGTCTTGACATTTCGTCGTGATCTTGGCTGAGGCTACTTTGTTTTATAGGTTAGCTCATGTAGTATCGAAGTGGTTACGGTTTTGTGCAAGTTCAAAACACAACAAATCCATTTTTTGTGTGTGGTAAATTAGTTCCTTTTTAGTAATGTAATCGTTAATGCCATTTGCAAGGAAATAAAAAGTACAAATCAATACACTGGTACATTCAAAAACTGTTTGGGACGCTGTAACATCACACCTCAAGCCCTGATGCGATGTTAGTATTTTTTAGTAGAAGCGGGATCCACATAAATACCATAATCCCTATGGTAGTTTTCGTCGCTGCCACCAGCCCAGTTTCCCAGGCAATCAAACACACATGTAATAATAATAAATAATGATTTAATACCAATTAACTAGAAATCTGAATTTACAAACGGAGACAAACTCCCAAAATCATTAATACATTTAATAATCTGTTATTACACAAGTAATGCTATCGGAAAGCATTAATTACACTTGGATAAATTTAGTTGAAGACAACTAAATAGTAAAAACCCTCAGGTTATATGAACCTTCAAAATTCTAAGTTGTATTCCCCAACAACTAACTGATACAAGTTACGACACTTGCAACTAGTAATGACTTCATTAAGACTACCGCAGCAGCCTAACGAACATCTGGTCTCCCCGACCTAGACTAGCCCAGTCACATCTCAGTGCAGGCGAACTCTACTCCCCCGTAAAGAGTCAAAAGACTCTGAGGATCTTCACTCCTCCCAATATATACAGTACAAGAAGTCACGTGATCAGCAAATAACCATGCCTTCGCCTCCACAACTTGCAAGTATCCTTCTTGTGCACCCCTTTTGACTTCTAAGAACGCAGTCTGCGAACCGCCTTCGGTCCCAGCTTAGCGCCCGCGCGCACCCTGTTCAGAGTGTCTCTTTGTTCTACATCCGGCGACGTACTTCATTCATTACTTGGTAAAATTCGTCTTTTCTTTAGGTACACCTAAATTCCAGTGGACTTCGCATGGGTCAACGACGCAGGCCGCATTCTCCGAAATCAATTGTACCTTCTTTAGGAGTGAAAGGTGTACGTTCAAACAATACCTCAATAACTGAAGAGGCTTAGGGTGGGTCCCAAGTTCGTCGCACTTCCGTCTTAACGCCGACCGGCCACTTATTGTAAGCTTCTTAACAGCATCCGGCTTGGGAAATGCAAAGAAATATTAATATTTCACAAATTGATAGAATGTCTTGGCGCCGACGTTACAGACGCAAAAACAGTTGCAAGTACGAATGTTAAAATTCAGTGTTATTAAGATGTTATTTTCTGATAAATTTATTGTGTTTTTTTTCATGGCATCTTTGCCTTGGAACCACGCATTTCGCTATAAATCCGTCTTGTCACATATTCACGTATTTTGCGGTGTGGCGCCATCTTGCTTTAAGAGCCGACCGATCGCGCAGTACACTCAATCCTGGAGACGCGACGCTACACTTCTGTCGCTTGAAGTTGTCGCTCCGTTTGTCGCCCACGCAGGACACGGCCTTATTGACAGGGAGGCATCTGTCAGAGTAGATTTGTGAACAGTATTGGGATTTCCTCTGTGGTTGTTACTTCCCTTGGCTCGTGTTTATACCATACTTCTGAGTTTGGCAAACCCATATTTCTGCGCGGCTTCCCCACTGGACCTGAACTTTCAACAAATAAAATTGAAATTCATAAAATGTATCTTTATCCATTAATGTGTATTTGCCTTTTTTAACAATTAATAAATCTGGTTACTATTCAACGAATTGTTAATTATCTATTTGATGAATTGATGTATTACATTAAAATACAAAATATTTACAATATAATAATATTACAATATTTACAATAATTTATGATAATATTTACAATAATTTATAATAATATTTACAATAATTTATAATAATATTTACGATAATTTATAATAATTGTAACATCTCACCTCAACCCTGATGAGATGTTTTGTTTCCTCTGGTAGCAGCGGGATCCAAATACTTACCAAATGTCAATGGTAGTTGTTCTCGCTGCCACCAGCTCGGTTTCCCGAGCAACCAAACTCACGAGTAATAATAATAAATAATGGTTTATTATAAATTACATAAAATCTGACTTGGTTATAAACTCAAACTCCCAAAATCATCCATACAGGAAATGAACTTTGACTAGAAAAATATTGTTGTATAAAATATAGCTGAATCTCGCACCTAGTACTGAATACATTAATCTGACGCAGCAGCCTTAATGAAACAAACTGGTCACCATGACCAAAACTTATGACAGACACTAAACAGCGCTGCCGGATCTCTATACGGTCCCTTGTACAGAATGAATCCTCGAGAGGGTGCACACCTCTCAATATATCGGGTTTCCGACGTCACGTGATCAGCGACTGACCACGCTCCACCACCCCCGGGCCGGCATTTTCCAGGAATACCGAGGAGAGCAAGCCTCGCTATACGCGTCACCCCGGCGCTTCGCAAACACCTGTGTAGCTCTTTCTTTTCTTCGTGGAATTAGTGTTTTCATTACATTGGCACAAACTTTCCTTAAGATGAAAAGGTTTATTTGGAACAATGCCTCCACACGGAAAACTCGTTGCACTGGTTCCTTCTTAGCGCGGGCCGGTCACTTATTGTTCTATGCTTAACAGCATCCTGCTTACAAACACAAAACAATATTAATATTGGTCAAGTTGCTGGCGTGTCCTGGCACCGACGTTACAATAATATTTACAACAATTTATAATAATACTTACAATAATTTATAATAATATTTATAAAATTTAGCTTCCCTCCCCCTTGATAATGGTCTAGATCCCCCACTGAATGTAATAACACATCTTATCATATCTCTTAATGTATTCATAATTTGCTAGCTGAGTTTCAGAGTGAGGCTGGCAAAACTTACATTTTTCGTCAATTGTGATTTTCAATGTACGTTTCTCATAATGCCTGGTTCTAAGAGCTTGGTCTTACGTTGTTTACGTTCCTAGCTTCAATAACTTATGTTCTGAGTTGATGAATGAGTTAACGAATGAATATGTCTGTCAGTCTCGCCGCTTATATATGTTAAGAGGTTGAAACCATGAAAAAATTCGATCGTGAGATTTTGTCGGATATATTCGTTTAAAGGTCTCCGATTCCAAAAATGTAGATTTTAGAACAAAGTCCGTCCATCCGTCTGTGCGTAATGATTCTGACAAAACGGGTCAGTCAGTTTAATACATATAAAGTAAGATATATTTCATACTTGTATTGTAAGTTATCATGTGGACGACTAAGAGCTTTGATATAAAAGGTACTTCGTACAAGGATAAAATTACATTTTTGAAATTTTCTCAAAATCGTCTCGGTATGTTTTCATAAAATTGACTGTGCGGAAAATGTATTTATTATACATTCACATGAGGTGTTTCCCTTAAAGTTGGGTATGGATGCACTACTACGTCTTTTACTATTTTAAGAATCTCGTGAACTACTTATCCTTGAAGATGTACCAAGCAGAGGGAGAATGCAATTTTGGGAAACTGAAATGAAAGTTATTTATTTACAATTTATAAAAAACGAAAACCCACTCCAAATACGGCATTGCATGAACGTTTGTCGTATCTAACAATGAAATAACATTTACGATATTTATTAGACCAGGATATTGCAAAATGTCTTCAAATATTATGAACAAGATTTCTTGCATAATCAAATCCTAAACATAATATGTTTAAGAATAATTTTTAAAACAAAGGTATTCACTGGCTCATGTTTTGAACATGTCAATCATCTGTATACAAAGAATATTGTATCCCCATTTTGGATGGAACAGATAGATAAACAGAAGGAAACATGGCAAGAAGTCTTGGCGACACGAAATGACTTGGTGCCGGTGCTATGTGGTAATTGAACAAAATAGACCTCCAAGAATCCACTGTGAAAGTTCGTATTTGTCGCCAGTCCTTGCGTTTGAGTTTTGAAAATCTGTACGATGCAGAATTTTGTTGAAATTTTGAAATTTTGTACTATCTTCTACCACAAAAATAAAAAGGTATTAAAAATTCTAATTTGAGGAGTGAGAGTGATTGTGGCCAGACCCACTTTCATGGAAGAGAGAAATAGAAAATGCCGTACAATAGAGGAGACATTTCGGGATTTTGCACCGATGGAATAAGAAGGAGATTTAAGAAAAAGTTGTAAATAAACACATTACAAACAAAATTGTTGCCAGCTCGCTTTTGCAAATAAAAGAGTTATAGAAATCGAATACATGAAATTTGTTCCATTTTGTACCCACATGAAGAAAAAAAACATTATATTCAAGGAGTAGGGGTAATTGTCTCCCGTCTCTACTCCCTATAAACAATACAATAAATAAACTATTTAGTTGCTTTCATCTGTGAACAAAATGAGTTTATTCTGCCTTTAGTGTGTAGCTCTGAGAAAAACTGTGGGGTCATTCCACGTCAATTGTTTTCTAGGAATTTATCCTAAAAGCATATATTGATAGTAGATTAATTCCTAATAGAAATACTCTGACTTGTAACAAATTCAACGAGGGACCTGTTGTCCAAATGCCAAAACCAGGATGCGTGAACTACTCTCCGAAACAGCAAAAGACTAAATATATGTTGAAAAGAATAACTGTATTAAGAAATATTAAGCACTTACAATAAATAATGACAAAGGTGAAGATTCTTAAGACACAGACCCCGAGACACAAATCCTTACTTCATCGTAAATACAGATGGTTCAGTTACGTACATCTCTTCAAGAAATAGGCGAGTCGCCCATTGCCACAAGAACAACAAACATTATAATACATCCAGTTAAAAAAAGTTATTCTTTCTGTTCATTTTAAAGCATATAATTCTGTAGGAATAAATTATTCATTATTTAGTAACTGCATATAATTATTAAGTATTGAATATTTTAGTCGAATTTGTCACGGAATAATACATCAATATCACTAAAATTTCTTTGAACTTTCCATAATTATATCAAAATGAGACGCTTATCTGACAATATATACATCGCATACTGAAGCAATATTTATCATAATGATAAAATAGAGCAAGAATTAATGAAAAATTCTAGTTTCACATGCGGTACACGACAAGAAACCTACATGATTATATTGTTTTAACACCTAACTCATTTCAGTCCCACATTAATATTTTCCCAGATGATTAACAATGATATAAACTATTTCAATTATTAATTTGAAAATGTTCAAAGCGGCGCATTTTGAGAAATTAAAAACCAAAAGTTTGATTTTGAACATGCTATTTTTTTCCTCCGTAACATATATCATATCATTGTAAAGGTCATTAAATAAACTGTAAAATGACATCTGTACCAGTTCTCTATCTTAATTAGGACAGCATCCAGAGCAATTCAAATTGCACTCAATTTTTTATTTAATTTTCTCAAATTTCATGGATTCAGGTCAGTAAATAAGAATATTATGGAACACGCTAACGATTAGTTATATAATATCTTCGAGGTTAGAAATAAACATAAATTGGGAAGATAAAAAGTTAAAAGGTATGAAAAATTAATTGCATTTCTCCTGGCTAATTCGTGTTGCTATAACGTAACCTTGCTTGGCTGACTCCACTACGTGTAATACCTCAACGTGTTAGACATGTTGAAGCTTTGTTAGTTACCTGCGTTGACCACATAGTAATAAGATTAAGAATTAATCCACACTATCTGATACTGAATCAGCTGAGTCTGTGACTGTGATTTATCAGCAGGACCCGCATTCTATGTAATATCAAATCAAGAAATATGTACATCTTTAAATTAGTTTATTGCCCCCAATGTGGTCATATGCAGTTTGTACTACTTTTTTGACAATAAATTTATTTATTTATTTATTTATATGTAATTCAAATTGCTTAAATATGAAGATGATTTTGTTACAACAGAAATATATTTAATATCAAATATTGATGATAATAATAATAATAATAAATTTATTGTACAAAAAAGCAGTACAAACTGCGTATGACCACATGGAAGACAATAAACTAATTTACTCTCCGGAAGCAAGCGAGGGACCATCCCATCAATTCCGATCAAGGGCCCTATAGCAGAGGCGGAATCAAAAATTTCAGCAAAAACTCCTAGATAAAATAAAAAGTTAGCTACGAGTTATAATACTAATAGAATATCAACGTGTTTGTAGTTTAACACACACAAAATATTTTACATGTACGAATTATTATCGAAATATAGATTATTCTGAGTATAGTGTTTACAAATCATAAGAATTGAAATAACACTAATTTCACGATTTCTTGTTTCAATAAACACGCTCCTAGACAAGAGTCTACCCGAAGGAAAACCGGAGAAAAACCCGGGCCAGGATGGGGCTACAGAACATAGCCCTGCCAAAGTCGAGTACACATAAAACTAAATTAATATGAATCATAAGACGCAACACAATCATACAACAAAATAGTTTTTGAAATTGTTATAAGGTATTTTAAAAGTTCTACAGAAATAGTGTGATAAAGTACAAGACGGATTTAACTTTTATGAAAATCAATAAATTCTTTTACATTGTAGAAGCACTGGTGCATGAGGTAGTTTTTATCCGCGGATTTGAAAAGATTCAATTTCATAATATATTTTATATTTTTGGGGAGGGAATTATATGGAACGATTCCCGAATGATACGGTATTGGCAAAGAGTGGNTACTATTGCGAGTATAGTGTTCGTGAAGGAGACTGTTTCGTATAAAGCAAGGGTGGCACTTCAGTAATTCGGTCTTAACAAACACGGCCGTTTCATAAATATAAATGCTGGGAAGTATTGAGATATTTAATTCCTTAAATAAAGGTTTACAAGAGTTTCGGGGGTGAGATTTACAAATTATCCGAACTGTTATCTTCTGAATTCTGAAAGTTTAAATGCTCTGACCGGAATTGCCCCAGAAGATAATGGGAGTAAACGTTTGCAAAATATACGCAACGAGAAAAATATGGACTAACTACGTTAACTAAGGTTCGGAATGCGTAACACAATTTACTCAATTGGGAATTAAGATTGTCAACGTGACAATTCCATTTGAGGTTGTCTTGAATGTGGAGACCCCAAGAATTTTATATTCGTAACAGTTTTCAATTGTGTTCCGTTTAAAGAATGAGAAACCCGTGGTAAATATTTTGTGATACTGTTGTGAAGTGACATAGACACTGTTTTGTCAGTCTTTACAATAAGACGATTTTCATAGAACCAAGCCGAAATATTAGACAAAACTTTTTGAGCGTAGGGGCGTGATTACATAGTAAATTAGTGTCATCGGCAAAAAGAACCATTTTGCAATCTGATGGATGACATGTCGTTCACATACAATAAAAAGAGTATAGGACCGAGAATTGAACCTTCGGGACTCCGCAAATAAGTGGCTTTGTTTCTGAAAGACAACGCTGAAGTACTTTTTTTTTATTAGGATATTTCGACCTATTAATATTTATCTTTTAAATAAGAAGTTTGCCATTGATGTGGAAGTCCACGAATGCCTAAATAATGCAATTTGGAAAGGAAAATTTCGTGATCGATGACATCGAATGCTAAAAACACCCTGGGGATTTTCTCCACGGTCAAGAGATGTGGTAACATCATTTAAGAAATAAAATATGGCGCCNTGATCGTCAGAGAGAATGTTATATTTTGATAAAAAATCTAGAAGACGCTTATAGAACAATTTTTCTAGGATTTTTGAGAAAGTGGGTAGTAGAGACATTGGTCGGTAATTTCCAATATTAAGTTTGTTTCCTTTCTGGTGTAAAGGTGTCACTTTAGCTCTCTTAAATATGTTAGGAAACACCACTTCCGATAAAGAACTATTAAAAATATTTATAAGTGGATTTAATATAACGTGGGAAGAAAATTTAACAATAAACTCGGGTATATCATATATGTCTGTTGAAAATTGGTTTTTTTAATGAGCTGATGATTCTCATGATTTCACAGGCGTTAGTTTCGGAAGTGAATATAAAATTGTGTACGTGGGTGGATATATTAGGTGGACATGGATTTGGAGATATTGAGTTCGTTATTTTCCTACTTCTGAGAAGTAAGAATTAAACAAATTTGCGATGTCCTGAGGATTTGATACGATTTTTCCATCATTTACTAGAGAAATATTTTCTTCGCGATTTTCAGAAGATGACATGTAATTTTTAACAATATTCCACATGGCTTTCGTCCGGTTGTTCGATTTTAATACCTGCCTGTCGTTTTCCATAAGTTTAGCTGCATAGACTACTTTTCGAAGAATAGTCTTATATTTACGAAAATAATCATGGAATTCGGGTGGTTGGTTATACAGTTTTGACCCCCCAGGGGACTTACATCTAGTAAGTACGTGTTTGGCGAACACGGGGCCCCGAGCTGAGTCTGGCATTACTTCCACTTACTTGTGCCATGCTCCTTCCTTTCTCTTTTCTGACCTCCCTTGGTCACCTCTTGTTCTTTTCGATCCCGACGCTATTAGGGCTAGGGTATCTTTCATTTTCCTCTTTCCTCTTCTTCTTTTTTTTAAATGTTTGTAGGAAAGTTTTGCGATATGCTGGAATTTGTGTTTTGAGTTGTAATGCAGGAGGGTTTTTAGTGGGTATGGCTGAGTCTCTCGGCGAGTTCCACACGCGGGGAGAGTCATGTTGGCTCTCCCTAGTGCGTAACTGCATTTTCCCTACCTGTACAAGTTTTAAGGGCTCTAATGACCTCGCTAATGACGAGCCCTAAAGCCCCACAAAAAAAAATACAGTTTTGAAAGATAAGATAAACGGCGATTGTTTTTTGAGGAAATTTTTATCCCTTGGGTGATCCATCTATTGTATTTCTTTGTGTTAATTAACTTGCGTTTTATGGGAAAGCTAGAGTTGTAATGTTTTAGGAATATTGAGATAAATACATTGCATTTGTCGTCGGTGTTTTGGCAATTGTAAACGTCTTTCCATGTTTCTTCACGCAAATAATTTATAAATATGAATTGATTTGTGTCATTAAACACTCTTGAAAACTCGTAAGGGATTTTAAGTGGTTGTAGTTTATTATTAATAGTCAATACTTGAGCAAGGTGATCGCTGTATCCGGCGATAAACACGAGATTCCATTGTTGACGATAATCTGATCTATTAAGATCTGATTGATGAGGTCTACAAATACACAAAACAATAATACTGGTGTCGGTCAAATTAACTGGAGAAAATTCGAACACATTATCTATGCAGAAGTTCTCGTAGCCTTGTAGTGGAGAAGATAAAATGTCATTACGAACGTAGATACACGTTCCTCCGTGGGAATTTTTCCTTTAAAATTTTGCCGACAGTAAGAACTTGCTAAATAATAATTAGAAATAGCAGTATCGTTGATGTTGTTAGTTGAAAGCCAATGTTCTGTGAGGCATAGCAAATCGAATGGATTTTCGTGTACCAGAATATCAATGTCTGTCAATTTGTTTGTAAGGGACTGGACATTATGATGAAATATAATTGTTTTATTTTCGCAAGTGTTTGTGATAGTCGAGAAATGGAATTAAAGTAAGATTGTGGAGGGGAATTTGAATTTAGCACAGCTTCTAGTTCCGGATCAAACCCGCATACTGCACCCGAACGTGATTGTCACCTTCGAGTACCACATCGCACTCCTGAGCGCAAGTTGTAACTGTGTATGGGGGCGGCAGGAGATGTGGATGGAGGAATAGATGAGGACGTGGGAGATGAGGGAGCAGTAGGTGAAAGAACGAGGACAGGAGAAGAAATGGGCGTGGAGATAGGAGGAGGTGGTGATGGTCTACCTCAGAGCAGAGGGAGGTGGAGGAGGAGGTGATGAGACAGGAGACGGAGGAGTATGAGTGTATGAGTGGGTAATGGGGCAGGTGGATGATGTGAGGTCAGGTGTGACGCTAGGAGAGAACCGAAGTGAAGTTTCCCAGACGGTCTCAGATGTAAACCGTGCTGGGTAAAGTCCTTGGCAGTCAGGTGTGGTTGCAAATTTAAAAAATGTGAGTTTTGTGTCTGCCCGGTGATGTTTTAGGGAGATGTTTGCCAGGTTAATGTCGTGATTTATTTGTGGAACATTGAAGCGTGGAGGCAGGCTAGAGAGTACTATGTTTGTGTGCTGAGAGGCTACTTTTAGTTTTTGTACATGTTCAGAAGCGTCGAAATGTCCACCCAAGTTAATATTGTTTTGCCCATCTATGATAACTACTGTCTTAAGTGTAGGTGTCCAGTTCTCGAATAACTTCAGTCAAACGAGCGTTTGGCTTAAAGAAATCGAAGACAGAACTGGATGGGAAGCAATCCACGCAAAACGGAGGCCATGTGGCGACCGTGCGATCAGCTAATATGAGCACGTTTGATTTCTCCGTGTAAGTGTTGGCTTCATCTCTGGGTAGCACTATTTTACGTGGATTTGTGCAGCTGTGTTTACCAGTACGTGGTTTGTGAACAGGTTTAGGTACTGGACGGGAAGGGATGAAACGGGTAGAAAGATTAGGTAGGGGAGGAAACTGGGACATGTCATCTAACACACTAAACCTATTCTGAGTGAAGAGTTGAGGTGGTGCATGTGTCGTTGGTGTAACCGAGTGATAGCAGTTGGAAGAACGGCGAGAATTCCTGTCTGTAGTACAACCGCAGATCGTGTTCTTATTGACCTCATCCAACGCAGTGATCCGTGTGTCAATATAATGTACAAAGTTATTGTACGCCTTGTGAAGATCAGCTTTGAATGCGTTGAGGAATGCGATTGTGTCCATTGTTGTGAGTTGGTTAGCAACTTAACGACAAAAGCAAATGAGAATACACTAAAACTGACAACTAACACTGAATGTAGGATATTAGTATAAAAATAGATTTATTACTACGGAAGTTACAATTGAAATATTAAATAAATAAACAAACAAACCGACGACTTAAATGGCAAATAATTATTTAGGACGACAACTGGAAGTTATTTAATTCGACAATTACTATATATCATGTTAAAATGAAAATAAATACGAACAAATCAAGAAAATCGAATTGTAAAATGATGTAATAATTTTATGGAATTATGACGACAAAACTTGGGTACAACAACGGGGAAGGGTTCCTTTGAAAGTTTAATTATTATGTGATAGAATATGCACGAGAATGCACCCTAATGTTTACTCCTGATGCACCAAGCAACTAAATTAATGATTCCGTTTGTACTTACGTAAACTTTAACACGCGTTCGAGAAGCACTTGAATGAAAATAATACGAAGTATGTTAGGTTTGATAAACCTTAGGAAACATTTCGAATGCTTTTTTCACTAAACACGCAGAAAACAAACAAATTTTTATACTACAATAAAGGTAGGAACTAAATAGAACAACTTAATTACAAAATCTCGAGAAAAATAAAATAATTAGGAAGATTAAACTGAAAAATGCGGAGAGCTCATTCACAACCGTAGCTAACGCCAGGAGAAGGCTAGCCAAAATTGAATTTCAGTATTAAAAAAAATATACTCCATGCAAAACGTGTAAACAGGAGAAGTCATTTAATTTCGAACACTTTTTCGAAAGTTCTTAACTTATTAGCACTTCGATAATTACTGACGATTAAATTAACAAGTTAAAGCTAGGAAAATGGATCAGCGAAAATAGAAAAATACAAATTAGGGATTGTTATTGCAATGCAACCCCCGCTTATAATGTATCCTTTAATTTAACGACAGCAAATCATTGGATATTTAATTTCCAACGGTCCCACCCAAAATCGTAACACAACATGTCGAGCTTTCCTATTCCATAATTCCAGTGAATCCCTACATTGTTATTCAATATTTCTCCAAAGATAATTCAAAGGTTACTAGAAGAGTCTTTCTCGTTCAGATATTCTTAGGAAAAGTACAAAATGAAGTATAAACTGCCCCAAATATTGCTTAAAATAAATCGTACTAAAATCCTTCCTCAATCCTTGAAGTGGCTTAAAATTGTAATGCAAAAAATCCCCCTTCCCTCCCAAAGTTCCAAAGAATGCCTTCCTTAAGTTCCGCGATTCTAACGGTAATTACAATACCTCTTTACACATTACAACAATTTTAGAAGTATTATCCTTAAAAACCTCCCCCGCAACCCCTCCAAAAAAAGAAAATAGAAGAAAAATCTCTTTGGGCATCCACTTAGTGGATGACTCGTAGCCGCCTGATATCACTAGCTTTCTGTTTCTCCAGAAATGTTTGTTATCATACCAATAAAAATGGGATGAATTAATCAGTGAAGTACAACACAACTTCCGTTGAGACTGATTAATTATTTTTCTACATAATTGTTTTTGTGTGTATGTGTAGTTTCCTCTTTTATTATTTTAAGTGGCCAGGGTAATTCATTGACTTCTTTACGCATGTACTTTATTCCCTTATGACTTAAATTTGCAGTCGAAAAGTTATGGGTGGGGACCAAAAATGATCTCCTTATACGGTTGTTTAAAATATTAGATTAATATGGCAGTATACGAAAATATTGTCAAAATTGTCAATTCTAATAATATAATTTTTCATTACTGGCACGCGCAATTTCCTTGAATTTCGACCATTAAAAATAAGTATTTGCCCAGCAGATATTCGTGGTGAATTTGATATGCTGGTCGGCGGGTAGAAACGGAACCTTTGCTAGCTGTAACAGGAATTTGTAACTTTTTATGAGGAAATAATACAGGAATATATGCCAGTGTTGGGATATTGACACAATACGTCGCAACTGTACGATATCAGACTGTGCTACTTTCATACGATACAAAGTGTTACGAATGATACTGGTGGCCTAGCGCGCTCTGTCCGTGATTGTTGAAGATTGATTTGAGTTTCTCTCGCAACTTCGATCTATCTAACACATGTTCTATCGGTACTGTATCGGTAGTACTCGTCAATATGTGATCCTCATTGGTACGATTGGTACAGGTACACGGGTCTTCGGTTGGTGTCTCATTTTCTTCTCAAATAACTCATTTTTGAGCGCACCATTAAACAAGTTGCCACAATTTTTCATTACGAGATATACCAGGGTTTTTAAATTCCAGACCGATCTGACGAGTGAAAAGGATTTGTTCACGTTTGAACATTGATATGTGTTGCCATTGACCAAGTGACGTTTTGAAGTTGTAATTAGAATGAGTTCTCGAAGTATTTCATCCCAACGTGCGGGGCTTCGTATGAGTGAAGAAGAAAGTGTATCATCTGACGATCGAAAAGCTCTTGTCACGGAAGTAGTAATGTACATTCTCTCCAAGGAGGCGTCAAAAATTCCCGCCAAAAAATTAACTATAGTAAAATTCCTTCCCAGATTTTCCAGGCATTCGAAGACTATTATTATAGAAGCCAAAAATGTCCTTTCACAGGTTATGATTTACTCTAGCTCATGTGATCATGGTACATGTGCAATCTTCTCATTGTTTTATGTTTCTAGGTATTTGGTTATGAGTTAATAGATGCTGATGGAAAGTATTTTGTAGTTAACAAATTTACCCCTTCACAAATAGGATTGCAAATATTGCGAGCTCCTTCTGAAAATAAAGTTCGCAATGTCCTTCTTTTGATCATTCTCAGTGTAGTGTTCATGGAGGGTGGTACTGTTAGAGAAGGTTAGTATATTTGTATTAACTTTTATTCTCTTCGAATGATTTGTATCCTCTGATATGTATATAACAACCTGGTTTGATGTTTTTCAGTATAAATGTAGTAGAGGAGCAATCTTTGGTTGTATTAAGAAATTTTTGTTTCACTTGTTTATATATTTGTTCTTGTATTGAGTATATATTGCATCAGTTTTTTCTTGTAACCTTTTTCTCTTCTTCCCCCCCAATCCATCCATCCATCCAAAGTTACTGATTTGTTTTATATGAGAAGGATGGGTTTGATAAGATTCAACAGTTATTACCGGTTTCAAATTTCGATTTCCGTACATGACAGCTCTCCGATTCAATACAGGGTCTGACTGTCTAAATGATGGTAAATGTGTTCTCCCAAAACTCTTTGAATGCTAGTTTATTTCTTTTCTCAATTTGCTTTGCACTATTGTTGAATATATTTCTATACCTTGCTTAGAATGATGTAAGAATTATGCTTGAGATAATTGAAATTTTTAAATTACAGAAACAGTGTGGAATTTCCTGGAATTGCTTAAAATTAAGGTTGGAGCCGTTCCTGATCCTGTATTTGGAGATGTTAAAAAAGTTTTGTCAAAGGTGAGTTTTCCATACAATGTTATCTGTGTTAGTTAACCTTAATGGTGTACATACACATGCCAAAAAAGAGTCAAATGTTTTCATATATGTTGCCCCAAAATACACACTAAATTTTTATTAGTATGCAACTAAAATAAAGTGTTTCTGTATACAGTAGCCTAAAAAGAATTAAAATGATAATTCGGTTCATGGATGTAGACTTAAAAATATACTTCTGTCATACTGCAGAGATATCATTCTGGCATAATTTGGTTGACATATTTCACTGTTTCAGTGTTCATACTCTGACAACACGTAAGCATTAATCTAAAAGTATCACCCCTCCAGTGCCTCAGGATAGTATGCTTGCTTGCCACTGAGTCACTCTGGGTTCAATTTCTGGCGGGGCCAGAAATAATTTCTTAGCTTCAATGTCCCAGTTCATATTGCTGTGATAGTTGAAAAGCGAACCCTACTTCTTCTACTCCTACTTACACCTCTATGTGGGCCAAGTTGTTGGTAAACCCAGCTAACTGGCCCATCTTCTAACAATAGTCTACCTCCCACCTCCTACCTTCTATTGCCTCATGTAGAGAAGCTTCAATAGCACACTACATTTCCCATACCTACCCATATAGAGAAGCTTCAATAGCACACTACATTTCCCAGAATCTACAATATATATAAAAGAATCACAACACCTCCTTGGAGATTCTGTCTTCATTCTTAGTTTTCATTAGAGTGCATTGACTTTTATTTAAATCATATTGCTTCAAAATAGACATTTCCTCTCTTATCCATGCATCTGTTGTTTATACAACCTTTTGCTCCTTGATGCTTATCAGTGATGACATTTGGATACTACATTGCTTCCCTGAAAAGTTGTAATGATTTAAATGATGACAAGCTTATTATTTCCTTACTCATGATAGTTTAAGTCTGAGGTGAGCAAAAAGGATAAAAGCTATTAACCACTTTTAAGATTTTTGTTTCTTTGTAAATAATAAATGATGAAGTATTTTTCCCCCCAATTCTCCAGAAGAATTTTTATCTTTATATTAGAATCCTAGTGAGAGATGGGTGAAATCAACATTTATGAAGTGTATTGCAGTGGCGCACCAACATCTCATGAGACCCTGGGCAGGAGTATTATTTAGTTTACGATAATGTTTATGTTCAATTTTTCGAGTTTAAATGATATTGGTGACCCATTTAAGAGGCCCCTTACATGATGATACCCAGTTTCCAACCTTTTGTATTAGATGAATTTTTCATCGCAATGTATGTTATAAAGGTTATTTTTTACTATTCTATCAAGAAACTGTGTGAATGCGATTAATCCATGTTATTTGAATTATAGTGCCAATTGTTTGAATGAGTAAAACATTTTAAACTTTCTTCCAATGTACTTCTTGATTGTTCTAGGATTTCGTGAATATGCTATATTTGCAACATTCTCGCCGAGAAGGGACAGACCCTCCAGTGTATGAATTTTCTTTGGGCATACGTGCAGAAGCAGAAATTCCAAAAAGGAAAATTTTAGAATTTGTGTGCAAGGTGAGCTTATGTCTCTTGTAACCTATTCATTTGATCCCCAAAGAGAACATTCTAGCTGTTGTACCACTCATTAACTCAATAATTACTGTATGCTCTTTAGTTTTCTTATCATCATTCTTCTTCTTAGCATTATCAGTTGTACAATGCAAATAGTAACTGGGACTAAGTAAAGTTCTCATTGTGTAAGTAAATAATATTTTGCCAAAATGCAGTTATAAATTAATGCACTCTCTGGAAGAGAGCAATTTACCATCTCCTTTGAATAAAACTCTATGGCTAGACCCCACTTACTCTGTTGTCCTTCCCTGGCCAGTTCTTATTCTGTTTAGCGTCGGTTCGCATCCTTGAGGCTTCATGTTAGCATCGAGGGTAAGATTCGCATTAACCATGGGGGCACATTTCCACCCTATTCTCCAATCTTCTTTGACGTTGAATTTTACTTCCCCTCTGGTCCACGATGGTTTCCTGGATCTTTTTGGAGGTTTGGTATAGTTCAGGTCTTTGTGAATAAGGAGAAGAGGATTTTCATTAATGCTCCTCCAAAGCTTTTATGCAAGTTCTTGTTGCATAGCTGTGAAGGGAGGGGTGGATAACATTTACTACCATGCCTAGTTTGTGTGCTACTGAAAATCTGCCATATCAATGCATGTTTTATTGGCCTCTCATTATCATTTATTCCACTTTCTGTCCACTGGCATCACTTCCCCATGAGCTGAGGAAAAGATGGAGAGAAACAAATCCTATCTGGGATAATGAAATCTCCACATTTGCCCATGGTAACCAATTTATTTGTCTCAAAACATGTTTGAAACACATGTGGAACATGAATTGAAATATTCTCAGTAGCTTCATGAAAAATTACCCAGTCACTTGCACAGGGGTTAGAACGTTCTGTGGCGAAATATGTTTAGTCTCAAATCACCAGGTTCCACTGTACAACTACATAAAATTTCTCCTTTCCTTCTCAAAGTGGAAAATGAGTCCAACAAATTACTGAGTTAACTAATTGTCACTTAAACATAATATTCATCTCACTAATTGGGACTCCAAAATTTTTTGTTATGGTTGCTCTTTTGATACTTGTTGGTTTTCCATGTACAAAGAGGTTCAAAAAACCTGGATGAAAAATTCACTTATTCATTAAATGTGAATGTCTTGGGATCTATTCCTCTTATTTAGTTGTTTGTATCATAATAACTGAATAACTTAATTAATCTAGTTTTTTTTCTCTTTAAGCAATTGATTCATCCTAAAGTGTAGAGATAAAAAATGTTGATCGCTATTTTGGTTGTCAAATAAACGTACATAATTAATGAATTATCTTGACAACACAAAACAAAAAAGGAACCACATGGAATTCCATGGAAGATCTGACACCCCACTGTAGTAGGAAAAATGGTGACTCATAGTCTGTAGATTCAACATCATTTCCATTAACGTACACTTCTCAATCATGGACAAATTGTAAAGTCCTGCAAGTGTCTATTATACAGACATTTCACTATACATTCAATTAGTATTCACCCAGAGTAGTAAGAGACTGTGATCTGCTTGCAACATGGACATCAGATGCATTATTGATGAAAAATGTTGGGATGAGTAAAAGATAGGAAGAGGTATGTGCTGTGAAAGCTTTTGGTACTTCATTACTTTCTCTTTCCTATGATGCAGATGTATGGGAACAAAGAACACGATTGGCCAGTCCAGTTGAAAGATGTGGAAGATAGTGAAGGTGGGGAAGCACAGCATCTCTCGCAACTCATTGGCAAGCGGATGCGTCTATCACAACCCACACCCTCAACTTCTCGACATTCCAGGGGCAGTAGGCAGAGTTCATCTCAACGATAGTCTCCATCATTCTTCGTTTGATTTTAAACTTGTATTTATATTTAATGCACTTGTATCTGTGATCGTAATGATGATAAAAAGTTTATATTTTTGTGTATTCATGTGAAGTAACTAGGTAAAAGTAAATAAATTTTCTGCATTTGTCTCGCTTGTACATCTTTCAAGCAGTCGGTAGTGCATCTAAGCTGAAGGCCCAGAGTTGAAATCTTCATCCCATCTCCCACTTTCATTCAACGTAACATAATTAATTCAACTTTATTGTAACAAAGCAGCTGAAAACTGCATACGACCACGTGGTGGATAATAAACTAAGTTACTCCAAGAGCTATAATATTTATAAAAGAAAGTATTTAAGAAATATGTACTGTTATCCATTTATTATTCCAAATTGAATCTTAGACATTATGTGCCGTAAAAATTCGAGATTAATACTAACAAAAGTATTGATGACATTAATGCCTATTTAGGAGATATATGGAGAATCCCCCACTACCCAGAGGAAAGCCCTGTCCCAGGATGGGGATACAGAGATATTGTACACAACAGTACCAAGGTTGCTTTCAGTTGGAAATAAACTATTATAAATAATAAGAATCAAAAACAATATACAAGAAAAAAGATATTTAATATGTATCTAGAGTACTATAACACTGGCGTGATAAAATATTAGAGAGAAAATAAAATTACTTACTATTTCACATTATAGAAACAATAGTGGATTTGAAGAGATTTGAATTTATTTATTTGCATGCCATACTTGCTTAGTTCATATCCTTCCACTTATTATTTGATATGGTACATACCAACAACTTTCAGCCGAGGTATTTTTGAGAAACTCTTCCCAATCCTGCTAAAAAAGTTCAAATGAAAAAGATTAATATGGAATAAAAGTTTGTTTTTTTTGCTCATAGATGTTGATAATATCACCTAAATAAGCATCTAGAGAATTCACTTATGAACATGAGCCATAAAATACTATTTACAATTTTTTAATAAAATCCCTTTAAAACTTTGTTATATTACATCAACAATATTAATAGGAGATACCCCACAGAAGTAAATGGTATTATAGGTAGAATAAGTAAAAAATGTTTCATGAAAATAGGTATGAATAAAAAATTTGGGGTCTCATTTGATATGGAATGCTGCATTGCCAGGTGGGGATATTGGTATTTTCAAAAACGAGAGCAAGGAAATAAAATGCACAAATTGGATATACATGTATATACATTTATTTTTAATGCCATGAATCATGTAAACGAGTGGGCCGCAAATGGCCTACTAACTTTTTTTTAATGACTCACGAGTTCAAGTATGCTTTACATTATATTTTTCATCAAACTTGAAGATTGTGTTCAAATTACCCCAACATAAATTACAATGTTTATTATATATATATAATAAAATAAACGTGTTGGTGAGGATCAAGTTGTCACGTAACAAATGAATAAATACAACCCTTAGTTTAATCGTCAAGCAAAATTTTGCCCAGCCCGATTGATTGAAAGTGTATTGACAATGGCCTGTGAGTGGGCCAAGATGTTGGATATCGCTGGTGTAAACCATGTATCTTGTATATAAATGCATTCTCCATTCACACATAATAGGATGCACACCATCTAACATGTGAATGATGGCAGCCCAAATAATTCAGGCTGAAACTCTTCAAGGGATGGAATAACTTGAGTTGCTTGCTCACATTCTTCTTTAGGGGTAAGCACATCTGGTACCATGACCACTTGCATCCCAGCAGCACAAGCTGCAGCTATGCCTTTAGGAGCATCTTCAAACACCAAGACCTAGAATAATACATATAGCAACACTTGCAACTATGCTTTGATACAGAACTAATTTACAGCCATTCAATTCGAAAACTGAGATAAATTTTGTACTTCTGACCACAATCCTTTTACTTTTTTCTGATGCTTGAGACTGAAATGTATAACAGAACACAAAACATGAAGAAGAAGCAGGTATAGTAAGTACACTCTTTGTCAAATTCAGACTGAAACATTCATTAAAAACACTGTCGCACAACAGGTCCTGAAATTTCCCAAAGGGTTCATGGAGGGTAGAACTAGGTGATGAGGCCAGCATCTCGCTCCGGCCAGTACGACCCCAGGATAGTCCTGGTACTCCTTTTATAGCAGGCTTAGTAAGCCTGGGAGTCAATCTGGATGTAAAGGTGTGATGAAAAATTCCCACCCCGAAAATCATGGGAATCGAACGAGCCAGCCAGCACCCTCTACCCACTGAGCCACACTTACACCCAGAAAGCAACGTCACATCACATGACTTATTGTCGGTGGTTATACATGGTGTATTATTGTGATGTATTCCAACTGATGTGACTACATTTTTTAAGACATTTTAGTCTGAATTAGATAAGTTTTAACTATAATAATTAGTTCAGATGATATATTTTATTATTAAAGCAGATATCAAATTTTTATTGTAACTGACCTTCTCAGGAGAAGGTTGGGAGTCAAATTTTGATGCGCATACAAGGAAAACATCAGGGGCTGGCTTTCCATGCTTAACCTCATTATCACTAGATCCCGATACCACATGATGCATAAGAGAGAACAACTCTTTATGCTTCTGGAACTTTAAGGCAACTTGTTCTCGGCTGCTGCTTGTGGCTACAGCAATGGGTATACCATGAAAACTAAGATGGCGAATCAGACGTGCAGCACCTAGAAAAATCAATTAACACACAATAACTTTCTTTAAAAAACATACAACAACTTAGAGATAGAATTAAATTTTTCCTAAGCATTCATCATACAATATAATATTCATTTGTTAGTCATACTAATATCTGGCAAAGATGTCAGATGCAGTAAAACATTTATTTATATACTTTATTGTCCAAAAAGTGGTTGCAAACTGCATATGACCATGAGGGGGATAAGTTACTCTCCTGTAAAAATACTCCATACTATCAATTCCGATCTAGGGCCCAAGGGCAGCGACAGATTTAATATTTATAGAAGAAGTTAATTGTAGATATCATGCTCAGTAAAAAAAAAGCAAGATTTATAATAATAATAATAAAAGTATTAATGACATTCCCACCTATGGAAAAATGGAGAGAAGCCCATGCCAGGATGGAGTTACAGTGACTAAGTGACTAGTGTACAGTTAAAAATAAACCATTATAAATAAAAAAGATCAAAAATAACATGCATAAAAAACTAGTATCTAGAGCACTGAAACATGACAAGAGGAATTTTATCCACATTCAATGAATAAGCTGATGAAAAGATTTCTTGAAAAGTATTAAATTTTAAGTTTCTAATAATTAAATCTTTGTGGCATATATAGTTTAAACATTGTTTGTTCTTCTGAAAATATCTAGTGTTCTCAATAACATTCTAGTTGACAAAGAATCTGCATTTACCAGCAACAGAGAAATGTAAATAGATTTTTTTAGAATTGAAGATAGCTTTACAATTGTAAAGGATGGAAGGCCTACTACATGTGTTTGTTAAAAAATCGATTAAAAATATTTGTCAATCAAGGATGGGCCCCCTTCACTGCTGTAAAGTCTTCTCTCTGGAACTACTTCAATGTTGAAGATACAGAACCAATTGTACTTAACATCAAACTACTGCTACCAAAATTAGTACTACCAAAACTATTTTTAAAATAATAAATTAACAAACAAATTTCTCACAATAAAATCTTAATGCATTCTGACATGGACATAAAAGAACATACATAACGAGGTGATTTTCACATTACCTGGCAACAGAGCGACATTAGGCATTGTTGCATTTAATTCTTCATTTTGCAATTTTATGAACTCTGGTCCAGTCATAGGGAGACCAAGTCCTTCCACAAATATTCTCCCAACATCCACCTCATTACATCCCAAAGTCTTGTGTCGAATCTCAGGAGTGCATTCCTTGCCATAACGACGGACGACAGTGGACTGAGCTTGGTCATATATTGGCTCAGAATCTACAACACAGAGCAGTACTTGCAGTAAATTATATACCTAATTATTATTATTATACCTAATTTCTGTTTTTATGAGAGGAGCAAAGCTTTGTGATCTTCTGGACTGATTGACAATTCTAACTCGGAAAATACAATGGCACAAACCTCATTCTTGTGCAAATTAACAAATTTACCATATAGTCCAGGAGCATTTCCCTTTTTATTCTTGATATGTATGAAAATTTAACTTCTCAGTATATGTAAAGGTCAAAACAGAAGCAATCTGTCAATATCTAACAAATTAATGCATCCAAGGTTTATCTTTGAAAGGGGCCATGAACACAATGAAGGTGATCCATCCCACACATACATCTTAAAATACATAAATAAATTATTCGCTTATAATATTAGATGATTCATAATTATACACCATATATTTTTGGCCAAATATCACAGTATGGTCCAAACGAAATTCGAATAAAACTTGGATGCAATCTCGCTAAAAATATTATTACGATTCTGAAAATGTTAGTTTCATTCGTCGCTTTTGATATTTACAGTAATAATAAAGAAACGTTTTTCCGCTCTATTTTCTTCTCTCCGCCACCGATTCTAATATTAGTTTAGGGTACGATAATTTCGATTTCGCTCTCGACAGAGCGACAGATTTTACGGCTCACTTCATAATTATATTTCACTATTAGATAAATTTTTAAAATTCCAGTCTCTTGGAGGGTTGTTTCCACCCTCGTTGGTGAGTCTCTAAAACGAAAATAAATGCAAGAAAACCTTTTTTTTTTTAATACGACCAAATTTTGCATTATGGTCCGCACCATTTTCTTTCGTCCACGATACTTGTCAAGTGAAGAATTATACGGAGTAGTACTGTTTAACTAAGTAACGTTACTTCAATTAAATGGATTACTCGTAATATACATGTTATAAGTGAGAAAGTAAAATCGAATGTTAGGAATGTATTTAAAAAATACCGATTCATGAGTGAAAGTTGAAGGTGAAGGTGGTTGAGCAGCACTAACGGGAGGATATACGAAAATTGAGAGGTACTGAAGTTAGGATTCTTGTCGTGGACACTAAAACATGTACAATGTAAATGTGTATTGCAAATATAAATGGTGTTGGACAATAAAGTGGTATCTAGCCAAAACAATACATTACCCAGTAACAAGCCATCAAGATCAAATATTACATGAGTCACTGAACCCAAAGCCGCCATCGTTCTGTACAGGTTCTGTACCTTTCGGTCTCAATTTGCCGGAATCACATAACCTCTTACGCATCCTAGCATGAATACAATGCTCTGATAACGCTCGACAGCTCGTCGCAAGGCGGTTGAATGCTTGACGGCACGCCGCACAGTGGTCCAAAGTGCTTGGCGGGGTGGCCAAAAGTCGAAAGTTGATATTTTCTTATAAAATTGTATAGGACGGTTTTTCGGGTCCCCGAATCCAAATCTGACCTTATATTTGCAAATACAAAATGGCAATGTAACATCAGGACCAGTGCAGTCTATCGATTTATGAAATATTAACATTTTCAAGCATTTTGCTAACCGGACATTCCTAAGAAGATTACGGATCGGGTCAGGCGCCGCCAGATAAGGAAAAGTGACAACCTTTTCATTCATTGTTTCTGGGACCATCCCCTTGTTTTTCCGGGAAGGTGCAATGCGCTCGAAGAATGTCGGACGAAGGGTGTGAACAGTGCTTGTCTTTCCTTGGTTTGTAATATTTCTGTAAGAGGGACTTGTTCGCCATGTATACCGAGGCGAGACGGAAAACCCCCTAAAGAAAGACTGTTATAAATGGAAAATTCCACCGGATGCTGAAAATAATGGCCTCCCGAGAAGGACGCTGGCATATCGGTAAAGACGCAGTGTTCTCAGCTTCCGTATATATTGGGAGGATTGAAGATTCTAGGTGACTTTCAGACTTGAGACTTCTGCGGAAGTGCTAGGAAGTTCCCGGGCACTGAGATGTGAACTGGTTAGTATTGGTCGTCAGACCACTGAGAATTGCTGCGGTAATTCAATTACATTGCTATTAGGCGCGAATGACGTAACTTGGAACAGTTAGTTATTTCGGGATAGCAACTTGTAAATTTTTTAGATTCGGATGATCTGGGTAGATTTCCGAATTAATTGATAACACCAGTATTTATATCTGTGTAATTGTTGCTTTCAGATAGCAATAACTCTATAATAACAAATTCAAACTTGTATTTATGATTTGAGAGTTCGTTCAAATTTGTAAATACGCAGATTTCAATTTAACTTGTATTAAAGGAATATTTTATTGTTATTACACGTGTGTTTGATTGCTTGGAAAACCAAGCTGGTGGCAGCGAACTCTACCATAAAGGTTGTGGTTATGGTTGAATCCCGCTTCTACCCAAAAAATACCGACATCGCATCTGGGCTCGTTGTGTGGTGTAACAGGCAACCTCTTTAAAAAATATATATTAAAATCGAGGGAAAGGACTGAATAAAATTTTTGTAAATAAATAAATGAACATTGTGTTAAAGAAAAACAGTTAAAAAAAAGCAAACTGCGTATGACCACGTTGGGTATAATAAACTATATTACTCTCCGCAAACAAACAATGGACCATCCCATCAATTCCAATCAAGTGCCAAAGGGCAGTGGCGTAATTTATTAAAGAAATGGTTTAATAAATACGGACTGTTTTCCATTTATTATTCCAAAATGAACTGTAGATATTATGTACAGAAAAAATTCGAGTTTAATAAAACAAAAGTATTAATGACATTCCCGCCATGGAAAATCCGTCACGACCCGAAGAAAAAATCAAACGTTCGAACAATTCATCGTACTTTAAGAATTAAAAATTAATTATACATAATTAGTACAACAAACTTATTAGGGTAGTATGAGGCAAAGAATTGCAACTTCCAGTTCTTTACACGTTTACGGTTTTAAAAATGGTTGGAGAGCCCAAATAAGAGTATATTGCTAGAGTATATTCCCTTTCACCAGTCTATACAAAAGAAAAATATATGTTCTAAGCACTTCATGTTTTCAAATTTTTTGCAAACTTGTTTTTCGCAAAGATCCAACCTGCAAATCTTTGCACTAATACCGTGAATCTTTACTCAACGCGAATAGAGAAAGAAATTTCACAACAACAAAATTATGGACTTAATTTGTTGTAATACAAATAGAATTTATTTGTTAAATAATGACATAAATAACATATTTGTTTTCGTAAAAAAAATAATAATGTGATTTTGTTACTGATCACCACTGAGTTATTAATGCAAGAGAGAATAATGAGAACCGCATTTACAGAATAGGAAGAATTCCCCAGGTGAAATAGGGTGTCCGGTCGAACGCTCACGGAACGATAATAGTCTGTAGAGCGTCAGGATACCTAACGACACCTTATGGAAACCTGCTGGACGTTCTACTTGAGAGAGCCAATCACGAATCGATGCACGAAGCGCGCGTCGTAATGCTCTTCGGACATTCATTGAACGCTTCATTTACCGAACGTCGTTCGCGAAGTAAACTTCCTTCAAACACTGGAGATACTCTACTTGAACGCTCACGCTATTTTTTTATAGAAAGCTTTTCTTTATTTTCTGTTAAGACCAATATAACAATTTGTGCACTTACCACTGCACTAGAGCTGATTTTAATAACTTCTTAAATAAAAAAAGATGAAATAATTATTTTCAATTTAATGCATTCTTAAATAAAAATAAATTGACTTTTAAATTTATTAAAACAATTTTTTAGCAAACAAAAAACAATTCCATTTTGGTAAAAACTTCTAAATATAATAAATACATTTTATTCACTTCAACATATTTTTTAATTGTGATATCCCATTTTCAAAATACTACTACTTTAATTTGAGTTATAAACTGAAAGTTTCAAATCTCCCAGAAACTTTGAAACTACTAATGAAATTTCTTCAATAAATAAATAGTGTTTTTGATGAAAAAATTCATTTAATGTCTCTAAGAAGTGCTTTGATCCAGAGGAGCCACATATAATTATGCAGTATTTCACTACAGTGGCCTCTTCAGCTAGTATTGAGTATTTTGTACTTTTATGTGCTCTCAAAAAACAATAATGCTTTAGGGAAGACAAGGCTACAAAGCTCATATTTCCACACAGCACTTAACAAATAACTTTATATTTTACTTATAAAAGTATGAATTATTTGTTTGAGGAGAAAAATTACTTTTAATAATCATTGACAGTTAAATTTGTTTATTTAACTAAACTTATTCCATAAGCAAACAATAAAAATCATTAAAATAAAAACAAAAACCAAAATTTATGTTTCATCAGCCCTACTTTGTTTAAATTGGCAATTTCTATCTCATTGCTTTTGCTTTGCATGGTGAAACAACATCCCACAACAGTAATACATTAAGTCCATGAGCATGTGAGGGTTTTATTTAAATGAAAACCATCATCTGTTAAGTATTATTATTATTTTAAATGAAGAGAACTTGGTAGTGTAGTTTATAGTCTCATGCAATGATATATTGGGTAATATTAACATTAAAACCAAAGAAATGTAATGATAAATTTTTAAAAACCAATGGAGATATGTCACAAATTATGGCGGACATCAAGGTTGTGGAGTGAAAATTAATTGAAAACAGCAACTTTTATAGTTAATCTTCATCGACCTCAAAAAGTAATTAGAGATAACTCATGAACCAGTTAAAGACATTGTTTATTTACTAATAAATATTTTCCAATAATAATAAGTTAATTTACTTTCCACAAGCAAGGTAGGAACCAAAATATTAATTGTAACTAATGTGCCCAAAGGAAAACTGGGCCTCAAGTTGTCAAAGAGCTGCAGAGGTGACGTAAACAACACTGGCAAGATTGAGAACAGATCAAAAAAATTATTAAAATTATTTCTACAAAAGATCTTTAAAATTTATACTACAATTAACGTCCATTACATATTCAGATTAAATAAATAACTCAAGACTTAATAATAATAATAATAATAATAATAATAATAATAATAATAATAATAATAATATTTATTTGTCCATAAGTATCATTTACAATTGCATGATATGGGACACGTCAGTTTGTACAATGGTATTATAGTAATTGTATACCAATTTCATACAATATTTACACACTCACTTTAGATAGATTCATCATATGCACAAACTACATACATATCTATATCTATATGCTCTACCTATCTATCTATGTCTACAAATCTCTTTATTACACTACTTATCTATATCACTCTATACACAATATTTACATATACATATACATTATCAAAATACCCATACATTTTTCAGGAAGCTTCTGCTAATAAGAATTGATTCACTGTGTAAAAGCATTTATTTATTAAAAAGTTGAGTTCTTGTTTGTTAAAGTTTTGGGTAGTTTTGATTTCTTGGGGAAGTCTGTTATACAGTTGTATTCCTATGTAGTTAGGGTTCTGTTCAAATAGTTTAGTGTTAAGATGCGTTTTGTGAAATTTGACTTGTTTCTTGTTTGGTGTTCATGTATCATTGCATTAGTCTTATGGTTTTGGATGTTCATTTTTGTTTGATTCTGATAACCTTTTTCTGTAAGAGGAAAATTCTTTTTGATTTAGGTGTGTTCCCCCAAAAGAGTGTACCATAAGTTAATAGTGAATGAAAATAGGCAAAATATAATGTCCTAAGAATGTTTTTATTTACACTCAGTTTAATGGTTCTAATGGCATAACAGATTTTGCTGAGCTTTTTAGTGAGTTGGTCAATGTGTGTATTCCAATTTAGATTTTCATCTAGCCATATACCTAGAAATTTTGTTTCCTGCACATACTTGATTTTGTTATTATTAATTGTTATGTCTGGAAAATAAGCATTTTTGTTTTGTTTATGATGGAATCCTATTGCAACTGATTTTTTCTCATTGATTATAAGTCTGTTATTTTCAAACCATAGAAGAATTTTCTGGATAAAGTTTTCTTGATTGTTAGTTAACTAAGCTATGTTTTTTCCAGTAATCAGTATGCTTGTATCGTCAGCATATTGTGTTAGTCCTATATATGTTGATGGTTCTACAAGATTCCCTAAATCATTTATGTAAATTAGGAAAAGTAATGGTCCTAGGATGGATCCTTGAGGTACTCCTATGCTCATCTGTTTAAGGTCAGATTGCTCTTGTTCTATTATGTTGTGTATGGTATTAAGTTTGCTAACCTCTACTAGTTGTGTCCTATTGGTTAAATAAGATTCTAGCCATTTAAATGCAACTCCCCTAATTCCAAGAATATTGAGTTTTTCAAGTAAGAAGTTATGGTTGACAAGATCAAAGGCTTTTGATAAATCAAAAAAGACACCAACACATTTATCCCTAGTATCTAATTTTGTATAGATGTCTTCAAGAAAGCTATTGATTGCTGTTGCAGTTGATCTCCCGTTGCGAAAACCATGCTGGAAATTATTTAGTATCTTGTTTTTGTTCAGAAACTGAGTTAATCTTACAACCTTTTAGGAATGATAAAAGGTATGCATTATTTATTTTTTAAATTTAAATGTACAATTATAATGGCATGATAAGTGTTTACAAGAAATTTGACAGTAGACGAATTTACATTAATATACTTATTATTAACAAGAATATAAAAATATTGAATGGAATTATTTTAACTTTTATTTTATTTTAATGCAGTCAATACATTCCATACTGATACAGATGCAATGGTGCAATAGGAAACTCAGCACAGATTTAGAGATTCAATTAAGTGATATCTTAATATCACATAGAATGGAAGTATACAGAATGATTCCTGAATAATTCTCTTTGAAATTACAATAACTTGTGAAATATGAATTCAAATCTATGTAGTCTACCATATACTCATGTACATGTTAGTGTTATGGGTTCATAATAACTAAACAACCCATTATTTAACTCAACCATGCTTCATGCAAGTCTATTATTTGTCAATAAAGTTTTGTGACTGGCATGTCATAAAATGTTTCAAACACATTTAAAACATGGAAGTGTATTATATTATATCATATTATATACAAATTTTATTATATTAAATAAGAAAGTGAGCGTTTGATGAGTTTCCGTCGAGTGTTCTGCTAGAGCGTTTCACAAGGTCGCAGAGCGTTTCACGGGTGTTCGAAGAGCGTCCCTTAGAGCGTTGCGACGCTCACGAAACACTCCACAGAACGCTCAGCGGACATTCACTCTTCAAGCACCCATGAGACACTCAAGCAGAACACTCTACGGATACTCACAGAACACCCATTTTCACCTGTGTCGGGCAAAGGCAAGGATTCTTAATTTCGATTTTTATTGGAAACAGCCACCTTCGTGCTTTTTTCTGAACTATTGTTTTTTTAGAAGGGTCTCAGTAAGAGAGCTGTAGTTTCTTTTAAACTCACAATAAAAAATCACTAAATATTTACATGTATTAGTTTCATTATATGACATTATAAGTGACACGATCAAAGGGTGGAAGGTGGGGGAGGGAATAACAACGAAACTATAGATTCATGGTAGATACGGTGGGAGACTAGTACAAAAGAAGATACACCTGTAGCTAGATACCTATTGTAAAATTTGCTCATAAAAACGAAAAGCAAAATGGTTTTTACTACACAAGGAAATGGTGCAGATATCGGGACACGGAGACACGAGCGTAAACCTACATACAGAAGCGGATTTAAGGAAAAAGGTCCAGACGGCGACGTCCTCACAGGACCCTTGTCGAAGGAAATAAAACCGTAAACCGTAGTTATATATAAAATTGATATAGTGAAAAAATAGGATTCAGCTGATATTTTTCATAAATGATATACATTTAATCACGTGAAAATTACACATAAAAAATATTTTTACAATATTCATGATATCGTAAATCCCGTTCTAGCTTTCTGTTCAGCAAATATTTCAATGTCAACTTACCATCGTTTTCAAAAAGCAAAAGACTCGAGCTTGTACCTCGATTTAATTTTCCTATCAAAATACAACAAATTTATTTTATTTTTTAGCATTTAATTTTGCGTTATAAGGTATGAGTTTAAAAATTGTTACTTGTCTCTGAGTATTTTTCATTGAGTTTGGAAGGTGAAAAACGCGATTTACTAGCGTTCTCAAGGTCAACTTTGAAAATTTACATTAGCAATACTGTTAAGCCTAGGACATTAAATTTTTTTCAGTGTTGCTGGGATTGTTATTTATAAGATGTGTTAGTTTAATAACTTAAACCTCTCTAAAAAAAATTGTTCTTACAATTTGTATAAAATCTTGCAATCTCAAGATCGGCTAGTTGTACAATCTTTCATGTATCCTTAAACAAACCATATTTAAAAAGAACTAACGAGGTTATTACGTACCGCGCGCTTCACACCGCAGCCGTTATTCTCTCTCCGTGGCGCAGTGGCGGATCTATGAGTTGGGCTATAGCCCCTTTAGCCCCCCCCCCCCACCCATTGGGCCTTGGACATGAACTCTTAATATATAAAATTGAAGTGATAAAGGGCATACTTTGTAAAAGTGTTACCAGATTAACAATTGTCATTAGTTATAATTGTTATCAGTTATTATTGATATTAATCATAAATTGTTATTGTTATTAATAGTATCAGATTAATAACATTTGTAATACTATATTTATAAAATTAATAACGCCATGTTAATAACTATAATAAATAATTGTTATTAATAATACCAGATAGTTAATTATGAATTATTTATTCGATGCATTTTATTTAAAGGTAATATTTATAAAATTTGTGTTGTAAAACCTTATTTTTTAANCCCCCCCCCCCTTAATTACGGTCTACGTCCGTCACTGATCCTCCGTGTTATATCAAGTGATATAAAATCACAGAGCACCATTATAAATACGCTAATTGTTCATTATTATACTATTTTTAAATGTTGTGCTAAGGTCAATGCAGTTGCTCGCTTATAGAGTTTACCGTGCATGGAACTCGCCTAGTGTTGCGAGTCACTTCAAGTACGCAGAAATTAAACATCCATATCTCCTCCCGCCACCATACACAGTTACAACGAGCTCAAGAGTACGATGTGGTGCTCGAATGCGACAATCTCGTTCGAGTGCTGTGTGCGGGCTCGATCCAGGACTAGACGTTGTAACAAATTCGTGTTCCCCTCCACGTGATTCTACGTTAAGGGCTCTAATGACCTTGACCTTGACGAGCCCTAAAACCTCACAAAAAAATGTTCCTACGTACGTAATGTTATTTTATCTTCTCGACTCCCATGCTACGAGAACTGCGTTGATAATGTGTTCGAATTTTCTCCAGTTAATTTGACCGACACTGGTATTATTGTTTTGTGTTTTTATAGACCTCCTCAATCAAATCTTGATATATTTTTTCCGAACTTTGAAATATGTTGAACATTTTTTAAAAATACACTAAATCTATCGTTATATGTGGCGATTTCAACATTGATTTTCTGAGTACATCCGACTCCGCACATTCACCAATAAATCGATTCAAGAATCAGATCTAATGTGCGGGTGGGGGCGATTATAACCCCCTCCCCCCTCCCGTAGATCAGCCTCTATCCTTTAACATCTTAGATTTTAATAGTTCTACTTTTCATTTGAAATATTAATACTACCAAGCCGTTACTTTTCACTTTTAAAAATTACTTTTTCCCCTTTATAACGAAAAATGAGGGTATCATATTACTTACAACTCGTAATTAACGTATCAGAAAATTTACGGAAAAAATTACGGATTCTCTGATATTATTATCCAGGTTCTAGTGTTGTTTCAGAACACTACACATTAATTGCTTCAAAATCTAGCTGAATAAAAATACATACCGAAAGAGCGTTCACTGTTTGAGATTTTATCAAGAAGAATACTGACTGACGCACATACTAACCATGACGAATACCTTCAACACTGTGATACT
>NNCF01126344.1:193658-217543 GCA_002313205.1 Laupala kohalensis | reverse complement strand
GCCAGGTTTCTGTGCAATTTCATGTAGTTTCTCCAGGGCAATTTTGGCTTCTTCTCTATTGTTTGTGAGAATAGCTAGATCATCTGCGACACCTAGACATTTCACACTGATCTTCTGTTCTTTCTTAATCCCGAGTTGTATTCCCTTTATTTCTTTTTCCCACGTTTTCACGATTTTTTCCAGAATTAAGTTAAATAGGAGGGGCGAGGAGCCATCCCCTTGGCGGACTCCGGTGTAGATTTGAAATGCTTCTGAGATTTCTCCCATGAATTTAACTTTCGAGGTTGTACCTAGTAATGTCTGTTGAATAATTGACCTTGTTTTCCTGTCTATTTTGAAATCTTCTAAATTGTCCTATCTATCTTTTTTTGTGTGGGGCTTTACGGCTCGGCGACATTGAGGTCATTGGAGCCCTAAAATCTTGTACAGGTAGGGAAAATGCAGTTACGCACTAAGGAGAGCCAACATGATTCTCCCCGCGTGTAGGACTCGCCGAATGTCTCAACCATACCCACTAAAAATCCTCGTGAATTACAATACATCAAAACATTACATATAAAAAAAAGGAAAATGAAAGATACCCTAGCCCTCACAACCAAGTAGCGTCGGGATCGAAAAGAACAAGAGGTGACCAAGGAAGGTCAGGAAATGAAAAGGAAGGAGCCTCGCACACGTAAGTGGAAGTAATGCCAGACTTAGCTCGGAGCCTCGTGTTTGCCAAACACGTACTTACTAGATGTAAGTTCCCTGCGGGGTTCTATCTATCGCATCATAAGGTCATATCCAATCTATCCCATCATAAGCCTTCTTGAAGTCGACAAAGGTTACAACAGTATTTCTGCACCTTATTTGTAAAATTGTTTCTAAGTTCCAGATCTGTTCCATACAAGAACGCCCTTTGCGAAATCCTGCCTGATACTCTCCTATTAGTGGGTCAGCTTGTTCTTCGAGCCGACTTAACAGCGCTTTTGAAAGAATTTTGTTTGCTTCCGAGAGAAGTGAAATTACTCTGTAGTTATTCGGATATGTTTTATCTCCCTTTTTGTGAAGAGGGTGGATTAAAGCACATTTCCACTCTGCAGGTATTTGTTCGGTTTCCCAAATGTTTGCAATAATTCTGTGGATTGCTTGTGTGAAAATGTCGTCGTTTAGTTCCAAATTTCTGCTATGTTTCCGTCTTCTCCGGGGACGTTATTAGTTGTGATTATTTCTTTTATTTCCTTTAATGATGGCGGTTTTGAACCTGGGTTGGATGGAGGTTTTTCAAAATCGAGTTTTTCTACAGGGGACTCGCAGTTAAGGAGTGAGTGAAAGTACTTAGTTAAAATTTGACAGTTATTTTTTGTATTTGTTTCTAGTGATCCATTGGGCGGGCGGAAACAGACTACATAGCTGATATCCCGTTAAGGTTTCTCTAAAGACTATATGAAAGTTTCTTGTGTTGTTCTTGATAAAGTCTAGTTCGATTTCTACAAGCCGATTTATATCATAGCTTCGTTTTTCTCTTCGTATCGCCTTGGATAATCTTTTCTGTATCTTCAAAAACTCCTTCCATTTCTTTGGTGTTCTGTTGCTACTGATATTACTCCATGCCTGGATTCTCTCTTCTATTGTCTGGTCACAGGCGATGTTCTACCACCTATGTTTCCTCTTTCTTGGAAGTTGTCCTAATCTCATTTTGTTTTTCACTACACCTGCAAGTTTCGTCCAATTCATGGTGTTTGATTAACTAATTTCCCGAAGAATTTCTTTTTTGTTGAGTTTCAGGTATTCAGCATCACTTTTGAACGTTTTATTCATTTGTTATCTTTCTGTTAGGGTGAAAGCTGATCTTTATTTACAGAAGATGGTGATCTGACTCAAAGAAACCTTTCCTTGTTTTTACGTTGAGCATTTCTTTGGTATTCTTATTGGATATAGCTACGTGATCTATCTGAAACTCACCTAAAGTTGTATTCGGGGATTTCCATGTTTTAAGTTTATGTGCAAGTTTTTGAAACTGTGGACATGATTTTAAGACAAAAATTTTCGCAGAAGGTTATTAGCCTCTCGCCGTTTATGTACGTTCTCCTGTGAGACGTGTGAATTCCTGTTGTTTTCCTGAATTGTTTCTCTTTCCCAAATTGTCCATTGAAGTCTCTTTATAAAATTTTCACATGGTGTTCCGGGATGTTATTAGTAGTTTCCTCAAGTAGTTCCCAGAAGTCGTCCACTTACTGTGGATTTTTTGGTTGTAGTCGTTTGTGGGACTATGTGCGTTTTTCAGTGTATATCCCATGTTTCCAGATTTCACTGAAATTGTGAAAATTCTTTCTGATGTTGAGTTGAAGTTTATTACTGAATCTATGATGGATTTGTGCACGGCAAAAGCTGTTCCAAATTGTTTGGGTCCCTTGTTCAGCTGGACTGCAGGTTTTCCCTTGTAGATTCTAAAGTTTTCAGAGTCAAAATGGTTTTTGTCAGTGAATCGTGTTTCTTGAATTGCAAGGATTTTTATGAGGAATGTATTCGTCACAGTATTCGTGAGTTGTTTGAGTTTACCTACTTTGCAGAGAGTGTTTGTGTTGAGTGTTCCTATGTAGTTTTTCTGTTTTGGTTGTAGAGATTTTGAGAATCTCCGACTTTTCTACGTATGATGTTCCTGGTCCCCCAGAATCGGATGACCAGGAGAAATCAATCTACAGACTGATGCCTGGGGTAGTGGAATTCTTTCCTGTTGTTCCATCATGTTTCTTCAAGTTGAAATTGGTTTTGTGGTTATCTCCTGTATGAGATCACATGTGTTACGAATTGAGTGTTCAGATCAAGAAGTTCATCTGGCAACCGCACCATCTAGATGAACAGACGCTGACCACCAACCACTGGACTCCACAACAGACGCTAGTGAGTTTGAGTGTGCTTTTCTTTCACAACCGCCCCTATCCTGGGATACAGACGCTGTTGTTGGCTAGTGCTTACATCGGCACATACTCGCTTTGTCACATTGCCGTCCTGGGATATATGTGGTATTTTTTTAGGGATTGTGTGACCACACACCGACCCACCACATCCTGCTAGCAATGCCGCTGTTGGTCCGGAACTGCTTATTCGCCAGTTTATGTCGCAGCTGCCCTCCGTATCTGAACGGGTGCCCACTATCCGCCACCTGTGGACCCATCCGATAGCAGTCAGCTCTGCATGGCGACCCGGATTCGTTAGAGGATATTATGGTTTTATTCAGAAATATGTGCGAGTAATAATGGCTTTAATAGAAACCAAAAAACCAAATAATACCGATTTGAATGAGCGCCAAGAAAAGCGCGTTCTGCGAGTTATAGGACAGAGACGAAAAACTTTTGAAATCTGATTGTAAGAACTAAGAAAATGTGAATACACCTTATGAAGTTAGTGACGCAAAACCGGCGGCGAGACGATTGATTGGCGGAATGCACCGTGCATGAATTTTAGGAAGAGTGGGGATTAGTACTGAGAAGGTGGAAACACGACAGGAATCTGTCTGATTATTACGCGAGTCATCGGAAGAGACGGTTGACTTTGAGTCTTACGCGGATCATCGGCGGTGAGAATCCAGTCTCAATCGTACGCGAATTATCGAGAGGGGACGAGTCGGTCCGAATTTCACGTAAATCACCATAACGTTGATTTTGAGTTCGATAATTTCGAGAGGGCGTAAAAACGCAGTTTACAAGATTCAAATTTTTTGGTATTTATCACAGTCAAATTTATTAATGAACGGCCGAGTAAAACGCAAGTGTAACGCGTAAGAAATATTTTGTCGAGGGCTCCAAGTGAAGCCATTTATGCATTGGAAAAGTTTTCCGAATTACGAATCGGACGAATACGAAAACGGTCGCACGTCGGTGACTCAAAGAATTTGCCGCAAAGCCGATCGAGAACGAAGGAGCGCTTGGAAAGCCGCGTTGTAAGCAGTCGTCGAGTCAAGGTCACTGTAAGAGCCTGGTAGCAGCAGTAGCAGCCTGTGTTGGAGAAAAGGGGTGTATCTGGCCGTGGTGGTTGGACACGATTTCGAAGAAAATATGCTGGTTGTGAGTATACGTCTCTGTGAGGCGGACATTTAAGCGAAGTGATTACGCTAATTAGGGATTTGCATATTTCTGTAATTCAGTGAGAAGCTAGTATCTTGCAAAAGAGAAAGTCTCATTGGAATCGAGTCTGTCGCAGTTATTGTAAAATTTGGGTTTTTCAAGAAGAAAGAAGAGATGAAAAGGTGTTAAAAGAACTATTAAATTAATTTCTGGAAAAAAGGAATAAAATATTGCTCATTTCGTGCCTGTTTTGATATTTTTCTTGACCATAATTTATTGTATAAGTGATAAATGTAAATGCACGGACCCATAGAATGAGCCAAATGTAATATTGCGCAATCAATTGCCAGGGATTTTTCTTTTTATATTGTATTGTGTGGGTAGCAGAGTTGTGTGTTCTTGTACATGTTCTGTATATTTTTATGCCAAGTGATTTTCAGAATAAATTGTAATCATNATATATATATATATATATATATATATATATATATATATATATATATATATATATATAAAGTAATGTTGTGATTTAGAAAGTAATGTTTAGAGTAATTGTTTGGTGCGATAATTTTAGTAGTATATTACCATAACCTAAAATCAAGATGTGTTTTCTTGAGTAGAGACTGAATGTGGTATCGTAAATAACTCTTCGTAGTACAGTAAAATTATTGTTTAAGAGGGTAATATCAAGCTGTTTCGTTTGTTTGTATGGCTACATGTTGTTTGTTTTGTTCCGGATAAAAAGGTTTCGTATGAAAAACGATTAACATAATGAATTACACAAGACCTATTATGTGCCGCAACCCCACCTTTCCTCATATTTTATCAAGTACAAGACCATAGTTGTCAATCTTGAATTCTTAATTCAGGGAAGAAAATATGATAGTATTATGAAAATTCTTTCAAATTTGAACAACGATTTGTTTCTTCTTCGTTTCAGTAATAAATACTATAAGAAATATGTGTGCCCACTCTTTACATTTTAGAGGATGATTTTGAACATGGAAGAAAGGGTATTACATTCGAGACTTTTCGTTTTATATGTAGCGTTATTGAATGTTAAATGATGCTTAGAGTCGCAATAGTCAATTAATAATTTCAATGTGTTCTATATCTTTCAAAATAATAAATTTATGAGAGTTTATGACAGTTGCAGAACTCTCTCAAAAGATTATATTGTCTTAAATTACCTTACAACGAAGCCGCCGTTTTAGGAAAAACTTGTTTCTAAAATGCAACTAATGATAATATAGCTCAAACTATCATAACTGTTGCATCATAAGCCATTCAGCTTAGTTGAATCATATATTTTTATAATATTGCTTTCGGCCTTTTCTGGTCTACGCTCCGTCTCATCGGACTACCTTTGACAGATAATGCAGTGTTATCTGTCAGGTCATGGCTTGTAGTAAAGAAGGCTATGCATCTACGGATATGGAAAATAAAAAACCGGTCTAAAATACGAGATGAAAGAAGTGCCCGTCATAGAATGTCAAGCAATGCAGACATGATTAGTAGAACATGTAATGAAGCAAGAAGAATTACTTAATATAGATGTAATTTATGGCGTCGAAATAAATATTTTTTTAAAACTCGAAATGTGTAAGAAGGAATTAATACAGTTAAGAAATGAGAAATATGGAGATCAGGTATATACTTTGTATACACATTTAATACTTTAAAAAGTAATTAATAATAAATACTCCCAGGGGACCTACATCTAGTAAGTACGTGTTTGGCAAACACGGGGCTCCGAGCTAAGTCTGGCATTACTTCCACTTACGTGTGCGAGGCTCCTTCCTTTTTCTTTCCTGACCTTCTTTGGTCACCTTTTGTTCTTTTCGATCCCGACGCTAGGGTATCTTCCATTTTCCTCTTTCTTCTTCTTCTTCTAAAAAAAATATATGTAATGTTTTGAGATGTGTTGATATTTGAGTTTTGAGTTGTAATTCAGGAGGGGTTTTAGGGATATGGTTGAGTCATTCGGCGAGTCCCACTCGCGGGGAGAGTCATGTTGGCTCTCTCTAGTGCGTAACTGCATTTTCCCTACCTGTACAAGTTTTTAGGGCTCTAATGACCTAGATGCCGACGTGTCGTAAAGCACCCCCTCCCCCACACACAATCTATTTAACAACAAATATCATTACACGTGAAGACCACACAGTAAAAATGATGAGTACCTCGACTTTGCGTGCACATTTTAAACACGCTGCCCTATAACTCAAAGTCGCAAGAATTACCAAAATTAGGTTCAATATTCCGACTCAGGAAAGATACGTTAATGGTCTCATTACTAAATCTCGTGGACTGCTGGAGAACAACATTCTTATTTTAATGCTTGTAACACTTGTAGAACATTAAGAATTTTACTAAGATTGGATATTGCGTTTAGGTCATAAATAATAACTTTCGGCCATCTTGATTTAAGCTTTCATCGAGGCTACAAGGTTTGTGGATCTTACAACGTGTTATATTAATTTTTTAGTTTTTTCAGTATGTATTATTGACAAACGCTGATATAGTTTTTTTTCGTGATATAAATTTTTGGGAAGTTATGATATTGTACTTTGAATTTTATATAAAATTTACAGCATGTGCATTGGCATAAAGCGATACTACGCTGAACACGAAATAAAAAATGACCCGTTTTTTAGAATCGCTGCGCATGGATGGACGGAAAGCAATAGACCACTTTTTCGGAATCAAGAACAACCAAATCGGATATTTGCGTAAAACTTCCGCGATGACAAGACTCTCTATACGTATATGCGTGTTCCCTAAAGGTGACATTTGGGGAAGCGGGGCTCCGAAAAAGATTGGGGGATAGTTAAAAATTGTGAATAATACATCTTTTTAGTACTATCTAAACGGGAAATTTTTTATGATTTATTTGTCTTCTTTTTTTCTAATTTCCGGGCAACAATGCGCGCGCTGGGAATATATAGGAGACCAAAACAGGTTCAGAACTACCAGGCGTATCTGCTCCAGTGTTGCCAGGTCTTCAAATGAGAACTATCGTACAAGCCTTCCTAAATACGCAGTTTGCAGCTGCTTTTTTGACAATAAAGTTTATAAATTATCATATCTTGGTGGCCATTATCGTACATCATGTTTTCATATGGTATATTATATCGTGAATTAAATTTTAAGAAAGTATTTGTTTTCCGTTTTTGCACTGTGTTATGAATAAATGTGAATTAACACAGTTGAATAACAGACCAGCATTGGTTTGCATTTCGTACAACCGAAAAAATTTTCTGTGAGCAACATAGATCCTAGTAAATATCCTAGTATGGTTCCAGTGTTGACACTGATTACTGATTTTAAATACGCTGTTAAGTGCAATACAGCTATATCATTTTAACATAACGAAAAAAAATTAAAGTTTGAGTTGTAGTTGATAAAAAGTTGAGTTATTATTTATTTTATCATTATAAAAATATTTAGAGTATATTAAATTTCAAATTGAATTGTTTATATAATTTTTGATGACATTTGGAGGTTCTTACAGCATGAGACCCAGGGTGGCTTCAACCCCGCCTAGTTTCGCCACTGACAATTGACACCATTATTTTTCTACTGAACCTAATATTGTTCCAAAATATTATAAGACCAATTTTAATTACATTTTCATTAAAACAATAAACTACAATTTTAACATCGCAGTTTTTTTAATTGCATTCCCTTGCGTTGTGTTTGATGGAAAGTTTTAAGTTTGAAAACAAAATTCGTTTTAGTCTTTTAAGTCATGGGCATGCCCTTCCGAGAATGATTGTACAATTGGCCTTATCGTACAAAACGATAATTATCGTACATCTGGCAACTTTGATCCGCTCGCACTCAGAAAGGGTTTTACGTATTGCAACAAAAGATCGGCAGCGTTCACCATATTGGGTCACAGGTGCTTCGATGTCTTAGTATGCAATTGTGATGAGTTGTGATTCAGAATAACTCTCTCTGATTGGAGAATTTATTACGTGAGAAGTACTGCGCCTATCGAGAAATTTCGCACTCCTTTTTTGTAGGACATTTGATATGGAATAGATTTTTATAGAGTTCTAGCGCTAATACGTGACATTTCGCATGAAATTGCGAAATCCGTGAGTGTGCATCTTATAAGGGTTACGGGTTTCGAAAGAATTGAGGAAATGTAAATAATGCACATCTTTTGCCGTATTTTTGTGACAATTTGGTGGATTTCGATAAATATATAAATGAAATGTGCTTTATAGATGGTCTCTGTTTCTGGTTCAGTATTGTTGAAGATTAGACGTTGACAATCCCTCAACTCATTCCTCACTTCATCGATTGATAAAGGTACTTACAGAAGAGTTATTGTAATGTTAAAACTGTACAACAACTATTTCTTGTAATCATAAATCGTAGGTATGTTTCAAATACAGCAGTAGCTTCATTGTTGTTTCAGTAGGCCCTGAACAAAATATACTGCGTCACTTCAACGCAAATATGATTAAGAGATTCAGAAAACCTTATGAAGCATTAAAACAAAGAGATTAGGAAACCTAAAGTATAAAATTTCCTGTACTAAGCTCCACTGCTCCGCGAAAGTAAATACGCGCATGAAAGGATCGCATTATCTCAGTTTCATCTTGACCGGAGTCCAAGAAGCTGTAGTAGTAGCAGAACGTTGCAATGCTTACAATAGCACATTCAGAACAAGTAATTTTCATAACGGAAATGTAATTAATTATTGAATAAAATTTAATTAATTAAAGAAGATCAACGAAAATATAACATTTAGAAAAATATCCACAACTATGTCAGTAATTTTAAATTCTAAAACTTTGTACTCTTTTTACAAATAATCAAATATCAGTTGTATCTAAGATATCAGTTGTATCTTAGAATATAATATAAATTTAACTGTTGTATTAATTTAATAGGATGTTATACAAAGTTAACTTTAATTATAAATTTATGTATACTCAACAATGTTTCGCGTTTATCAGTAGCCTTTTTGTGCAGTTGGCTACATTGGGATGTAATATGTATGCGGCTGTGGGAGCTAATTTTGAAATAAGAATATCAACCGTTGTTTCTGATTATTACAGCGCTCAGTTTACTTTATTGTTGGCTGAAGACAGTGAGCTGTAAGTTGTGTGCTACGACTCGAAAAGGAAGAGAACCGTCGACTCACTTATATGCACAATTTATTGGAAACATTTTTGACTTGTCTTTATTGGCAGTAAAGTTTCATTTAGTCTATCGTAACAATTAATCTTACATCTGCAAAATGTCAGAAGGTACTTGAATATATTACGTGACGAGTGTTAGCGATCTCGCTCTTGTTTTGAATTTAATTTCATTTAATTTTTAAATATATTTTTCATGTTAGGTTTCTGTCGTATAAGATCAGTTCTTCAGGCATTGCAGAGATCGGAAGGCGATGAAACATTAAAAATCTTCAAAACTCTCACAGAGCTGTTGAGAAAAGACAGTGACAATAAAGAGTATTTTTATGAATTAAATGGAGTGTCGTTAGTTTTAAATGTCTCAGTGGGAGCAGATGTTTCTGTGTTAAATTGTGTCTTGGATGCATTGGCTGCTGCAACAGAAGACCATGTAAGTAACTATCAAATGCATATGAGCATACTTTAGTATTTATACTACAATTAATTGTCTATTAAATTCTTATATCAATTTTGTGAACATTTTATTCTGGTGCAAGTTACTGAGTATTTGATAATGCATAGTGTAATTTTGCATCTATCTTGTATTCTTGGAAGAAAGGTCTTTTGGGACCAATTTCGCCTTATGGTCCAACGCCGTAGAAAAATAACCTTATTCTTCGTATATCCTTCCGCGAGTGCTGCTACCTCCACCATCGCCTCCATCTTCACACGTACAACATATTTTCTTAAAACTAAATCGCCGGGTCTAACAAACCTAATATCATTGTTCATGGCTAACCTAACATCATTGTTCATTATAATTGTTCATGGCTCGCTGTCGCGAGCCATATTATAACTAACATACTAACATAAACGGTGGCGGAGAGAAGAAAATAGTGCGGAACATTATTTCTTTATAACTACCGTAAATATGAAGAGCGAGGAATACGACTTATATTTTCGGAACCGTAATAATATTTGTAGTATTATGACATTAATCATTTTTTCGAACCCTCTTTGGACCACATGGCGAAATTTGGCCAAAATAAAGAAAACACTGACTCATAAAGAAAAACAATGTCATGAAACCTCTGTGAGTTTAAAAGTGAAAGAATATATTTTATCTTCTAGTGTTGTTATTAGTAATCTTGTTATAATAGGTTTACATCTCATTTTTAAGTTGGACAATTCTATCATGATTGAAAAAACATGTTCAAGTTTATGAATCAGTGCTCACAGGTATAAAAGTGCTATTGAATATTTCTGAAAATGTTTAGAATCACTCAAATGTTTTCTTTTTCACAAAAATAATAATTATAAGAACAAGGTGTAAATTTGTTGACCAAAGGTGGTGTGGAATGCTTGTACATGAGCAATGATGCAAAAGGACTTGAAAATGGAAATTGGTGTATCAGATCAGTAAGAGAATGAAGGATGACTGGTACTGATGGCGGTAATTAAATAGTGCGAAAAATTATGCATTTAGAAATAAAAATGAACTATAGCTGTGTCTTATGTAGTTAAAATTAAATTTATAGATACACAGAAGTATAACTAAATATAATTGAAAATAAAACACAGGATTTGTTTATGAAGAACTAACTAAGAATTAAGTAATTCCGTATTGGGTTCACAATCCAGTGTTTCCTCTTGAATTTCAGCTTTGATTTGGAACATAACAATTTTTAATTGCAATATAGTTAAAGCATTTCTTACCAACTAATAAAGACCGAGTAGAATTAAGTTGTTATAAGTGGTAATGCTCTATTTGCTAGTAATTTTGTTCTGGTTAATATTAAATTGATACATAATAGATTCAAGAATAAATGTGGTTGAATATAAGAGGTAGGATCTATACCATTACAGGAGAAAATTGCCTCATTAAAAAAATTATAATATATTTTGTTGTAGTTTAGATTCTGGTTAGAGCATTATCATATGTACCACTCCCAAACTATCACTGCATATACAAAAATGCTATGGAATAACCCAACTAAGGATTGCCATTGTTTAATAGTTTGATCTAGTACTAGTATAAAGAATATTTGGTTATTTTTATGATGTATTATATAGGGTCAATATTTAAAGTTATTCTATATTTTGGATTTAAAATTGTTTGATAAAAGCATTTTCATCTTTCCAGCACTTGTGTCTTTTATATTAACTGTTCACCATCTGCATCTTTACACAATGCTGGATTGATAAATTGTTTATTTACAAATTTTCCAGCTTCTTTAAAGAATTTCCTAGCTTCATTTCTTCTGTAAGTCTTCTACTGCTTTCATTTTGCACTGTATCCATTTCTTTTTCTTTCACCTACATCCTTTATTAGCTATTTTCCTTAAACTTTGATATGTTTCACGGTTTGCTCTAGTATTAACAGATATCATTTTTTCCCTTGCGTCATTCTTTTCTTTGATAACATTAAGGCAATCTTCGTCCCACCATTCATTCTTCTCCCTTTTTGTACATTTACCAATCGTTTCTGTGACAGTTTCAGTTATTTTATTCCTTAAATCTTCCCAATCGTCATTGATTTCTTCACTCTCTTGGCGATCTTTCAAGATGTTTGCTAATTTATTTCTATATTCTTTCAGTGTTTTAGGATCATGCATATTTGATATATTCCATTTTAAGATTTTCTCCTCTTTAAGTTTATAGACTTTTGGCAATTTCTGTTGCAAATTACTTTAATTAGAAAGTGATCTGAATCTACATTTGGACCTGTTAGAGACCTTGCATCTTCCATCAGCTCTTTCTTATTTTGGTTAATTACAACATGGTCTATTTGATTTATTACTTTTTGATATGGTGATATCCACGTTCCTTTATGTATCATTTTATGTCTAAACTGTGTGCTCATAATTTTCATGCCATTTAACATAGCAAAGGCACATAGGAATTCGCCATTCTCATTTGTGCTTTCGTGCAGTGTATGTTCACCAGTTACACTACAGTACACTGTCTCTTTCCCAAGTTGTGCATTAAAATCACCAAGTAAAATCAACGTATCACTTTTTAGTACTGCATCTATTATGTTTTGTAAGGCATCATAAAATATTTCCTTGTTTTCCTCATCCTGCTCATTTGTAGGAGCATGTATATTAATTAATGTTATATTATTATATTTACCTTTTACTCTTAACTTGCAAACTCTGTCATTTATTGGAGTGAAACCAATGATATGTCTCATAATTGATTTTTTCAAGAGGAACCCTGTTCTTTCATCCGAGCCGCTATAATAAAATACAAACTTTTCCTTTTCAATACATCCACTTTTATTACATCTGGTCTCTTGCACTGCCACTATTTCCATTTGCGTCTTATCAATTTGGTCACATAATTCTTGGATTTCTCCTGTCTGGAGCAGCGTTTTAACGTTCCATGATCCGATACTCATTTTCCATTTCCGTAGCTTCAGTCGACTTGTTTGCTTACTTTTCCAAGGCTTATTGTTTTGCAGTTTACATTTTTTTAAAAGGTGATAGGGAGCAGGCCCAACACCCAACCCTCCTCTTTTACCCGGGCTTGGGACCGGCAACAGCTGTGAAGCTACTCAATCCACCCCACAGTACTGCAGGCAGAATTTGGTTATTTTTATGATGTATTATATAGGGTCCTTCCATTTTAACTGCTCAATAATTATTAGGCCCAGATGTTTGATTAGACCTGTTCTTTCCCAAAATTGGAATATTGTTGATAGATAATTATTTTGAGATTAGTAATAAACGTAAGTGCTAAGTAATTTACAACCTAAAAGAAAGTGTATTTATTCACCTATTTCCTTCAGCTCAATTTTTTACATATAAAGTACCCATGGGAGGCATGTCATGCCCAAATATGGTTTAAGTAGACCGACTATTAGGTAAAAGAAAAGAACAGTAGGAGGGAAATTAGAATTTAGAAAAATGTATTGAATTTACTGTTGTTTCTTTAAATGGGGATGGGAAGAGGATCCTAGGGATCAGATGAAATATAACTCACTTATTTGTACACCTATGGATTGGGAATGCTTGGGAAAGTTTCCAAAATCATAACTTTAAAACATTAATTACATTTTTTATTATGTAATTTAGTGAGGGAGTGGACAGGCAAAGAAGAAATAGATTAATAAGTAAATTTAATAATCTTTCTACACTTTTGTCTTAGGATAGGTGCTGATGTCTATGTTAACTTAAGTTAATAATTTTCCTGACCAAAGTTGAGTCAACCACTGATTTGTTAATTACTTTCATTAAATCTAAATTCCAGGATGGAAACAAAGCCAAGTTGACAATTGATAGAACTTTTATAATTATTAATAAAGTGCTGGTGTCTCGAGAAACACTTGGTCTTACATCCAGCTTGCGAGCTTTAGTTTTACTATCTTATGTTTGTGGTGAGAATGCCGAAGCACAAGAATTGGCCAATAAAACTGGATGTGTGAATCGAATGGGAGAGTTTTTTTCACGACTATCTGAAGACATATCCAAGCCTGGAGAGGTAAAGTAGATTTGTGATGAAAAAATCTATTATCAGAGAATGGAGATATAGGTGCATGTTTTAATGTTGCAGATAAAGAAAGATAAAATAATTTTCACCTGGAACATTTTGTGCACTGCCATTGCAGCTGTATGTGGGGAACCTCCAAACCACAAAAATCAAGAGACTCTTCAATCTGTTATTCGTGAGGTGAGAAATAGTATATACTGGTTGTAGGACAAACAGGAGTGTATAATTTGCTTGCTCATAAGTTTCAAGGATATTAAGTTCATTTAATTACAAGTAAACATAATGAAGTATTAAGTAATAACTATTTTAAATGTTTATTTGAAAATTTATTAAGAATATGATTCATCATTACACCATATTGTTTCCTGAAATAAATAAGTGATATACTGTGAAAAAATTTAGTATCACTTTTCTAATTTGATCAAGAAAATATTTTTATTTACTTTTATCTATTTAGTATTAATTTATGGGACATATTATTATTTCCTGCTTCATTTTCGAAAGATTTTATTGATAAATTAAAAAGTAAGTAATTCAGGAGATGATTCTGAAAAATCAGAGAGAGTTAATGGAATTGGAACTATCCCAACATATCTTGGGTATGTAATTTTTCATAGCAAAGTCTACATAGTGTACTTATGTATCATATATTTCCACTAAATTCTTTCTTACCTTTCTCTGGGGACATGTTTTTGCAAGACTTGTCAATGAACTAATGCTCTTGTAACAGTCAAGTTTTTGGTAATTCAAATTTTAAAACTTTTGAAAGTACAGTACAACCTCTGTAATATGGCACTCTTGAGACCTGAGGGATAATACAATGAACAAATATAGATTTAAACTTAGAAAAATAATATTAATTAATTTTAAATGCTCATAATCAATGTGATTATCTTAGGATTAACCTTTAACCCAGTTACACGTATTTGTAACTTACCTGACCAGTAGTGTCCACTGGACACATAAAATTTTAAACATTTAATAAAACAATCTTAGGAATCACAAATTTGTTACCAGAACGTTTTAAAAATTATTAATAGTACTTATTATTTTAAATACAATTTCTAAAATTTATTTTCATGATTGAATGCTTGAAACAGACATTCAGATTACATTTATCACAACATTGTTTGAGTTTCTAGAAATTTTAGGTTGACAAATATGACAGCACTTCTTTCCTTCCACCACAGATTCTTCAGTTTGAACAGCATCTTGTTGTTTACTTGTGCCTGCAGCTTTCTGCATCACTTCAACATGATACTGAGTTAACCCTTTCTTTCCTCGTCTCTGCACATGAGGTTTTACAAGTTCAGTTGCTAATTTTCGTATGAAGATTTTTTTTTTTAGAATAATGTTTTCGTTGATTCCAAGTGGGATACATTTTTTCCCCATATGATAAAAGATGCAATTCCAATAACATCTATGATATTTTGAAAAAAAAAAAAATAATTGCATTATAGTACAGGTTTATTTCAGACTTATTTTTATTCTCTTCAAATAAATTGAAACAGTCCATGGGATTGTAGATCATTTTTCCTGGTGGAAGAACAACTTTATGAGTACTGCCACTTACTATATTATGCCATTTAGTCCTCCCTGTTTTGTCCAGTTCTGCTTTCCACTCAGTCCCATCTTTACCGATATATTCAATAACTGAATTACTAGGATTATTCATATCGTCATCAACTTTGTTTTCGTCATTGCTGCACAATTGCTCGTAATCTTCTTGTGATGCTGTTTCCGTACTATTGCTTTCATTGTCAGAGACAATATCTGGAATGAAATCTTCATCTTCAGTACCATTTTCACTAAACACCTAATTTTCATCATCACTCTCTTATAAAGCATGTCAGATATCTTCATTAGTCAAATCACTAGCCATTAAAAAAAATCAATAAAAAACACACACACACGGAATTACAATGATGCAACAAAAATACACACACATTATGTGTTACTATTCAGAAGTACATAATTTGTAAGCAGTGGCAGAAATTATGGAATGGACTCTGTAACAGATAAAAAACCATTTGCCTAACATCTACAACCCATGTGCAAATAACGATAGCTACTTATGTTATGAACAACAATATAGTTTACTCTGAAACCAGATAACATGGACCCCAGGGGACTTACATCTAGTAAGTACGTGTTTGGCAAACACGGGACCCCGAGCTGAGGCTGGCATTACTTCCACTTACTTGTGCTAGGCTCCTTCCTTTCTCTTTCCTGACCTTCCTTGGAATCCTCTTGTTCTTTTTGATCCCGACGCTACTTGTTGCGAGGGCTAGGGTATCTTTCATTTTCCTTTTTTTTATATGTAATGTTTTGAGATATGTTTTGATATCTTGTAATTCAGGAGGGTTTTTAGGGAGTATGGTCGAGTCTCATACACGGGGAGAGTCATGTTGGCTCTCCTTAGTGCTAAACTGCATTTTCCCTACCTGCACAAGATTTTAGGGCTCTAATGACCTCGATATTGACAAGCTGTAAAGCCCCACAAAAAGGAGAAGAGATTACATAGAAGTTTTGATAGGTTCAAACTTGAAAATTCTGATAAATTTCTGAAGTGTCTAATGGACACATCTAGGTTGTTATGATCCTTTTTCAAGTATTGTTGAATTAATAAAAAAAAATGTGCTTCTAGAAACTTTTATTTACTTTTTTGTGGTCTCAAACAATGGGAGGAGAATAGATAAAGCAATTTCATTATACAATATACATTCTTGATTCAGTAGGCAAATCAATTTGAAAAAGTGTCCGTTGGACACTTGTGGGTTGTTAGAGTTAAAGCTTGTACTTAAATCTTGAATTACATCTCTCTTATTTAATAATGTTTGCAGAGCTGTATATTTTCTATCAGATGGCTATGAACATGGCATTCATTTCTTCTTCAGTTATATTTTCACTTTGTATTAGTGATCCCAAGAAATTAATATTAAAACAAATAAATTAAACAAGAGCTCAGTTCTCCAATATTCCTGATCTTTTGGTTCTTTTGCTTGTACTTATAAATATAAATCAATCAATTTATTATCAAAAAAGCAGTACAAACTGCGTATGACCACGTGGAGGACAATAAACTAATTTACTCTCCGGAAGCAAGCGAGGGACCATCCCATCAATTCCGATCAAGGGCCCTAAGGCAGAGGCGGATTCAAAAATTTAAGCAAAAATTCCTAGATAAGATAAAAAGTTAGCTACAAGTTATAATACTAATAGAATGTCAATATGTTTGTAATTTAACACAAAAAATTTATTTTACATGCACAAATTATCGAACTATAGATTATTCTGGGTATAGTGTTTAAAAATCATAATAATTGAAATAACACTAAATTCGTGAAGTATTGTTATAATAAACACGCCCCTAGACAAAGCCTAGAGGACCTGTATAAGAAATCCACCTCTACCCGAAGGAAAACCGGAGCAAAACCTGGGCCAGGCTCCGTTTCTTATATTTACTAACGTTTGAAGATATCTGTGGTTTGAGAATTCAATTTTTTTCAAAATCTAAATTTTCCCTTGAACTTATTTTGAGAAGGTTATGTTCTTCCAGCCCACCTGAGAATTCAATTACTGTGTTTAAATTTAGTAACTGAATAAGAAAGAACTACTTACTGTATCTCAATTCTTCATGAACAAAAGGAATATGAGATAAAAATTAATTATAAAATCTATTTATAGAGTGTAGATTTTTTGAGTGAATGGACTGAAGCATCAAAGGATATCGTGCAAGATTTAAGTTGTGTCAAAACTTTGCTTATTATGTTACCATATGTATTGTGTGATAACAAAGAGAATCAGGATTGTTTTGCAAGATCTGGAGGGATACACACTGTCATAAAGTAAGTTATAAAATGTTGATTACTTTAAATTTTTTAGTGATATTTCCTTTCTATACAAATTTTCTAGCCTTTTCCTTCCTTTATGTCTTCCTTCAAATCACTCAACTTATTGATATTTATTGCAGTAGTTTACTTGAATTAGAAAATAAGAAGAATTCAGGCCATGAAATTGATGAAATTCGTGTGAAACTAGTATACCTTTTGTATATTTCTGCAACTGAGAACTCTCTTACTAGTAAATTAGCTGGATTTCTGGGAATAATTCCTGTTCTCATTCGTTTATTGAAACAATTTCATCAGAAGGTATTTTTATTACTAATATTACTGTGTTTTCATCTTTTTAAGAAGATTCTTATACCTTCCTACACTTTTCTAGGATAAAGGAACTGTAGTCATGTGTCTATCCATTTTACTCAATTGTCCAGAGAATGAAGAAATATTCAGTCGCTTGGATGTTTGTGCAGAATTATCTACGTACGTGAAAATTTTTCCGGAAGGATCAGAATGCCGGAAAATTTTAGAACATATTTGCAGTCTCTCCAAAATTAAGAGTGGCTCTAAAAATCCGGACAAAGAAAGTCTTAAAAGTTCCAACAAAACGTGTTTAGATATTTCTGACTCCCCATCATCGTTAACACCTGACATGCCAAGGAGTAGAAGGCGCTACGAGGACACAGGGTTTCGAGAATATATGTTGCGCCCTGACAGGAATAATGAGAAGTTTAGAGGGAGAAGTTTGTACCCAAAACAAACACATCAAACTAGAGACGAATCTTTTTTTGAGAATAAACTTAAAAGTCGATTTGAAGCTATTGAGCGATCTCAAAACGACTATGAATCTGAGCATGATGAGCTAGATTCAAAATTTGACCTACTTAATCGAAAGGTCAGAAAGCAGTTTGATGATAGAAAAAGTAACTTCCGGGATGACAGGGATTGTGAGGACGTGCGCAATTGGTATTCTAGAACTAATGATAAATTGGGTTTCAGTCGATCCAGTGATTTCACTTATGACAAATACGGGCGGCAAGAAAATTTCTCCCCCAGACATATGTTGAGTGGCAATTTTTTAAAACAGAGGAACAGTACATCAGACCTGATGATTAAAGCTCGACGGTTATATCCTCGCAACAAAATGGTAGAACTTGATGAGCTAGATTTACATCAACGGAGACACTATTTGAGTCATTCCGAGTATTTGGATGAGGAGGAGCCGAGGAGAATGCACTCAAGATCAGGACGACGTAATTCTGGGGACTTCGGTTTCGGCAGAGATGAATGCAGAGCACGTGATAATTCTAGATATTCCCTGGACAGCCAAGTCAGTGATGATTTGAAAATGGACGAAGATTTGAGGTATGACTTCCGAAGGGCATCCAGGGAAAGATATCCTAAGGAAGACTTAAAGAGAAGTGACCTCAGAAGAGAGTATCCAAGAACTACAGTGGAGAGGCAAGGCAGAGATTATTATACAGACGATGATCCTAGGAGAGAGCATTCAAGACCTGTGGAGCGACGCTTGAGAGACAACTTCAACATGGATGAGGAGAGGAGGAGGGAACACTTGAGAGCCTTGAGAGAGCAGACGATGAGAAATAAGTATGATACTGATGATGAACTAAGAACTACGAGTGCTAGAAGCTTTCTGGAATCCAACTTCAGGGACGAAAACACGAAAGATGATTACAGAAGGGATTATTTCAAGAAACTCATTGATAAGCGGAACAGAACTAATAATACAGACCATGAGCAAAATGGACGAGTTTCTAGAGATCATCTTAAGTCAGAAGGCCACAAGAGGAGCAAAAGCATGGGCAGGGTTGCCAACTTAGACATTCAAAGTATACTTGGAAACTTAGAATCTTCTAGGGACAAATCTAACACGTATAGAACTCAGTACAAATCTCATGGCTCCCATTCAGCAAGAAGCAACTCTCATAACAATTCTGATAAAGAAATCTTTGAGATGCCTGAACTCATCAGTGTAAGAGACAATCGCAGGAAGGAAAAAGATGATGCTTCTGTAGAAGATTGCTCCCAGTCTCTTAAGGATGCTGACTGTACAGAATTGAATGGAAATGTTGATAGTGAGACTACTTCTGGATTGGATGAAACTAAATGTAAAGAGCAGACTACAAGAAACAAGTCAAATGAATCTCTTCAGTTGCAAGAAGAGAAAGACATCTCTAGCCTCAATACTTCTGCAGTGGAGACATCCTTAGATGATTCTGGGTTTGCCTTCTCGGAAGATGAGGAGAAACAGCTTCTGGCAGGCCTCAAGAAATTTGGCCTCAATTTCAAGGTAATCAACATTTCAATTGAAATATTTATTTCAACCTTGTGTGTAGGCAATTTTTATTGAATACCATGTTTCAACAGTGGATTACTGCCATCGCTAGGTGAATGTCGTAGGAACAAATATGTTAATTTTATCTTGGTACCAAAAAAAAACATAGTTAATTACATACACAAATAAAACAATTCCATAGAAAAATAAGTATTATGAATAACAAGTTAATGCAGAAAGTCAAAATAAAGATTTTAAATTTTGGATAACCTGTTAGTGTCGGTTTGTAAATGTTTTTAGTAATTTTGAGATTTCTGAAATAATATATTTGTAGTAATTTGGCTCCTGATAATGGTTTCTGTTTCATACAATTTATTTATTTTTCTATGGATTTGTTTTATTGGTATATGTAGTTAACTTGTTTTTCTTTTTGTTACGAAGATAAAATTAACATGTTTATACTACATTCGCCTAACTGTTCAAACATTGTGAAATTTGTCTACATAGAAGGTTGAAATAAATATTTCAAATAAAATATAATAGTAGATGTGAACAGTGTCAGTAATCTATATTTTGACTTTTGTGTTCAAATACTGTAGTGTTGAATGTTTTTTTGTGGGGACATTTAAAGATACACAAATACTCACTTCATTATTGTTGTACATTTTATAGAATTTTGTAGGACTAAACAGTTATTAATTTTTATTTTATATAATTTTTTTTTCAGTCAATTCATCAAGAGTTTAGCTTCCATGATAAACGAACTCCCCACGATTTATATGAAAAATGGAAAAGCTGTTACAGTAACTTCTAGACATCTTATATTTTCTTAATTTAATTACCTACATTTTTTTGTTCTTTAATTATTATTTTTTCACAAGATAATCATTTTGGTTCTTGTCAATTTTTATGTGTACGGAAGATACATTATCTCCACTTAAAAATAGTTTTTTCTCTTTTTTCCATGAATGGTATTGTCTTTGGTGAGTTATGCCATGCATTTTTTCTGTATTATTGATTTTTTAAACTCATGTTCAAAAATATCTACTTTTTATATGGATTTAACAAGGATGTGATATGTTTATATGTGCTTTCATATTTCAGGACTAGATAATGTTATCCATGTGTGGGATATTAAACAATTGGTTACAAGTTTTTTAATACATCTTGTATTTGTTTTGTGTACCAATAATCAGTGTATTAAATATGCCTGTTTGTAATTTTTTTTCCCCCATCAGTATTCTCTCAGCAAGTTATACATTTTGAGATGCCATTTTCTGTGGTCTTTTGTCTTAGGTATTCTTATGTAAGAAGTTACAAAGGAACTCAAAGGGTGTGAAGTTGAATGTTAATACAGTGGAGTGTCAATTATCCAAGCAAATGTTGTCAGGAATGGTTCAGAAAATAAATAATTCAGAGAATCAAAATTAATTTTATTTGATGGTGGCTTTCCTCAAAAAAATTGGAGAAAAAAAATTGTTTTGATTAGTTCTCTAGTGCTCACTGGGAATTGCATCATCTACTTTGTTTATTTTCTTTTTCATGATGCCAGTTCGGATAATTGATGATGTTCTGTTTTAAGAAAAGGTAATTCAGCCATCTTTAGTTAGGTCACTCCAGTGGAATGACTCCTACCTGCTCATGCATATATTGCAATAAATACCAGTTAATACTAACATTGTTCTTAATGTCTACAATAACAGCAGAGTGAAGAAATACATAAAATGACCTTATTTTATAGCAGACAAGTTTATTAAATTATTTTTTTTTAATTTAAAAACACACTAGTTTGTTATCAACACATACAGTGAGGTTTACAAGCTAATGTGTTAAAAAAAAATTTCAAAATGTTTTAATAAACTTGTCTGCCTTAAAATAGGCCACTTTATTTCCTCATCTAATAACTAGCCAATTATTTTGCTACTCGCTCACAGTGGAATGAACCAATTAGAGTGGATATATGTTCATGATTCACAAGAACCATGTACTACAAACTCAAAATATTTACACCCAGTTGAAGAAGGAAAAATTCTGATTATCAGTGTATCAAACTGCCAATCGACTTTCTTTCACCATTAACTTCAGACCCAGGTCTATCTAAAATGGTGTTAATATTTACATACATAATTTGTTTGCCAAACACTCCACTTAATTTTTAAACACAAATTAGTTTTGGAAGCTATTGCTTCCATACTCAGCTTCTGGTGGCGAGAGGGTGGATGAATTTTAAAATTAAGTTATTTTCAAACTGAACTTTGAAATTTAACAATGAGATCTTGAATAGCTGAATAAACAGTCATTCCGAAACCAAAATGCCCAGAAACTTCATTAAACTCACATTTTCATGTTTTTCATCTCCAAAACGTGATATATTTGGTATTAGATATTAAGTTGTATTTCAGAAGCTTTTATGGCAAGAATCAAGCCAAATTTCACTTACAAATTGCAGTTGTTACATGAACTCATTCTGATGCAGCAACTCTTGGGAAGTTATTCAGACCTGATGAGACATGAATTGAATTTAAATGTAAGGTGTCTTCGTTTTTCAGCAGTTGGTAAAGTAGGAATAGAGAAGATGGCAGAGGGGGGGTGGAGACATTTAGAAAAAACGTAGAGCAATGCTCATAAAAGAGGAAAGGGATCAGTCCTACTGAGATGAAGAAGGTGAAATAGGTGAGGGTGAAGGGTCTAAATTAAGAATATATTGCAGCAGTTTTGGGGAAATATGCAGAAAGAACCGATCAAAATAGGAATATTCCAACTGCAACTTAATGATAAATGGCCATGCAAGTTTAGAAATATTGTCCAGGTTTGATTGCCACATGTTAAGCAGCACTTCGTTTTTGTTCAAATGGAGGGTATCTTACGAACAATAAAACGACCAACAGTCAGAATGTTGGCAAGATATTGTAAGAGAATCTGCCATATTTCAAACTATGATCCACTTGAAGTAGATTGTTTGAAATCTGATTCCAATTCCAAAAATAGAGAGTAGTGTAATACATACTTTTGAGTGAAAAAGTTATGGAGTATTTTGTTTTGCACATATTGGTTCTAATCTTGTATTTGAATATAATTTCCCATTTCTAGGCCGGTTTAAGTAGATTAATTGTAACAACTTTCCAACTGATTGGTACCGTAAGTAAAACTTATTATGTAATATTGCTGAGCAAAAGTACACTAAGTATTTATCAGAGGTTTTCAGAATAAGATGGTACAAGTTATATAGAAGGATTTTATCTCTTGAAACTTGCTGATTTAGGATAAATTTTTTTTCAGCGATTACCCCCTTTTGAAAACTCATTTAGTTCCCAAATGTAAAAATAATCTGTACTTCAAACTGAATGAACACTCCACATGTGCAACAATATCGATTCTAGGCAATAAAGTAACAATATGATTGCAATAAATGCAATGAACTACAGTAATTCTGTCACTTTCATTTCCTCATGTGAGAAATGACCCTTTGGTGGCAGCGTTCTTGCTCTTCAGTTATCCCAGGTTCAAATCCTGGTGGGGCCAGAAAAATTTGTAGTTTTTCACATGAATGTCCCAGTTCATATAGCTGTGACTACTGAAAAGCAAACCCTCCTTCCTCTATCCACCTCCTGCTAGTATCAATAACTATCGGTTACTAACTACTACTACTAACACATCCAAGTTGATGGTAAATCCAGCCAACTGGCCCACTTACTAATAATAGCCTACCATCCAACTCCTACACCCTATCGCTCCATGTAGATAAGCTGCAATAACATGCTACATTTCCCATTTACAAATACTACAATGGAATGTGAGAATACACAGAAAAATCCAGCCACTGCCCCAAAAAAGGGGGAAAAAGTCTGAAAATCAAAAGTGAATTAAGTAGCTATTTTATAGCACAAATGTCTTGGGGACACTGATAGAAAAGACCTCTCATCTTTAGATTCATCAAAAAGCTTCAGCTTTAATTTCTACAAAAAAATTGGAAAAGTAATTTCTCAAATGTATTAGTAAAAGAAATGGTCAGAGAAAAGTGAAGCCCAGAAGATGTGTGCAATAAAAATACCTACAATTTGAGAGTTACCCAATTGAAATC
>NNCF01126344.1:120936-193643 GCA_002313205.1 Laupala kohalensis | reverse complement strand
AAAAAAAAAAAAAAAAAAAAAAAAAAAAAAAAAAAAAAAAAAAAAAAAATTGAAATCAGTCAACAAATACAGTTATCGCAAAAGAACCCACAAAAATTGGCCATTTTTTGTTATTGTTATATGTTAATTTACAATAAATGAATAAAAGCAAAGCTTTTGCTTTTTATTAATTTGGATGATTTTATCATTTTCTTTTTGGCTGACATCCTTTTGGGAATTGTCTGAAAGAAATATGAATGTTCATTAAAAAGTTGTGAACAATTCATTGCGCACAAATCTTCTTGGCTTCCCTTTTCTCAATGACTGATAGTTCGTCTAATATAATTGAACTATTCCGATTTTTTTGTAGAAATAAAAATATGGCATGAGCAATTTTTAATGATGAGATGCCTTTTCTATCAATGTCTCACTTCCACAAGAAAATCACCATTTCACTTTTGATTTTAAAATTACATACGACCTGGGCTAATAGGCCAAACTGGCAATTTGTTCAGTATAACTGAATGGGATGAGACCAAGGTATTTGGTGCACCATTATATGGACTGGGAAGGAGGCACAATCTAGCGAAAGTGTGGTTCCATATGAGGCACTAAGAAATTATAAATAACTTATTGTCAAAATGCGATTTGAGATTACACTGTGTGTATAATTAATGAATTTAAATTGACCCAATTAAGCAGACTATTTTCTTCACAAAATTTCAATTTAATGAACAAATTTTGAAAGCACAATAACAGTTAACCATCAATAATATTTTGGTACCATTATCAGATGTACAATTACAAAAAGTTTTCATACATTGTAACTATGCTCTCAAAATGTATTTATTAAATTGATACTTAGTGAAGTCTGCTTAACTTGGTTGATTTAAATTCATTACAATACAGATTTGCTGAAGAAATCAAATCTGATCATTCAAACCCTTGGTGCATACTTCAGTGAGCTGTAATGCTTACAAGAAAACTTCATTGGTCAACTAAGTTGCTCGGAAGTGACAATGTTTATTAATAAAACAATTTTTCGGTGAAAACTGTGTGGCTATGAAAGTGAATAGACAACAATTCTCCAGAAGTGAGGTGCTATCCTATCAATTAAATCTAAGGTTCCTAAGGAAAAGCTCATAAAAGCGGTTATGTGTACTGACACAGACCAGGATACATACCACGGTTCTCAAGGAAATATGGTGTACCCGCCAGTTCCCCAGTTTTAGAGAAGAGACAAAAGGCAATTTGGACATGAAAAATTTAACAATTGATTTTAAACCTTTTTTCATTGTCTACAATACATAGTACTTTTGGTAATTACACCCATGATTTATGCTCTCAACAATACAATTCAAAACAAAAATCATCCAGTTACTGAGAACATTAAAAGAGCTAGAAACTTTCTAAAATAATTCCACTTATAAAAAAAATTATTTTTTCTTGAGTCACTAATTAGAACTTAGAATATCGAAAATCATACCAGTAATGTAAAATTTTATTAACTTACTAAAGGAAACTTCAAGAAAAAAAAACAAGATAATGAATACAGTAGAAAGTGAAACTAAAATTACATGAATAAAAATGCAGTTACACTTAAAATAAGCTATATATGTAATGCCGTTGGAAATATTTCGCTTTATGGACCAGTAAAATATCCTTCAAAGAATGTGGAGAAATAAGAAAATAAATAAATAAATCTCAATTATTGTTAGGAATCCGTTTGATTGTCAGACTATTAAGTACTTGAGATGTTTTTATTTCTCTTGCCGACCGCCACCTTTACCTCGCACGAACCTACACACACCCCCAGGGGACTTACATTTAGTAAGTACGTGTTTGGCGAAAACGGGGACCCGACCTGTTTCCGGCATTACTTACACTTGTGCAAGGCTCCTTCCTTTCTCTTTCCTGACCTCCCTTGGTCACCTCTTGTTTTTTTCGATCCCGACGCCATTAGGGCTAGGGTATCTTTCATTTTCCTCATTTTTTTGGGCTCTAATGACTTTGATGTTGACGAGCCCTTAAAGCCCCACAAAAAAACTCATTTGTTTGTCAAGGTTTTGATGTATGTTTTGGTATGTTGTAATTCAGGAGGGTTTTTAGTGGGTATGGTTGAGTCATTCGGCGAGTCCCACACGCGGGTAGAGTCATGTTGGCTCCCCCTAGTGCATAACTGCATTTTCCCTACTTGTACGAGTTTTTAGGGCTCCAATGACCTTTGATGTCGACATGAGCCCCACAAAAAAAAACGAACCTAACCTCATTCGTTATTTTGTAAATTAATAATAATTGCGGTGTAATAGTGATAATATAAGTTTGTAATAATTTATAATAAGGTTATAATAATTTAGTCAATAGTGAAGTGTTAGTGATCGAGTTATATACATTTAAATAACTTAGTACACGTGCGTTTTGACTATGTGTGTGTGTGTAACAAATAAGTGTGAGTGAATTTCGCGTGTTGTGTTTGCAACCCCTTTGTGTATGTGCGCGTGATTGTATGTGAGAACGAGTGATAAATACTAATTGCAGTGTGCATGTGAATTAAGTGTGTGTGTTCCACAACATACGTATCAACATTACACCACATTTTGTTACAATCATGAACTCTTCACTCCACTAACTTCTTCTACTCAACGCTCACCTTAGGAAAGCCTAGGAACATGAAAACTACTTAAGTCAGAAATCAGTTGGCTGGAAAAGGTGGTTAAAAACACAAATGGATGGAATCTTGTTGAAACAAAAAAACTACCTGCCTCTCATGCCATTCACCCGTGAACTGACATGTACCTGTCCCTACACAGAATAGTTTCACAATCCTTAACCAAACTCCTGCCAAACCTCCCCTTCTTCCTAATCCTTTACCACCAACAGTGCAACTAGCAAGAAACAAAGAAACTTAAAAAATCCTTGCTCCAAAGCACTTAGCAAACATGACACTCTCTCTCAGTCCTCAAAAGTTTTAATCTTAGGAGGTAGTCACGGTAGGAACATGTCCTCCAAACTGAGAGAGTTACTCCCACATAAGTTCTCAGTCACTGGGATTTTTAAGCCCAATGCCAGGATGGCTGATGTGATCTCAGGACTTCCCACTGATTATGCACCACGGGACACTAGTAATTATTAGAGGGTAGAATTACGCTAATTTGAGTGGCCTCTTTGATCCTAAGTAACATATAACAACTATTAAGGCCACCAAAAACACCAATGTAATTATGACCACTCTGCCCCCATGGCATAACAACACTTCTATGAACAACAAAATTAAAATTGCCAACAGGGACCTGAAACAACACCTGAGAGATACTCCAATTAAACTTATTGACCTCGACTTTCTTAGCGCAGAAGTTTACTAGACATGGTCTCCACCTGAACCAATCTGGTAAACACACTCTTGCTAGGCTTATTACAAGGATCCTGGGTACACACAATTCTCCACCCAAAACCACCTCCATTCCTGCTCCTTTCAATCCACCACTCACACCCAATCCTCCCATTCCTACTTGCTCACCAATTCCTTTGCCTATTCCTCTCACTTTTCCTACTCACCCTAACTCTCCATCTCTAATCCCTCACCCCATCACACCCTCCTAAGCCTCTGTGGTGTCCTGCCAATCCACATCACCCAAACCCCGACTCAATACACCTGTTTCTCGCATCACTTCCTATAACCTACGCAGTGTCCCCAAACCCATGAACCTATAACATTCCCTAACTTCTGCACCTGACAAGCAACAAAACAGTATCTATTCTACACCAAAACATACAATCATTAAAAAACAAAATAAATATGCTAGAGGTACAGTTAGATATTAAGGCATATATCAGTACTATGTTTCACTGAACATTGGCTATCAGACAATCAAATTAACATCACATCACTACCAGGGTACTATCTAGCAGAATTTTATTGCTGTAAAATAGATAAACATTACAAAAATAAGCATCACGCATATGGAGGTTCTTGTATTTACCTCAAACTTAACATAGAATCCAGACAAAACACATATTAACTACTTATTTAAGGACTCAGACTTTGAATGTACTAGAGTTGAAATCCTAGCTTTAAAGATATTTATTTTAAATATTTACAGAGCACCTGATGGAAATCTTGTAACCTTCAGGAAAAACCTAGAAACAGTTCTTAACAAACTGACAAAACTCAAGAACCATTTTATCATTATTTGCGGAGATCTGAACATTGACTTTTTACAAACAAACAACAACATCATTGAATATGAATGAGAAAAGTTCATCCACCTAATGAAATCATTTAATTTGGAAACCATAATAAATGAACCCACAAGAATAACAAATAGCACTCAAACAATAATTGACCAAATACTAACTGACAGGAGCAAACACATTTATCTTGCCTCTACATATGATACGGGACTAAGTGACCATAACGCACAGATCCTCTCACTTACAACTGATACGAACTCCCAAAAGCCCCCCATCGTAACTAACAGAAGAATATTTAACACCACAAATTTAAATACACTTCTAACACTTCTAAATAATGAAACGTGGACTCAGGTTTATGAAACCTCTAACGTAGATAGCAAGTACAACAAATTCTTCTACCAGTTATTAAATTATTTTGACATATCCCATCCATATAAGCAACAAACACAAAAACCACAAAGTAAAAAACATTGGCTGACTAAAGGAATCAAAACATCATGTGAACAGAAGAGAAGACTCCATATGTTAACTAAACAACCATCATGTCCCATTCAACTCAAAACATATTATAAACAATACACAGTAGTACTTAAGAAAGTAATAATTAAAGCCAAACAGATGACGAATGACAAATACATAGAGAAATCTACCAACAAAATGAAAGCTATGTGGAATATTGTTAAGCAAACCACTATGCAAGTCACCAATAAACAACAACACATAGAATTGATACAAGACAATAACAAAATAGTTGACCCCATTGAAGTTGCTAATACACTCAACCAGCATTTCACAGGCATAGCCAACCAACTACAAAATAAACAAAACACAACCACACTACAAGCTCTACCACTACCAAATGATATTCATGTAACATCAACAATGTATATCAGGGAAACGAATGAGGAAGAAGTCCTTCAGATAATTAGTAAAATGAAAAACAAAACATCCTCCGGAATTGATGATATACCAGACACAGTCATTAAAAAAATAGCAATGTACATAATCAAACCACTTACTCACTTGTATAACAACTCCTTAACCCAAAGTATCTTCCCACAAATTTTTAAAACTGCTATCATAAAACCTCTTCACAAAAAAGGAGACAAACATAATGTAACAAACTATAGGCCAATATCACTTCTCACAGGTTTCTCTAAAATACTAGAAAAACTATTTAATAACAGATTAAAAAGCTTCTTAACATGTAACAAAATTATTACAGACTCCCAACATGGATTTAGAGAAAAAAGATCTACTGAAACTGCTCTATTTGCTTTTCTCAATGAAATTTTGATTGCACTTGAGCAGAAAGAAATCCCTGTTGGACTATTCTTAGATCTCACAAAAGCTTTTGATATAATTAATCATGAAATTCTCCTCAGTAAACTAGAAAATTATGGAATTCAGGGAATAGGATACAACTGGCTAAAGTCATATTTATCTGAAAGACAGCAAATAGTACAAGTACCAACATGAAAATCAAATAAAACATCAGGTCTCAGCCCATGCATGTCACTCACGGAATTCCTCAGGGCTCCACCCTGGGACCCATACTATTTCTTCTATATATTAATGACATCCCATCCATCATCAAAAACCACAAAATTGTACTTTTTGCTGATGACACAAACATCTTATTCCGTGCCAAAACTGCTGAAAACTTACTTAACACTACCAAATCCACTATCGCCACCCTAATCCAATGGTTCCAACAAAATAAACTCATAATAAACACTGACAAAACTTGCATAGTTTCCTTCCATAATCCTCATTCATCTAAACAGCACACACCTAACATCGAATTTAATGGTAAACACCTCAACTTTAAACAAACAACACAGTTTCTGGGACTTACTATACAAGATAACATGAAATGGAACTGTCACCTAGAAACACTGAATATGAAACTCAGCACAATAAACTATGCCATCAGAGTTCTAACAGCAAATTGCACAACAAATACCCTTCGAACAGTATACTATGCAAATGTCCATACCATTCTAAAATATGATATAATATTTTGGGGACAAGCACCAAAAACAAAACAAACTTTTAGTTTACAGAAGAGAATAATATGAACAATTACCAACACTAATAAACTTTCTACATGTAAACCATTATTTGAAAAGTTGAAAATATTTCCACTGCCATGCATGTATATTTTTGAAACTTCGAACTTTGTAAAAAAGGATCAACTAGACAAAGGACCACTCTATAGATTTAATTCCACTGTTCATGTTCACAATACTATACAGGCCAGAAATATCCATCAACCACAAATAACATCCACTCTTAGCCAAAAAAGCACTCATAATGCAGGTATACAGCTATATAATGCGTTATCACTAAACCTTAAAAACATCAATACACTGAACCCATTCAAAACAAAACTCAAACAATTCTTACAACAGAAACACTACTACAGTGTACAAGAATTCCTCAATGGCAATAACTAATGTATGACATAAAATCTGTTGCAGGTACTCATTAGAACAAAGGTGCAGAAGGTGACCCATGATGCAGGAAAAGATCTAAAAACATCAAATTACATTGTTTTACCATAAATATAGACCTCGACACAAATTATTAAAATAAAAGTAAAATAATAGAATTCCTACCATAGATATCTAATAAACCTAGCCTAAATAAGTATTAATATTCTGTAGTATTTTATGTTAATTTCTACTTAGCCTAAGTTAAATGAACATGGTTAAATGTGTCAAAATGAATATAATGTTATTCTTATATGTAAATATTATTATTGTTGTTTGTTCTATGACTCGCCATACATCTTTATGATCTATGTGGTTCAATAAAATATTATTATGTTCCGTCTATCAAGGACATTGGAATAACATTCACATTAAGACGCAAGAAGTTTAGGTATCAGGGAAGGACAACCCTAACTTATGGCTATTACACCCTAACGTATTAACACTTATAACATGTCTTATAACGTTTCTATTGCAATAGTTTGGTTCTCTAATAGAGAAAGTAAACCTACTGAGAGGAGTTTATGGTTCTAATACGAATAAACTTATTATGTCCACTACTGTTCTTATATGAATGAACTTTATGAATCTAACCCACAAATTAAGAACTTCACCGTACTGCGAATTCAGTCCGTAACAAACTATTGACTAAATAATAGTATGTGCGTGTGTGGTTCGTAGATCTTCATTCTCGGCGGAAAGGTTGTCAGCTTGTAGTGTTGTCAATCGATGAACAGCTGACTGTTGAATTGCTCGGGATGCACGTTTGTTTATCTAGCGACTGATTCTTGAAGTTGACTGTGAAGTGAACATTTATATCTAAGAAGTACTCGCAAGTTAAGCAATTTAAATAAAACTGTGTTTCACGTGTCTGGAAGGTAATAAATTTAAACTCGTCAATGCAGGAGTGAAAATAAATAATTTTACTCTTCTATGGGCTTTTGACTTCCTGGATACAGTAAAAAATTTAAGTATATTATATTCGTTGAGGCAAGAGGAACATACTATCCATTCAGCTTATTTTGTGTAGATGCTTTTAAAATTGAATTAAGTCTAGCTAATCTGTACTGTGATGGGTGGTGATCAAGAATTCTGTCTACGATGGGGCAGTTATCAACAGCAGTTGGGAGAGGCGCTAAGATCTTTACTTGACAGAGAATTACTTGTTGATGTTACCCTTGCCTGTGATGGTCGCTCACTCAGAGCCCATCGGACAATTCTATCTGCTTGTTCCAGTTACTTTCAGGTTAGTGGAGGAATTGTGACTTAAGTTGATCCTTGGATCACATAAAAATGTGAAAATTGAATCGTATTTATGAATTGCTGTAGTTCTTTGTGATTATTTTGTTAAATTGCTTTAGGATTTATTTCAAGAAAATATTCATCCTCACCCAATAGTCATACTCAAAGATGTAAAATTTGAAGAATTAGAAGCACTTGTTCGCTTTATGTATCATGGAGAAGTAACCATGAACAACGAATCACTACCTGGTTTCCTGAAAACAGCAGAAACACTTCATATCAGAGGTTTAACCGGTGGATCGTTAGCCAGTAAATGTTACGCTACTCCATTGCCTGGGAAGGTAAGTTTTTATTTAAATGAGTTATTCTGTATAGTTTTCTTACTACTACATGTTGTACAGGTTAATTGCTAAACAAGTACATTATTTGTAACTCGTAGGTTGATATTGATGGAACCACTGAAAGTTTATCTATACCTGAAGACAGCCACATAGAAGAAGTTGATATTCCAGGGGATACTGAAATACTTGATGGCCCTTCCTCTCCTGACACAAAAAGGATAAAATTAGAACAAGTATCTCCCATAAGGACACCCAACAAAACTTCTGTTTCACAGTACCATAATGATATTCATGTGAGTACTACTCTGACCCCCCAGGGGACTTACATCTAGTAAGTACATGTTTGGCGAACATGGGGCCCCGAGCTGAGTCTGGCATTACTTCCACTTACTTGTGCCAGGATCCTTCCTTTCTCTTCCCTCCCTTGGTCACCTCTTGTTCTTTTCGATCCCGACGCTATTAAGGCTAGGGTATCTTTCATTTTCCTCATTCCTCTCATTTTTTGTCCCCCCTTATTCTTTGTCCCCCCTCATTTTAGCCCCCCCCCCTCCATTTGATGTATGTTGTGAGATATGTTTTGGTGTGTTGTAGATCAGGAGAGTTTTTAGTGGGTAGGGTTGAATCATTCGACGAGTCTCACACGCGGGGAGTCATGTTGGTTCTCCCTAGTGCGTAACTGCATTTTCCCTACCTGTACAAGTTTTTAGGGCTCCAATGACCTTTGATGTCGACATGAGCCGTAAAGCCCCACATAAAAAAAACAAAAAAAACCCAACAACTTACTCTGAATCAAGTGATTTATTCTTTCTCTTGTATACCTGTGGTATATTTTTACTATGTTCTACTAAAATTATTGAGCCATTTTAATTTAAAACCAAGGTAAAAAAATAATGCTTGTAATGGAAAGTAATTTAAAAAAATTATTTTGTTTCTCAATATCCTCAGTAATATTTTTTTATTTACTACACACACATAACTGTCTAAATAATTTTTACAAAATGAGAGTGACAAGCAAAACAGGTATACTTAAAGAATGAAATACACACATGTGAAGAGTAAAAGCAATTATTTTATTTAAAATGACCCTAATTGACTGTTAAGCTGCATAGTGCAATTCTTCGCTGGTGCAATGACGCGTGTTATTTTCTCCTTTTGTTTCTCTGTCTACTATATGAGCAGAGCTGCGTATGTTGTTTCACTGCAGAAGAATCATATTGCAAAATGTCAAGTATTACCGTCAAGTCATAGTTTCTTATAAGTGTAGTTTTTTTTTCTTTCTTAAAAGATCTTATCTGGACAGTAACACAAAGAAAATATATGCTGCTCAGAAAAATATGATCATGAATAGTTCTTGTGTGATGATGTAATGGTTTGAATCAGTATGAGGTTAATTTTAGGTGTTTTGACTGAAAATATGCCATAACTAGTAAAAGCTAGTTGAATATCATGCCAGTTGTTCCAAATGTTATTGAATTCATTGATTTAGAAGTCTTTTTCTAGGTTCTGTAATTTTTCAACACACTACGAGTTGTAAATAATTTTTAATTAAATATTTTACCTTATATGTGAGATTACTTTCACTTGCATCATACAGACTATCCCAGAAATTAGTGCATCTTGAAAGGCATCTCTTTTGTTAAATATATACATGTTATTATGGTTTGGCATAAAGCAGTCTACTTTTTTCAATGCAATTCTTTCTATCTTGACTTAATTTTCAGTATTTCAGCAAAAGAATCCAATAATGTCATTTTTTCTTTCAGACTGCAGACTCACAAGCCAACTTTAATATTGATTCGCAGAGTGCAAGTAGAAACCTTATGAAATCTAATGAAATGCAGACATCCTCGGACCTTGCATCTCCTAGAGATATTGTATCAAATAAAACAGTAAGTACCTGTTCTATGTTATGATGAATCATTTCTGAAGAAATACTGATTTTTTTCTAATTTCAATTAGGTACTTTTGCNAAGAAATACTGATTTTTTTCTAATTTCAATTAGGTATCTGCTTGTTAAATTTTATACTCTGAATGCAATTTTGAAGCAAATCATTTTATGATTGATCAGTTTTAAAATTCTATGATTCAATTTATGAATCAATATTGTGTCACATTTATTTATTTTATTATAGAAATCAAAAGCCCACCCATGTACATTGTAATTACAATTAGTGTTTCCAAGGGAGTGAAAATAAAAGATGGAAATATTCCCAGATATTTTTTCAGAGCATTGATCCCAAAATGTGGCAATTAATGAATCATGTTGTATTTTATAGATTTCTATCCCTATTTATTACAGGAGTTCAGTAATTTAAAGGCACAATAAAATAAATTAAGGAAAATACAGTTATTTTCTGTTTCATTATTAAATAAGCTTGTCATATAAATGCAATTTTTTTGTAGTTGTCATTGGAGGGACTTAGTCAGTTAGTGTTGCCTGTGCTTCATGATGAATCTAGTTCATCAAATCAGTTTCTCATGAATCAAGGTAAGTTGCATTTATCTTCTTCTTTTTAACTATTAAATTTGTAAAATATTAATTGAATGATGTCAACCACACTCTCAACTTACATTATTTGCCCAGAACTATGTTTGGAAGCTGTTGCTCCCATCATCAATTCCTGCAGACTGATACTAGGCTGTGGCAACAAAGTTTTGGAATGAAAAATATGATGTGATGTTATTGCAAATATGATTGGTCATTTTTATCTGCTGGTTTGTGAGAATCGAGTATTTTTCATGTTTTCAAGAATAGTTAGTTGAACTTCCAAGGTTCTATTTGAGGATGGTTTCATTTCAAAATGTCTGCATCCTCTTGACACTGTAGGAGCACTAGAAGATTCATCAACAGGAGTTGTTGGAAGCAACAGCTCCCAAAACTAGTCCTGGGTGAAAAATGTAACAGTATGTGGCCAACAATACTCAATTAATATTTTATGAAATATATCTTATTTACTGGAAATTTGTTTTTGAGATACTCGTTTTACATTGAAAACTTGTAATAGTGGGAATAGGAAGTTGTAAAAAGACTCTTGAATCATGTTAATTTCCTAAACTTTTCTTATTCACATCAAGTTTATATGAAAAGGAATGTATGATAATTATAATTGAATAAAAAGACTAGGATGAGTTATAGGTCTGAATTTATCCTCAAATTTGTGAGTGAATTTTGTATGTACTTGTATTTTGGAAAGTTAATTTATTAGTAAGTCTGTTCATTCACGTAAGCCAGTCTTCAAACCTTGAATCTTAATCATGTAGTAAATGTTTGTTGGTGAGAATTTTCTGTAAAGAAATGTTATATGTCACAGGATCTGGTCTGGGAAGTAGCCTTTTACCGGTAACTCCATCAAGTGTCAATAACCATGGACTAGTCAATCGACCATTTCGACACCGTGTACTGTGGAACCACGACCAACTGTTGCAATTGGAGACGTGGTATCGTGCAGACCGGTACCCTACTGGACTTGCTATGCGCCAATATGCCGACACCTTGGCAGCCATGTGTCCCACTGGTGCGAGCCCTACTCGGCAAAATGTGGACTATTGGTTTCAGAATAGGCGTCGGAAAGATAGTCATCCTGAAGTAATGCAACAGAGGGAGAAGAAAAAGTTAGCGAAGACTTTGTGGGGTCAGATTTTGGACCAACGAGGACAAGGAGCATCATGAAATGACTGAGCTACAGGAATGCGAATAGGTTACTACATTTGTTCTATCACATTTATGGGGGAGACTTGTTTGATATTCTGAGTGCATGACCACTCCTTTGTGACCTGAGGTGGAAACAGAGCGGAAGCTTCTTATGGTGTGTTTATTTTATTTTCTGATCTGACAATAGTTGTGTTATTGTGCAGATTTCCAACATATTTTGTGAAGTGACATAGGCTTGATTGTTTCACACCTTAAAAAGATTGACTGTGCTTTGAAAGATGAGTCATTATGAGTATAGTGTTTTGTTCAATACATGCTCTTAGTTATTATTTCTGGTTAAATGATGTCAATATAAAAAAATATATGTACTGAGTTTATTGCTTTCATAACATAACCATGATAGATGACAGTAATGTAATCACATTCTAGGTTTATTATGGTTTGAATAATCACTGGCGCTGAATCAAAAAATATATATATTCCCTTTTTTCTCATTTCCATAACTGACTAACACTTTTAACAATTTTATAAGAACTAAATTCTTTCTATAAGGTTAATATTTTCCTACTGATGCAGAGTTAGTAAGTAAATTTGTACTTGCTTTGAATTTGACCAAGTTGTCTTTTACTTTTGATTTAGTCACTTCTACAACAACCCTTTATATTGTTGTCAAAAGGTATGTATACAGCAAACTCAAATTAGCAAGACTGACCAAGTTAAGTAAGAATGCGTCTCTGCTGGTTAAGCAAACTTTCACTAGCTGAAGTAAGAATTAGATATCAGAATTCTTCACTGCTAGGCAGTGTTCCTTCCTGTGTCGCAAATGAGGTATATTGAGCTAGAGTGATGTTTGGTAGAACTGACAACTGAAACAAGCTATTCAATGATAAAAGAGCACAATGCCACATTGGAGTAAAGTTCCTCTTTGTTTATCTGCTAAAGCTCCTCCAAACCTTATAAAGTCGGTGCCAGTGTGGATTAGGGTGATTAAGGGTTAATAATATTTATCCCATAATTGGCCTCTTTTTTTGTAAAATAATTCCTGACCCCATTTTCTGAGTTAAAAGAATAAAAATATTGTTAGTGAACAAATAATATTTCTGCAACGTCAACAGCCAGGTGAAAATTATGACGGACCGGGTCTCGAACCCGGGACCTCCTGCTCCTGGGTTTGAGTCCCGATCTGTCGCAATTTTCACATGGCTGTTCGTGTTGCAATCACTCCTCCACGAGTAGGTACTCGGAAGTTGTGGTTAAAATAATATTTCTGTTGCACTGATTGCATTCCTCGTTAGTAGAGTTGTGAATGGTTTACTTGAAAAATGTAATGTGGCATGCAAGGGAATGAAACTATTAAACATTACTGGTCTGCTCCTCTTTTCTTTTTTTTTAAAGTTTATGTGAATTCACTAAGACTACTATTTCCTGTAAAACAGAATAATGTTCTTTAAACATAAAAAGCTGCTTCATACATCACACAATGTGATAATCCAGAAGAATCACATTTGACTCAAGTTGTCTCAGTTATGACACCTTAAACCATGATATTCTTAAGTTCTCTGATGAAGTATCATATATGATTCCTTGTGAGTCAGGCAACTATTTACGAAGGTATCTGTTTAACTTCCATTGGACCTCAGTTATCATGACAATGGGATATCTGTCATGTCAACATTGACAAGTGGAACCAAGTGGCTCATCTGACTCATGACGTCATTTTTTGTGGGTTGATCCCAAAATGTTTGCAAACCCAAAATGATTGCCCTTATCAGTGATGGTTTGAAGGAGTTGAATTATGACTTGGCATTACAGGACCACATATAACTATATCTTTTTTTAATTTACAGAATTGGTGAAGCTCTTATGCTGAAAATCGACTCTCGAAGGAGTTAAAATGTATAAATCAGCACATCTATTTTTAAAAAATTTCCGGGGGGAGGGGGTCACAGGACCCTCTTTTGTTGGGAATTATGGAAAATTCAGTATTCCGGCACTCCTAAATTCGCCATGGCACCACTGTTATACAAGTGAATACCTCATAGTAGTGAACATGTTAAAAAATTCCACAGTTACAGTGAAACCCACTTATAAGAGATTCCCGCTTATAGTGGATAATATAATTTACTTTCAGTAAATCCCAACGTCCCATATGAGAGAGAAGGTAATTTTTTGCGAAATTTGAATTATGTCCCCGCATGTACGTCAACATTGCAGTGTGCGTAGAGTCAGATGACCTCGCTGAAAGGAAGTGTGTATAGAGAATGCGTACGAGTTTCGCCAGGTATGTTCCTACTCGTGTAGCTTTTCCACAAGTACCGCCGAAACGGAATACGGGACACTGTCAGTCACGTACCGCTGCGATCAAACACTCGTTTACTTGCATTTATCGTGGTGGCATATTTTATATTTCCCCGGTATAATTTTCCCCAAAACACACGTGTTTGCGAGAGTGAATTAATGGGAGCCCTACTGTTCATCTTGTTTCATGAAGGCAAACTTCAATTTCTTTGTTTGTACGTTTTCTTCATATATTTTGGAAATAAATATGATATCCATGAGGAGAAGATAAATGGAAACTCTGTATATCTGCCTGATTGAGTTCTAGTATCTTTCAATGTGATGGAAATAATTAAATTTGATTTGCAAACATTCTAATTCAATATGTAAAATTAGATTGAATATGTTAAAAACCCATTTCCCGCTTGTAAGAGACAAATTTCCATTTCCCCTGGTGTCTCTTTTAAAGGGATTTCACTATTTTAAAGGGATTAAAAATGTCATACTTCTTCATTGTATTGTTTCATATCTTGTAGAAACATGTTTTTGGAAACCTTATCTCCCAGTTGAGTACATGTTCCCAGCAGGTACAAACAAACTTAGTGAAGAATAAGTAAAACCTTGTTTACTTAATTACACAAAACAATAGCCAATATTTGTGTGTACCACTGTGAAGTTTCCTCTGCAGTTACCTCAACAAATCCTTTCCATTGGTATTTTGGAACTCCACAGATTCGTGTATAGAATTAGAATATTATATTACCAAGTTGAATGTGTGAAGCCGTGCATTGAACTTGGGACTCCTACAGGTACCTCATTGCCATTTTGATCTGGTTGTCGCATATCTTCTGCATGTGTCGATAGGTACACGGAAAAAATATATGCTTCAAATTGTCATGAACTTTCTCGTGTAAAATTTCACAAGAATTTTTATTAAACTGAATCTTCTTAAATATGAGACTTATTTTTGTTTTAATGAACGGTTAAGTTATCATTTTTTTATAAAAATGCTTTCTGTAAATGACTTCTATGTTAATTGTGAATATTTTTTAGTGTTCAGCACAAAAGGTGAAAATGAACACTATTAATACGTTTTTATGTCAAAATTATTTTTAACTTTTCTTTTGGAAATATGCAACCTTACTACTGGGCAATGAGTGGTGGCAATACACTCTTTCTAAGTAAACAGTTCAACATTATTAATTTTCTGCAAAGTTGCTGCTTTTGATTTATGTCAAATTTAAGTACAGGTTGATGCATTTTGGATGAAGGGACAGTTTTTAATTTCTTTAAAAGTATTACCCCTTATTTGATTTTTTGTTCACAGATCATGAATCCATTAATTACAATAAATCATTTTTAAGAAAATAACCGACTGAATAAAAAAGATATTAACGACCTCACTGATGGTGCTAGTTAAAAAAACAGGAGGAATTATGATGATGATTTGTGTTATTTAGATAGTGATGTTGGAAAGATATATCCAAGTTTATGAATTGTAAGAATTCTTTTCATGTTTTAAAGAAGATAAAACAACATAGAATTTCAATTCCTTCCCAGAGGAAATAAGGTCATTTTGATCTTCATGAGGAAGAGAATTGATTGTAAGAAAACAATATATTGAATTATTATCCCTAATGCGAAAGAAAGAGTGATGAGTGTATGTTGAGATAAATAAATTTAGAAATATCTAAGTCTTGTGTATACGTTAAATGTAATTTACTATTAGTAAACAATTTCAGATGTCAATAGTGGTATTTCTAATGGAAATTCATATGTATCTATTAAATGTTTGTTGATTTATTGGTGTGTTTCCTTGCTGTTTTTTTGGCAATTCCCATACTCCTTTTCTTAAAACTGGCAGCAAAAGAGCAGCGATAGCACTGACTGAGCAGGTACATAAACCATACCACAAACTGGTTGAGGTTTTCCTTGCCTAGCCCAGAAACGAGACAGTTTGGTACCCTACATTCACTGGCAGCCTAACATATAACCTTCCCAATTCCCTCTCCTAAATCATGTTTAGGTACACGTCCAGGTTTCATTGCTTTAACTTTGCCACGAGCCAGAATAAAGAAACATCAAATTCAATCTGAATTTTTTTTGTACTAAATTAATATATACGACAATTCTCTAAATAACTGTATGAAAAATTATACAACTGCTCATTAAGGCTCTAATGAACTTGATGTTGGTGAGTCCTAAAGCCCATAAGATAAAAAAAAAAATACTACCGCTCATGATTAGCAGAGCACTTTCTTAAACTCGTCAACACTTCAATGTGAAATTAGCTTTGTACCCCATCAGTGTTTTCTTCTAGTCTTTCAAACAGTAAAACCTTTTTGTAAATGTGTGTAAATTATGTTAAGATAGTTTGGTTGGTGCATTAGGTGTATGCAATAGATTCTTTCCCATCAAGTCCCACTACACCTAAAACTACCTATGCCTGAAGGGTTGTGGGAGAAAATTTTGCTTGGAACAGATGACTAATAAAAATAGTCGATAGCTTGAGATGTTTTCCTTTCTTTGATACAATATTGAGAGAAAAAAAGCTACAATTGAACTCCAAGTTCTTGTGTGGGGGTGGCATCGAGGTACTCCTGTTGAAAGAAGGATTCCCATCATCTGTGCCTGACTGACCAACAACAGGGCAAGGGCCCACCTTCTTTGAGATAAAGATATGCGAATACCCCACGCCCAGGCCCTGATTTGCCTTCTGGCAAATGCCAGAGGGACCAGTCGAAAAAAGTTATATGGAAATTATAAAATATTTGACCTGAGAACCGCAGAGGCCCAAAGCTGTAGATTTGGCCTCCTCTCGATATAAATGATACGATCAACATAGGGTTTAAAAACCGTGAAAGGAGGGGGCCTCCTCTTTCTTTATTCTACCATAATTTAATTTGAAATAATCATTTTTTATCTAATAGTTTTAATAAATATAAATGAAAAATCATTGTATGCTTTGAAATTGAAATTTAAGAAAGCCTCATTACAAGTGATGCCCTAAGCTATATCCCTCAGAGCACACCCATGTGATGCCCATTAAATATTCAAAAAGTACATGAAGACATACACTTCGAAAATATAATACTCGTGTAGGATTATATTCCAATTTGAAGAGCTGTGCTTCGTAGAAATTTTTTAAATCAAGTGAGAACTCATTTTCTGATGGAATTGTACTGAATATTGCAAGAGATTGATGAAATATTAAAAAATGTACCATAATATGTAAAATTGGGTGATTGCTTGCATGATATATGAAAAAAAACAGCTTACTTTATAAGCAAATCACAGTAGACATGTGCGCAAAACAACCTGCGTAGAAACCACAGTGTAAGATATTTTCTTAAAGGAGAGGAAGACCAATCAATATTGGTAACTGGGTTCCTACACAAGCAGAGAAAAATTTCATGAAAAATTATTATATTTTCAATAAGAATTACCAAACAGAATAAATAAATAAATAAATGAACTTTATAGTCAAGAAAGCAGTTGCACACTGCATATGACCCTGTTGGGGGCAAAACACTAAGTTACTCTCTGGAGATAAGCAAGGGACCATCCCATCAATTCCGATCAAGGGCCCATGGGCAGTGGCGGATTTAATATTTACAAAATAAATTATTTAATACATATCTACTGTTATCCATTTATTATTCAAAATAAATTGTATATATTAGTGCAGTAAAATTTTGAGTTATACAGAGATAATGTACACAACCAAGGTTGTGTACAGTTAGAACTAAACTATTAATAAACAAAGGGAGCAAAATCAACATGCATGAAAAAGGAATTTAATCAATATCAAGAGTACTATAACAATGGCATGATAAAGTATAAGAGATATTAATATCACTTACATCGTCTGAAGTGGAAAACAATATTTATTAGGAAATTGAAACTCTCATTATTTAAAATCTGTAAATTCTTTCATACTATAGAAACAATAGCACATTAAAAAGCTTTAATCACGGATTTAAAGAGATTCAATTTATTTATTTATTTATGTGGAGGTGTTAGTAGGAGTAGTTAGTAATAGTACGATTTAGTGATACTAGAAGTAGTAGGATGTGGATAGAAGAAGTAGGATTCACTTTTCAATTGTCACATCTGTATGAACTAGGGCATTGAAGTGAAAGACTAAGAATTTTTTTTCTGGCCCCACTGAAAATTGAACCTGGAGCGATTGTGGCAAGCAAGCATGAGATACCAGAGTACTATTTACAAAACCCCACGTATTGAAAAAATAATACACAGGAGGTGAATCATTATAGTGACGGGCAGATGGTCCAAGGGCACACACAACTTAACTGGATAGGGTACACATAATATTTGTTTGTCTGTTACCGATAGGGTCTTTAATACAAAGAACAGAAAATTTAATTAAGTAAAAAATGTTATTGATTTTTCAACTAGAGTCACCTGCAGGATTTCAGGGGTCTGGGGCAAACTTTGAATTTGGGACCACCTTCCTCTTCTCCCAACTCTTTTGCCCTTCTCGTCAATCAGTAGACCTGTGTAGTAAGTAAACATACGAAAATAATTTAATTCTTTATTAACATACACATTTTGCAGGCTTATTATACTTAATAGCTCATTAAAAAGACACTAAGATACTCCATGAATAAATGCAAAAAACTAAAAATTATATATATACACACATACATACAGTATTTTTTAAATCATCATACATATCTAAACTTTATCCAGTTACTTTTATTTAATATCACCAACAATAATTTATCCTTGTGGGACCCTTCCTCAGAGTTGAAATAACATGATAAATTAACTATATTTTCCAGTGACATTTCAATATTTATTGATTTGGACTTAAAAATGTTATACATTTATCATCATTCTTAGGGGTTTCATTTCTGGCCCAAGTGCAATGCCACTTGGGTTCTCCCCCCATCTCGGTAGCACTGTTCTCAATGAATATCACATACAACCATATTAAGAAGTTTTCACAAGATGTAGAACAAAATTGAAAATGAACCAATATGACCAATATAACTGATTCGAGACCAATGAAGTTGTTATACTGAAAATGTTTCATTTAAGGGAAAAGTTAAAGGGGATCAATTTATATATAAAAAATGAGTTTCAGAAAAAACAGCTCCAGAGTGCCATCAGTATTTATGGAAAATGGATCAGGAAAATTTCATGTTTTGTGGTTTAATAATTAAGGGTATAACATACTCCCATAAGATGTAAATCTCACACAATAAGCTTCATCAGCTATTTTCTTATAAAGTTCTATTTTCACCATTTCCAACATAACATAATTCTAAACATATTATGACCCATCAGAAAAACTTTCGATTGTTTGTGTAGAATAAACAAGCAAGTTGTAATATAAAAACACAGAACACATGTGTTCTACAACATAAATGAATATTCTCTATTAGTGCAAGACATTAAGTAGAGTTCCATAGTCAAAGTGCCCAACTACAGACCCTAAAGTATATATTTTTTATGCCTTTGTATGTCCTTGGTGTCCCTGCTGCCCTTGGAGTTTGCCCCCCTTTGACTTCAGCCCTACAGTCCTCTCTCTTCCAAGTCATATTATTCCTCCTGTCCGCAATAAGTAGGCCAAATACTAAATAAGCGAATGAAAATAATACTTTAATTGTAATATTAATTTCAACCATATAAGTATAATTTTTTTATTGAATATCAAAACATTGCAACAGTGTATTACTACCGTTATCTGGTGAATGTAGTATAAACAAATACGTTGATATGTTACAAGGTCGAAACAAATATTTCAATTAAATTAAAATTTTAAACATGAACAATGTCAATTAAAATACTTCATTACACATACACATTTCGGAGGCCTATTGTACTTAGTAGCCTGTAACATGGATATCTAGTTACGTCATGAATATGTAAATAAAGTATAGTTTTATATATCACACAAACAAACAGTGACTGTAATTTAGCAACAAGGGTTTTAATTATCCTTTCCAATCTTGGAACTAAAAATATGACAAATATGTTATATTTTCCGGTGACTTCAATTTTTTGTAAATTTGGTATTCCAAAATGTTATTTGTGTATCATCATTTGAGGGTCCCCTAAAGGCCATGTCTAGGGGCCCCGAGGCAACCCCCCCCCCTCCCGGTCTGGTCTGCACTGCCTTAATCCAAGGACAAGGAATAGATGCAGTCTGGCTGCTCTGACCCAAGGTATCTGACTTCACTTATTCTACAGCAGGCTGAGTGGGCATGTCTTAACCATGTAACATTTGAGAAACTTAGCAGTTGAATTACTGAGTCACAAACTCCTATTTGCATGTCACCTACACCAATACACTTAAATGCACCCCAATACAATGGAAAAGAGCATCCCATTGCAAAATTCTGTGTAAATGAAATAATTCTGAACAGTCAGTGTCTAGATATGATTTTAAACCAAAGATGATGTGACTCTTCAACACTCTTCTGATGTAACGTTTGCAAATGTCTCAGCAGAGTAAATTTTCGAGAAAAAGAAGTAGCGGTTGGACACAAAGGACACATCATCGCCACTTGGTGAACGATCTGGTGTTGTTTCAGAGATCCAGGGTGTCCAAATCTGCATCCACAAAGCTGACAGACATATTTGGAGTCCCCTCCTTGCAGTTCAGAAAACGCATCCGGAAGCAAAACAGGAGCAAGGTCATGATACAACATAGACGTATCGATTCCTGAAACAGAAAGATCAAGTTATCTAAACCAATGAAGGGCGAGTCATAGAAAGATTTATTTATTAACAGAATAAAAACGATTACAAAATACTACCACAAGCTATTTCACTCACATAACAGTCATTCGTTCTTTTTTTAATCAGATCTATTATGATAATTTTCTGGGGAAAGCTTATTGTTTTGATAAAGTCCAAACATGAACTAAAAAACAATGCAAGTATTTACAATTCTCAACTTTTCAGTCACACTTTATTTAGATACACATTTAATCATTTTCATCTTAACAACTTACCTAAACATATTGAATTCAGAGTAAACACTCTTTGAGTTTGTGTGACATACAGTAGAGCAAAATAATTCTAAAAAAAAAGAAAAAAGAAAAACCTGGATGCTCTTGAAAAAAACTGAAAAGAGTATAAATAAGTTTTGTACAAAGACTTAACACCTTTATACCTAAGGTTCATATATCATTATTCCTCAACTTCTGATGTGCTTCAATATAAGAATAGACTCAAATACTCTCAGATAACAAACACACACCTTACACTTTTAACTACATGTAGTAACTAAGACATGTAGAAAAGCAGAGCTCCAAAGTATTCCCAAGTATATGAGTATTCTGACCAAGATAACTATAAGGGATCAAACACAAACTGTTTGATTAATGACTCTCAGGGTCATCCCTAGGGTTGCCTCGGAAAAAGACATAAGGCCCAACAACATTGCAGAATTGCCAAATTCAGCAAGGATTGTGAATATTGAAGTTAAAGTGTTAAAGGGAATAAATGATGTAACTGTCAGCACCCCGTCAGCTTGGCCCACTACACATCCCCCATACTCTAGAATGTCCCTGATGATACTCTACTACACCTAAAAATACAGAATATAATCTCAGAAGAATTTTGTTACAAGGTCAAATTTACAAAACAATAGTATCCAAACTTCTCTGATATATTGCAACACAGACTGGAACAAATTTCTTACAGTAAAAATAGTAGTGGAAAGAGGAATTTGATGAAGAGATAGTTATGACAAAAAATTACAATTAATAAATAATTCAAGCTCTCTTTATTTCAAAAAAAAAAAAAAAAGTTATACAAAAGACTGAAAGTTATAATGACAAGTATCTTCCTTTTTTATCCTAAATTGGCACAGTCTTACTTTACATATTAATGGATTACCAATTTCACTTTGACTAATTTATACAATATTCTGAAGGTACATTGATTTGTGACTTCTTTCAGTAGTTGTTAATACTGTAATTACATCCCTACATATTCTAAATTATTACCACAATGGACATGAAAAAATAGTTCTATTTTCACAGCAACAACTGTCAGGAATATGTATATACACAGTTTTTTCCTTCATTATTTACTTAATGCTTAGAGAAAATTCCAGTATAATCCTCCAGAAAAAATAAAAATATCATTAAAAACGTCTTTACGGCAAAATATCACAAGTACCTAACTAATGTTTCTTTTTAGTTTAGTCACTGCAACAAAACTATATGCTATACATCAATGATTTACATTTCTAGCAAAATTTATTGATGCTATGGCATCCAAACTTACATTACTACATTTGAGAAAAATACTGATTCTTAACTAGTTTAGAAATGGGTTCTCCCTAACACACATTGTAGTAGGGTAACTTGGCTTTGTACACCTTCCATCACATTTTTCAATAATTAAATCTCATTGATACAAAAGAATCTTTGGTTCAACCTCCTACATTTAATGTACATAAAATATCATGGTATGATACCACTTTTTTATGAGGGACAGGAAACAAAAACACATCATCTTAAAACTAAGAATTAGCCCATAAAGCAATATCAACTTTTAAGCATATTTCTTTTTTTAATATCATAAGGCTTGAAAAACAAATTTTAATTCACCATGAATTAGGATAATACAGAATTAAAATGAGTAGAACCTTCTTTTTCAAAGATCAGTAAGAGGCAACTTTAACAGGAGAAATTATGAAAGATTCTAAAAATCGAATACTAAAATTACATTCTCATACTGAGAATAACATATAAAACTTCCTATGAAAAGGCAGAGGAGAGTCAATTCGTTAAACCACATTTTTGTCGCACAAATTTTTCTAACACACACATATTCTCCTTAAAAACAACGTGGAATGTCAGATGTATCGGTATTTAAATTATATTTTTAATTAACACAAATAAAAGAACAATTCCTCTGGTATGGAATCATTACACAGATCCTTCACTAAATATGTCTTAGATAGTATAATTATACACATTTGCAGAAAAAAATGTTTTTAAACAGCTCATTACTATTCCCTAATTTTGAATTCTGAATGTATTAAATACAATTGTAAAAACTTTCAGTTGACAAATACCTAATTGTAAAGAATCATATTTTAAACCTACATAAAAAAAACACCCTTTGGAACAGGTAACATATTACTAACGCTTACATCGTGTTTTCAAAAGAAATTTTCATAAACTTTATTAACCTCAAAATGAAGTTCAGGATGAAACAAAGTAAACTCTCGCTTAAGAATTAAAAACTTGCAAAATTACAGAAAATGTTATATTAAGTGGAATGATTGATTGTGCACAATTTAATTCAATAAGAAAATTTTTGCCAACTTCCCTTATTTTAAAGACAAACTATTATCTGACTAGAATAATAAAACAAGTGAACCAATGAGTGGGTACAAAAAATTGCAACAGTATGGGTTACTGAAATTCTAAAATCTAACAACTTCGTTGAACTTAACGTAAAATATAACAGAAAATGTCTAAAAATGTTCTGATATGCAAAATTTATCATTAAGGGAGACAAATCTTAGTCATTAATAGTAGGAATAACTTATTTGAAGGTTTTTCTTGGAATTTTTCTATCACTAGTTTGTTTATGGATTTATCACCAAATTCTTTCCAAATTTTGGAAGGAAATTAAATTCATTGACACATAATTCTGGAATACTTAGGAAGTGTGCATATATTAATTAGAAATGGGTAGAAAGTACAAAATACATATAACACATTCAATGTTCACAAGCATTGGAACATGAGAAAAATGTTTTTTTCCCTCTTATCATGGAGGACCCAAAAACATTAAAGTCTCTCTCAAGTTCATCCAGGTTTAAACTCAAAATTTGAGAGTAGTTGAGTATCCATTTTTAAAAAGGGATTACATTCACAGGGAAAAAATTGTTTTGAATTGTATTTTAAATTATTTGTCATTTTTTTCTCTCCTGATAATAAACCTGAACTTTCTGATAAATTAATATCTGGAAAAGAGGATGTAAATAAATACTTCAAATGAGTGGCCTATATGCAAAATGTGTTATTTCCACTTTTCTTTTGAAAATTATTAATAAAATTACGGTTCCACTGGATTCTGTATTCTGAACAGTCCACACATTTTAAGAAATTTCCAGAGGCAAAACAAGTTTAAAATAAAAAATTATTGGATATGTAGCTCCATTGCCTAAATGAGTTATTTCCTTGCTACCAACTGTTCCAAAATGCATTAATTCCAAGAACAATGTTAACATTTGCGAAAGACTTAAAAACTGATCCGAGAAAATTGGGCAACTATTGAAAACTGGTTCAAACCAAGAAGTCCCAAGATATTATTCAGACATTTCAATTGATTGAAAAACAATACAAAAATGCAAGATTACAGGAGAAAATAATGCAAAAATGCAAGATTTACCAAGTGACCCATCAATTGCTACAATGTGAACTCCATATCTCAAGGAAAAATGCAAATAATGAAGAGTTTTTTTGGAACTTAAAAATCACTAGGTCAGGGTCCTTTCTTGCTATATTCACAAAAAGAAGATGAAATCTTTTAATCTCATGACTGATAAAAAATCTTATGGCTTGATCTCGCTAAGGTACCTGAGTAAGAGGAGTACTATCAGTGTCAAAAATAACCATTCGCTAAGCTAATTAAAAAGATCTTCTATTTATTGAAATAAAAAAAAAAGTATACTGGTGTAGCGACACTCAACATAGTGACATTCACTGATAATCGCCAAAGCCAACTCCCATGAACTTGACTCCCATCACTACAGGGTTGACTGTTATAACTTAGCAACAGGACTCGTTGATTTACAAACTATGATATCTTTCTACCGCTCTTCCTCACCGGAGTGACATCGCGTTCTACTACGGTTTCTCAATGCCCACGTACAATATCAACGCTTAAATTCAGTGCTAAGTTCAACTCTGCATCAGAACTATTTACTCGCCGAATTATTATTCGAGCAAAAATGCTCAAACATTTAAATTCAGTGACTTTCTTAGATTTCCACAGACTTTATGTATGTACTGCATGTGAGTAATCTACATTGACTTATGTCCTATCAGGAATTGCTTTAAATTCATTTAACTGTTTCAATCATCACTAGGTGACCAATGACAAAACGACCATGTATCTTATTATGTATATTTCTCGTTCTCACTCTGCGCACATTAAATATGTGCCTTTTAAATTGAATCTATGTGTACAAAATTTCTTATAGTGTATTTAATTTTACCTTCTCTTATCTCATTATATTTTGTGGGGAATTCATACCGAAACACACTTGTTGCATTTAAGTCTTAATACCAAGCTGATAATTGCAATGATGAGCAACATCCCGACAAAATAATTGGTGACCCCGACGTGATATGTAGAAAACGGGATTGCAAATCCCGAAGTAATATCATTTCGCCAGACAGAAACTTTATAACAATTAGTTTAGTTTAGTTAGGTCTTCCCATTTACAAGTCGTTCTTTTGTTTTATTGTTTATACGCGTTACTAACGAATCTTACGGCCACTATTATTTCCAGTCGTTGAAGTTTCAAGGCAGCTACTATAGTATTACTATTTTCAGTAGGAAAATTGAATTACGTTAATTCTAAAGATGTCGACTGAAAATACATAGAACACCACGACACAGAACACCACGTTGTCACTTCCAAATCTCTGGAAAGACAAACCTACAGCGTGGGTTGCAATCGCGGAGGCAGTTTCACGCGTAGGGGATGAATACCCAATTTCAGAAACACGTCAGTATTGCGAATAATTTAGATAGCAGTATCATCGTGGACGTAGACGAGACCCTACTGACACATGGTAGACTAAACGCTTATGACGATTTAAAGCAATTCCTGATAAACCAACTTTCAAACTCACAAAGAGCAAGAATCGACAAGGTTCTCTCGGCTGAGTCAATCGGTGACCGCACGCCCTCCGCGTTCTTAAGACATTTGCGAAATTTGGCTGGCACCGAGCACCAAGACAGTACTCTTTTAAGGGAGTTCTGGCAGCGTGCACTTCCTGCACAAATTCGGACTATTTTAGCGAGAGTGCGTACTACGGATATTACGAAATTAGCAACATTAGCGGACAAGATCGCTGAGACTTTCCCATCATGCACAACGACGCCTGCCTTCCAGCCGTCAGCCGCCCCAGACCCCAGAATCGACTATCTCATGCACACGATGACGATGCTCACCCAACAGATAGCGGAGCTGCAGAAAAAAACTCATAAACAAGCATGCTACAAGAGAACCATTTCGAGGTAACATAGAGCAAAATAATTTTCGCCCCTGTATGCGTTATAGAACTTTGCGTCATAAAATATGTTGGTATCACACCTCATTCGGAAATCAAGCGTAAAGGTGTAATACCCCGTGCTCCTTTCCAGGAAACGAGTCAGGACACACTCCAACTCAAGGCGCGAAAGTAAACTTTTGCAACAAATTAAATGCACGCACTTCATGTCTGAAGAATAAACTACAACGCACGGTCACTCCGCTATCCACATGCAAACCACCGGAGAAAAGAGTTGACATTGTACCCAATTTCACACATTCTATGAAAAAGTTTAAACCTGTCACTCCAAAGGCAAAAGAAAAATCATCCAGTCATTCTCAACGAAATGAATAACACAACACGCATATTTCTACGTCATACTCATTTCGAGAAAACATTGGTTACACCTTCTAATGGTCCATTTAAAACTGTCTCGAAAACAGGACAACGGAACTATGGATCTACGGGTAAATAATAAACGTGTCAGCACCGAATCAAACCGACATTCTTCGCCGCAGAATCACACGAAGTGAGCATTTTACGAACAAGCCACGAAGAAACAGAAGACGTTTCCACGGATGCAACATCACCCTTAATCACCACTCGTTCACTCAGACGAGTGAAGCCTAAACGGAAACTAGACTTCTACCATTGAACTTTCTTTTACAGAACACCAATGGCACAAATTTTCTAAGCCATACTGGAAACTGAAGTAGAATACGAACTTTCATTGGCGTGCAAAGAAAAATATAGCAACATTGTTGCAGTTCCTACGGATCGTAACAATGGCAAAATATCGATTTAAAGTATCCGAAGGGCTCTAATGACCTTGCCGTTGACGAGCCCTAAAACCCCACCCCCGAAAAAAAAGTCCGATGGTATCTAATATTCCTATATTTCTTCTGTCCTCAGAAGCTGAACCAAGGTCAATGACTTCCTGCATTCCAATTCCGAGACCACTGTATTAAAGTCTGTATGATTCCATGATTCCACGCATATTTCATATATATTTGCACTGTTTTGTTCATGATGCAACTGTTTCCACTTGACATACCAAGGCAATGAAACTTGATTTATGTGAAATCAAACTGAAAAATCACTTGCAAAGGAATGATTTAAATAAGCCTATTTCACGATGGCACATATCTATACAACGCAAAACGGAAGATAGTACTATTTGGCGAAGCAAACTTCGACAACATTGAAAATTGATATGGGAAATGAAAAACCTTGAATTAATCTCCGAAACCTGGATTAACAACCCACAATACGGATGAAAATAACAATTGCTTAAAGTCTTAATGCATGTTTTTCCTTTTCAAATAAAAATGCTACCTACTGCTGTTCACTGGAGAACTGATGACCCATATACAACATACTGCTGTTCACTACAATGCTACAGCCTGATCGAACATCAGAACGGCCGCTGAAAATCCTGGCAGACACTACCAGACCCGGCCAACCGAGAAAAACCAGCACCACTCCACCGCGCTGCCCAGAATGCCAAGTGGTGATCGAGTTCCAGCATAAGACATCAGAAAACTCCGAGCATGACACAAGACACCAATTTTTTCTCCCCAACGAACTAATTTTTTTTTCTTTAAGGGAAGTTTTTTTCCGACCAGGAGTAGTGATGTAGCGACTCGTTACATAGTGATATTCACTGATCATCGCCAAAGCCAACTCTCATGAACTTGACTCCCATCACTACAGGGTTGACTGTTTTAACTTAGCAACAGGACTCGTTGATTTACAAACTATGATATCTTTCTACCGCTCTTCCTCACCGGAGTGACATCGCGTTCTACTACGGTTTCTCAATGCCCACGTACAATATCAACGCTTAAATTCAGTGCTAAGTTCAACTCTGCGTCAGAACTATTTACTCGCCGAATTATTATTCGAGCAAAAACGCTCAAACATTTAAATTCAGTGACTTTCTTAGATTTCCACGGACTTTGAGTATGTACTGCATGTGAGTAATCTACATTGACTTATGTCCTATCAGGAATTGCTTTAAACTCATTTAACTGTTTCAATCATCACTAGGTGACCAATGACAAAACGACCATGTATCTTATTATGTATATTTCTCGTTCTCACTCTGCGCACATTAAATATGTGCCTTTTAAATTGAATCTATGTGTACATAATTTCTTATAGTGTATTTAATTTTACCTTCCCTTATCTCATTATATTTTGTGGGGAATTCATACCGAAACACACTTGTTGCATTTAAGTCTTAATACCAAGCTGATAATTGCAATGATGAGCAACATCCCGACAAAATAATTGGTGACCCCGACGTGATATGTAGAAAACGGGATTGCAAATCCCGAAGTAATATCATTTCGCCAGACAGAAACTTTATAACAATTAGTTTAGTTTAGTTAGGTCTTCCCATTTACAAGTCGTTCTTTTGTTTTATTGTTTATACGCGTTACTAACGAATCTTACAGCCACTATTATTTCCAGTCGTTAAAGTTTCAAGGCAGCTACTATAGTGTTACTGACACTGGAAAATGAAAATGGTGAACTGCACACTTCCAAAATCTGTTAAAATTATTTAGCAGGTACAAAATATGTTATTTTACATTACTTTACTTAATATATAATTACCTAAAACTGTGAGATTATACAACATTCTATCAATAAATACTAGGGAATTTTCCCTTTCCTTTTGTAAAATTTTCAATAGGTTATTTCGAATTACGTATAATCTGTAAAGTTTTTTAATCGTGAATGTTTTCTAAACTGGAAATAACACATTTTGAATATGAGTTACTTCAGTCGACTCATTGAATATTATAGAAAATAAAAAAGCCATGAATTTTTAATTTATTTTATAGATGCTAAAAAATGGATAGCTAATATTTCTAATTTCCCTCACAAAAAATCGATTATTGTTCCTTGAGACCAACTGCTCGGTACAATTTGTATGTAACTATGTCAATTTCGACTTTACCCACAGAAATAACGACAGACATAAATTGCGAAAGTGCAATAGTGCAATGAACGAAATTCGTTAGTACGTTTCGCGTTTACGCTCAATATTTTCCTGTGCTTTGCTCTAACAGAGAGCCATCTTGGTCGCCGGGCTGAGGGTAGGACTCAGTGCGGGGCTGAGTGAGGGTGAGGTGGGAAGGGCAGGGGCCGGAGAGGTCACTGACACGTTGGCCGTCAAAGCAGGGGGTGTGAGCGCTCTACTGCTGGTGGAAGCGTGCGTCTTTGGGGAGGGGGAAGCGTAGGCCAACGCTATCTTAAGGTCGCCGCCGCCTCCGCCGGCCGAGGAAGAATCCTTTGCTGGGGGTAGAGGCAGTGGCGGTGGGGGCGGGATGGCGAGAGGCGCAGGGAGTAGTGGTCCTTTGGGCGGCGGCGCGGCCGAGTGCTTGGTGCGAATGTGCCGATGCAGGGAGTCGTTTCGCGAAAACACGCTGGTGCAGTGCGGACAAGCGAAGCGTCCGGGGAAATGCACGTGGAAGTGGTTCCAGGCGTGCGCCACCTCCTTGCCGCAGAGGCGACAGCGGTGCGACGCTCCGCCCGCCCCCACGCTCTCCAGCCGCTCGAAGACGTGGCGCGGAAAACCCCCGTCGCGCAGCGCCGCCATCACGTGAGCGGAACCTGCAACAGAAGAGCGGCGGGCGCTGGGCCTTGGCCTAGGGTCGGGTCGGGACCCCTGGCCTGCTGCTACCTACTGAACAACACACATCAGCACTACTACCACACCTACTCTACATTCCACAGGGTTCTAATCTAACAGATTAGAGATGGCTACTACTTGCATCTACAGTACTTCACTAACTCAACCCAGTGCACACATCACTGCGCGCTCCAAAGACTAATACGTAAGCACAGAGATTCGTTGGCGTCGATAGACCATCACGGATTCCATTCTTGATCAAACATCTACAAAATACTATTCACAATGGAATAGATATTTTTGGAACTAGACAAGCACATCTTTCACATTGCCTTCAGATTTAACATGTTAAAGTATAAAAAACATCTTATTTTCATACTTATTTCATGAGAAATTTGAACGGGTAAAACTAGTTGATGGCGACATGAATGTGAAACGTAACTGAGAATCAGAACACAATATCACTAAATTATGAAACCTTTTTTTTAACACGCGAGAATATATACTCAATTGACTCGTGTTTATTTCAAAGACCCTTCTAACAATTGACTAATTCATTCCGTTTATAATTCCAAAAATAGTAAAATAACTAATAAAATTTATTTTCTTATTTTCTTTGACGTGTTACTAATATCGTTCACGTCTACCTTCAGTTCAGAAACAAATCCTCAACCACATCTTTTTTCTAACATGTTGCAGCAGCAGGTAATTTTTCGGAGGGGGGAAAGATCCTTTCGCGAAGTTTTATTCAAGGATTTCTTATAATCAAATAAAATTATACGTTCATTTTGGAAAACAAATATATACTGCAATTGTATGAATCAAACTCTTGCACTCGGATCGCTTCAGAAATGGAAAGAGGTGGGGAAAATAAATAACAAAAACCACTCTTTTAATGCACGTAAATATATATTAATATAAGATCTAAACAAAAAATACACAAAACCATTCTTTACAAGTATCTAGCATACATCAAGTCAATACATATTCAGTAAAGCTTTTCTAGATAATAGATGAAACTAAGCACATTTTCGCCGAAAACAATGATACAGCCATCGAAACGGTGCGTCACCAACCCAATTTAATGGAGTCTCTGGTAAAGAACGTCACGCAACCTTGTTTCATCCACTGACTCTATTCGGTATCAACCCCCCAGTTTTGAAGAAACAGCAGCAAGTTTCAAACGGAAGGGAACTGTAGAAGATGAAAACCCGAAATCTACGTGTGATATTGCCCAGCTGCATTAAAGCTTCCTCCCCATCGCCTCTACTCGCCCCACCCAACCCCCACCGCTCCGCACACCACACCGACAGCTCTAGTAAAAATGGTCATTGGATGGCCATGTGTTATCGCCAAATGGCCCAGCCATTGGTGACCACTAGAGTGAACGGCCGTTCCGCGCTAACAGATGGTCACTTAATGGCCAGTTTTGTTAGAGAGACCATCATGGGCACAGCCAGCGGGTCGGCGCGCGCGGGGGTCACGCGCTGGAATAGTAATGCATGTTGTGCTTGGTGCGCATGTGCGTCTTGAGATGGTCGCGGCGGTTGTGTACAGAATGGCACACGGCACAGCGGAAGTACTCGGGGTTGTGAAAGCGGCGATGGTGCCACTTATTGCGCACCACTTTGCCGCACAGGCGACATAAGTGCAGCGCGGGACCCACGCCGCCCGCGCCTCCCATCGGCGGCAACTTTTCGAAGAAGGCGTCCTCGGTCCCCAAAGCGGGCGGCGGCGGCGGCGGCGGGGCCACACAGGAAGCGGTGTTGGCGGCGGCGGTGGCAAGCGCGGGCCCCGCGAACCCCGGCGCGGCGGCGGGCAGACGGCCTGTGGACAAAACACAAACGGCACGTCACTCACTGCGCGCCCGCCGCCGCCACCCGCTTTGCCTAAAGAGGATGGGAAGGGGGAGAAGGGAGAGACCCACGCACTTGCTCTATTCTCTACTTCAGCGATGTCATTGTGAAGCAGCACGCGAGCAAAGTTGCGTTCCTCCACGTGCCCAGAGATCTAAATCACGATAACCGATCATCACACATAAAGTCAGAGGTCCACTCGCACTGAAGTTTCCCATTATCACCTCTACCGTCCCTCTATGATAACCTTAGCTGCAGCCTGCATTAACAGACAGCGAGCGTGGTGTGCTCTACCTGATGTCAGCACATTCAGAGGCACTCCATGTTCTCACATCAGCAGCGGAAATTTTCTTCAAGAATAATCCGCCCTTAGTTCTTCGATTCTTACAAAATGCCTGATGTCCAAATCCACTCTTATTTTTCTAACCTCAATACATGTCCGTCTCTTTCCATCATATTCATTTTAAAATGTAACAAATTTAGGAGCTCAATAATATTAGTGTCAAGACCTGTGATGCTGGTAGCTTAATGAAACAATCTCAAATTCTTTAATAGCACAATGAAATGTAGCACATTAAAAAACATAAAATTATTTTCTACATTCATGAGAAAATAAGAAAAAAGTAAACACTCAAGAAAGAAATGCAGAACAATTTTTTTTAGAACTAATAGCCCGACATCCCTGTGTGACATAATGTGCTCAAAACAGACTTCTTTCCAACATTAAATACTACACTGAGGAGGTTGTGTACATATATTTGTAAGCTGCTTGTAGATATTAAACCTTGTGCTCCAATAAAAGTTTTATCAGAAAAGATAACAACTCATGTATACACTTAAAATATGCAGTATTCTCATTACAACCAAACTAAAAGCTATGGAAAATTAGGTTATTCTTGACAAAACTAGCAGTGAGTTAATGATGTTTAAGAGGTTATTGCATTATTTTATGTTAAACGTCTTAAGTTTGAAAAATTTGTAATTTAACATTTACTGCTATTACTCAAGGTTATTTAATAGAATACCTATGATGTAAAATATCCCATAAATTTTATTAAACAATAACTTGATATTTGTGCTGACAAATGTCAACAGAAAGAGTCTCCTCTTTTGTGCCAAATGTACTCACTATTTGCGCATGAAACATAAGATAAACTTTAATTTTACAAACGTACAATCTGCATTGTTTGACACCCACAGAAAAAAAGACAAATACACCAGAGACTTTTGGACTTTTTTGTTTCCTATCACAGTCCTCCAACAGGTTTATAGTATAAGCAATTTAGTCACCCCATAAATTTCATGTTAATCCTAATGTATAGAAATAAATGACTTGTATAATGTATAGAAGTAATTTGTTTCATTACTTGTTGTCTTATTATTAATTGCAGAATATTTTACCTAAAAAAGTTAATGCATGGTGTCAGGTGTGTATTCATTCATACAATTTTTAATTTTATATTATCAAATTAAATAATTATTCTTATATGATATGTTAATTGTACTCATCTGTATGTATACATATGTGTAATGTAATTTATGTACTTAAGTAAAACATGTACATGTAATTTATCTTTTAGTGTATTAGTACGTTCAGATGAAGGGATCCAAAGCCAGACCCGAAATGTCAACAGAAACCTTCAAATGTAATTCGGTATTCACAATTTCCTAAAAGTGTCTATAATAATTAGCACAGAACTTAACAAGATTGAATAATAATTTTCTCAGACAACCTGATATCAAGTAAGACTGTTAAGTATGTATGACCAGCCTCATCCAGAGAGGAGACTTGTACTTAAAAAGAAAACTGCTTGTTTCATGCATTGCTGGATCAATCTTTGTAATAAACAAAAACTCCTATTCTTGCATTTAAAATTCTTATTATCTTTCCCCAAAATGATGCAGGTCAGAAAATATATACCGTTTTTGCGAGAAGTTAACAAAAAATAGATATCAAACAAAAACATTTTGCACCTCATTGCCTGTGAAGTTGATCCAAACATCTTTTGATATCTTTCACCAATTATCTCTGCAGCTGTTCACATATAAATCATAAAGACATTGATTTATCAACTTGTCACATCGGCATTTTTCCACAGAGAAGCATTAAAAGGGTCATTTGTCATTTATAATGCTAACATCTGTGATAGTAATAAAAATCAATAATGTTCAAACCAACTGTTTATTTATCATATCTTTGCTAGAACAGAAAGGATAGGATTATAACAACTAATCTGAAGAATGAACACCATTCAGTTTCTTATACTTGTTTTTTTTTTGAAGAGAAAGATGTAAAACTATAAGATTATTTTATCCCTAATTCATTATTAGGGCTCTTAATGACCTAGATATTGGGGAGCCCTAAAACCCCAATTAAAATTTTTTTTTATTAAAGATCCCAACACAACAGATAGGGTTATGAAGGGCAGATGGTCAGATCATTCTTCCCAATGCAGAGAAAATTCTGAAAGGGTGGGACCCATTTCATTTACATTTTCTATTTAGAAAAGGTAGTCAATATTTCCTATACTGATAAAAGACAAATTATGTTTCTGGAATCTTTACTCTATTCACTGTTTCAGGAAATAAAGTGGATTTTTATAAGCATAGTGGGTGAGAAAGATTTTAAAATTTAGCAACACCATTTCCATTAACATACGTTTGTTTGATACGCAGAGTGGGGTCTATCTACTTAGGTGTTATCATTGAGTGCTATACAAGAAGGGATCAACACACCAAAAGGCTTCAATTATAACAAAATATTGATTATATATTTTCAAGAAACTTTCAAAAAAGATGAATAGTCTTGTTTATATAATCAGATTTTAATGACTATATACAACACAATATTGTTAACAATGGTGTCACAGCATAGAGCGATAGTCTGCTCTTTGCAAAAACTAGAGCACAGAGTTTGTATTAAAAATACTGTATAAAAAAATCTATCCCCGAAGGTGACCAAGGGGTTTGCAGAGAATAGAGCTCCGCAATTACTTGACCTTAGCACTAGGAGATGTGGGCAGCATCTTGCTCTGGCCGGATTCCCCCCAGGATAGATCCTGGTACTCATTTTACAGCTGAGTATGTCTGGGAGTCAGTCTGGATGTTGAGGTGTGATGAAAAATCCCCACCCCATCAGGGATAGAACCCCCGTCATCCAGCTAGTAACTCAGCGATCTACCCACTGAGCCACGCTGACTCCACATACTATATTAAAGCAAACTGTAAATAACAATATACTCCTACATATTATATAATCTTTTAAGCTAGAATCATTTTTAGTAATTATAATGAATATAAAAATAGATGGTAAAACAAAAGATTAATATTGCCCAAGATTACAAATTTTAATTTACTTCCTAATGAATTTACAATTTTAAACTGCAATAATATAACTGATTTAATAAAGGCCTAGACATGTATTATTATTGTTCATAGCTAAGTCTTACAATAAATTTACATACATCATTTAAAATAGTTTTTCAAGTATGATTCTTTTTATTTATAAAGTATTATATATATTTAATTATCATAATTATTTCGAAGTTTAGTTTATATCAGTCATGTGCATAGATATCTTGAAATCTCTCTGCATGGTCGTCAATTAATTGTATTATTGTTGATTATGTATGTATAATGCTAGTTTCAAATAAATAAATAGATAAACATAAGGTGAATACAACTTCACCTTTTGTTTTTAACACTTTTCACAAATTTGTGATTTGTGATTCACAAAGTGATCACATTTGTGATCAAAGAAACATCAAATAAAAATGTATCAATATAAATAGATGTACAATTAAAGAAAAGTAAAAGAACAGACATTTTGGCATATTGCAACCTTTTCAATAGCTATCTTTATAGCATCATGACAAATACTTCACTTTTAGTCTTATCATAACCATTATGGACCAATTTAGTTTCTTTCAGTTATGAACATAGTGAAGTACAAGATATTGTTAGATATAAATGAATTAGTAAAACATCATGTTACATTGAAGAAAAAGTGAAATAACTGGGAAGTAATTTAGTGCTTTCAGGAGAAGAATATGAAACTTTTTACACCAAAAGTCCTTTAAGATATAACAAAGAGATTGTTGAAACAGAAGTTATAAGGTCAAGTTCAAAAGACTTCACTAATTGTAGTTATACCATAAAAGTATTTCACAATAGTAAAGTATAGGTCAGCATCTTCCTGATATGAACTGTTAGTACCAAGAAATAGAAGACAATGCAGCATTTTTAATCCTATCACGAAAATAAACAAGACTAATGGTATCAATTCAATTATTTATACGATTATTAAAATAATGAAGGACATTATTAAATGATTATTAAAATGACAGTAACAGTATAATATACTGATAACCATACTTAAATAGAGTATCTTCAATGTAATAAACCAGAAAGCTGAAAAATCATCAAAACAAAAATGATCTAAGAAAATAATATGCTGAAATATCCCATGTCTCTTCACAAACAACTCGTTTATAGAAATTCAGTGGGTTTTGTAAGGTAAAAAACAATCCAAATATAGAACTTGTCTTCAAAACTGGTGGAATCTGGTTATCATGAAAATAGATATTATCAAACAACTACTGTTATAAAAATAAGAATTTTAAAACTCTCGAAAGAAAATCATTAAATTCAAATTTGTGTTTCCAGTTATCAATAATATTATTGAACTTATAATAACATTCAAAAAATACAACTTTCAACACAATGTTGAGCTTTATAATTTTTGTATAATTTATTTATTTATAATAAAACAAGCAACAGTAATTTCAATATTTTATTGTTTATTTTTTTCATCCTACTCAGATTTAAACATTTTACCATAATAAAATTTGAGAGATATGCATGCAATGCAAAAATCTTCTTGTTAAAATAATGGGAAATAAAATCAAGAGAGATGAATGTAAAGCAAGTGACAGACAAAACTTGAAATATTTCTTTAAGAAACGTATATTCGACAGTTCTTTGCAAAAATTGTAGCAGCATACTTCAAAATTTATTATTTACACTCATAATAGAGTAAGACTTGAGTTTATTATTTACACTCATAATGGAGTAAGACTTTTCTTAGTGTTGTAAACTATGTAATATAAACTGTCAGATTCTAATATAAATAATTATATGTATCAGAAGGATTACAGTAAGTAGATTCCACATTCAAGAGTCAAATGTCACTTGTTTCAAAACGAGAATTTCTTGCGTTTTAATGAAAATTCATAAGACAAACCCAGCATTTAATTTCTTAAGACCATTCTAGAAATGATAAAGGAAAGAAGCGTACATAAAAATATTTCAACTTATCCTTCAAAAGTTTTCACATGTAGTTCCTCTTTCCTGTTCTTTGTTGTTTTAGTTGCACAATCATTCATGCACGTTTAATTAGTGAAAGGAAATTAACAATACATGAGAAAATATTCCATTGAGTGCTCTCAATTGGAATTAAATATACAAAATAAGTATCAGAATCAAAACTTAAAGTGAAATTTACAGCGCAGAAATAGACATTTCCTTCATGATTCATATTTGAAGGTATATACTATCAACAAAATAAAATAGATGAAAACAAGCAGAAAAGCTTGAATTAGATTTACTTTTTAAAACTATATAATACCAGACCCCATTTAATAGCAAGAAGATGAGTAGGTTATCTCTATAGCCTCACTCCATCCTCTTTTTCTTCGACCTTTTTTATGGTTCATGGCACTTTAAAATGGTTCATGGTCTTCCATGTGGTCATGCAAAATTTTAAGCAAGAAAATGTTACGAAATGAAATTTTGAGACCCAGTCATTGAAACACAATAATGCAAAGCTATTTATGTCACAACATATAAGTTGGTTTGGTTACAGAAAGAACAGTAATCTGCACAGAAATATTTTGTACTAAAGAAAGAAAATTAAACAATACAAAAACTACAACTATGAAACAAACAAAACATTTCATGCAAACTACTTCCAAAAAAACTGAATACACAGCATAAACAAGCACATGCAAAGCAACACTACTATTTTGGGGGTCAACCTATCAAGAATTACACTTGTACGTCTGGCATAGAGAAAGTAATAAAAAAAATTCCACGACCTTAATGACACCACTGTCAGGAAAATGTACCTTCCAAAAGTGTTTTACAAGTCCATAGTAAAACTCAAAAAAATTGAAACAAATCAGAAAATAAATAAATAAAACGTTTCAAATTAACTTGAGCAATTCACAAAATTTTATTTTCTGTTACACGTCTGATGAGAAGGGGGAAGGAGAGGAGAGGTTGGGCTGCCGGTAAACCTGAAGGTACGAAACTGGCGTTTGTGCGGAGTGGGTTGACGAAATCCAACATCTTCAATCGTTCAGGGAAAGCACCTCTGAACATGTCACTTCATTTGGCCAGGCCGGGGCATTCTCAGATTGGCACTCTCCTACTCTGCAGGAGGGAGGTAGTGAAGACACAACTACAATGAATTCAGTCGGTAAATCTAACACAACAAAACTGTATTGAGGAATACTGAATTCTTCAGCAGTACAGAAATTTATCCACTAACAGGAATGAAGCAACTTACTACCATCACACAAACACTTTTTGCTTGAACTATAAAAACATCAACATAAATTTTTTAGGTTTTTCCCTAATATCTATAAAAAAGGGGTGGGGGGTAGGAGTGAAATACGCCCATAAAACAATTCTCATTTGAGTAGTACGAATTTATGAATGCAGGCAGCATCTGGAGAAGCCTCTATGCATCCCAACTGAATAAATTAAAAGCGAGGTGAACATCATGGCTCTCATTTGAAATAAAAAAATTCTTAGCATTCCACCTGATTGACTAACTTTATCATGAGGCACATATTCCAAAAATAAATACACACCAAATGAAAAAATGATACCTAAATCCATGAAATTCTAACTCTTTATAACCAGAAAAAGAAACAAATCCATCAACTGCTTTACCCTTCTCTCATTGGAACGAATTTAGTCCATTTCTGTCCAAATAGTAACGTGAGCTCACATACACAATTGTACAGGAATGAAGGAAAAATGTCGGGGAGAATAAAAACCACCAAATTGCTTACACCATTCATTAGACATCTGAATAAGGTAAGTACAATAAAACATACAGAGTGCATTGATATTAATGAAATGCTAGTTCTAAAATTAAGTGTTGTATGGAATATACATATACAATTTAGTTACTGTAAAACAATTACATTCCAGAAATGTATTACCCATACATAAAGCCTGTTTGAAATTTTTACCAAAGAAAAACATTTGTCAGTCCCATATTAGTTTCTTCTATAAGAGATTAATGTGAATATATATTATTTTTTGTATTTCTCATAAAATACAATTAACATTTAAAAGTTACACAATTTTAAAGTAAGCTCAATAAAAGGCAAGTTATATAATATCTGCTCCCACTCAGAATAACAATTCATTTAACTTTTTATAAATGCTAGCACAAAAGGGAGCTCATAATTTAATCAAACATTCATTGTAAATACTTACCATTAGTATATTAATATATAACATTATAACAATATTCTAGTTTCTAAACAATATATAAATAACTCTCTTTATTTATTTTTATGTCATGAAACAAAATTATATACTTTCATAAAAAATACAATTTGGTGAATATATTGAAAAGCTATAAAGAAGCATTTAATTCCATTAGAATAGAGCATCTAACTTCAAAGCCAGTGTATTTTCAATTTTATATACTTTATTTATTTGTAAAGCTCTCTTGGTAGCATGCATAGGACTCTGAACCTTTTCCACAAAAGACAAAATTCTTACATTTAAATTTTATAAAATTCCAATTTTGTTGAATGAGGTTATAATGAGTGATAAAATTCTTACTTTTACTAATTGTAACATGGAGAAGACAAGGATTTATATTCCATAACTTGTTAATCTTTAAATAAATTGCATGTTTATATAAAATATAAAGGACCTTCTAAATTTTTGTATTATTTAAGAAACCTAGCAATTATTGCACACATTTCCTTTTAATCTATAGCACCCTTCCATGGTTATCACATTTCTTTTCTTTCCAGATTATATAATATTTTCTTTTATTAAAAGATCTTTCCTACAGTAAAAGATACTTTCTTTAACTCATCTGACCAAAAGTAACACCTACAATACCTGTTAAGTGCCTATATATATTTAATATATTCATAAAATTGAAATTTTTTTTTTGCATACCCTGCATATATTTGAATAATTTTATTTACAATGCAAACAATTTAGTATTACTGCATAATTTTTTCAAAATGCACATTAGCAATTTAGTCAATATAATAATGTACTATAAAACAATATATATTTTTTCACCACCTCCACGCAAGTACCCTTAGCCTATATATTAAATTTATATTCATATTAATGATTGATTTCCATACAAAACATGTTACCAGGGGTCTTATATTACAGAGATTTATTAATATAATATTTAAGTAAAAACAATAACATGTACTGCTGACAGTACTGGCATCCCAAACAACAATAAATAAGATATATGAAGTCACACTTCTCCCAGACTGTACAATTTTGACATTCCAAAAGTCAGGAAGCATTACAATAATATAAACCATTTCCACAAAGCTGACAAACAACAGTTGAATTGTCAAAATAAATAAATAATATAGATCTTTACTTTACAAGTAATCATTTTATAAAAGTACTAAATGTTGTTAATCACTCATAAGTATTAAATGCATTTGCATTCAGTTTAGATGAATTGTGCAATAACAATTTGATCTAAATATAAAAACAGGCAACAAAAATATGTATTACAATGGTTTTGGTACAAAATAAGGAATATATAGGTAATATATATATTGTCTTTCTTCTAACGAATTAAAAAAAATAACAATTTTTAGATACTATTTACATTCTCTGGGTATTATGTTTCCACTTTACTATTATTTTCATATAGGCTCTATGTTTTAATATCAAAACTCTCCTAGTTGTTCTTCACTCGATTCACAATAATTGCACTTACCTGCCCTAGCCTTCAGCACCCGTGCCTTTCATAGCAACTCAACTCTCTAAACTGAGTAACCTTCTTACCGATCAACAGTATTCACAAAATTTTTCTCTAGTATTATAAATGCCAAACCTTTCCACCAATTTATGATACTGTCAGCATAACAAAAATTATGAACACATTTTAGATGTCAATACAACAAACAATAAAAATACAGTTACTTAAATTGGTTAGTAATTGCAACTGTATGTTAGCAAAACCACAACATTCATGAATTATACAACAAAATGTGAAAAAGCTTAAAGTCAAATCTAGGCTGTGCAATGGTTATTCCTTTAAAAGTACTTTTGAAATATAATATGCATATCATCTGTAATTTACTTTCCGGTCAAAGTATCAATCTAAAAATATTTTGGAATAAAATAAAAATTCAGTATTCTCTTGTTTAAAAAGAATCCTAAGTTATTGTGCAAAATTTACTCACTTCAAGCCACAATATTGATAAATATGACTTTGGTTTGAATCAACCAACAAAAATATGAAAAATGACAGGCCACTTTACATGCGATGGTGGAAAAGATTAACAATTAAGCAACAGAATAGTAAAATTCAAGACTAAACAATACTAATGAAACTAAAGCATTCCACACATCCACCTGTTTCCATGAGTACCCATAGATTGGATATTTATAATAGTATCCATTCATGCTTTCCTATCTCCAGTCTTCTTTTTTATTCAGTACACCACCCATCAGGAAAGTGTCTTTATATGAATAGTTGTATGTAACATTTAAGTCCCAACATAATTCAATGAATTAAAATTAGTCAACATGCCCAAAAGAAACAGCACCATATTGAATATACATTACCATCAATCAAAATAACAATAACAAACTTTTCTGTCCCATAGAGGACAAACCAGCTTACACGTCTATTCAACAAACTTAATTCATCATATATTCTCTGTAGAGCAACAATAGATATAAAGAAACATAAGCCAAGAATCACGATTTCTCAGCCGTATTATTTACAGACAATGAAGGCTTAACGTCTACACTCTCTTGGGAGGTCTCCAGTTTCCTCGTAAAAGGGTTGAACATGGGATGCTTAAACCTACAATGCGTCCGAAGGTTGTCGCTGCGTGTATACGTAGCCTGGCAAAGAGGACATTCGAAACGACCAGGAAAATGAACATGGTAATGGTTACGAATATGCGTTACAACTTTCCCACAAAGTTTACAGCGGTGAAGGTTGGAGAATCCTGGTAGCTTGTCAAAAGTAAGCCTCATGTGCCAAGATTTCGAGCCTGAAAAAGGAAAGAAATACAGCGTTTGTCATACATTGAAACAAAAATGGCAATTAAAAATTAAATATTTTAAAATGATATTTTAATAAATGCATAACATATTCTAGAAAGAAAATCAAAAAAACAAAACAAGAACCTGAAATCTGTAGTATCACATTGTAAGTTTATTTATCAACTTTATGAGACATCACAAACTTGCTTTTTTAAATGATGTGACAGTCAGAGCATAATACAAACACGAAAACAGTGACTTATTTACAAAACTAATAATAGTATGTCAAAGAGAGAAAGAAGTTTAAACTAATCATGCTGAAATACAAGGTCACCCTATATCCGAGACACTTTGTGAGTCTATATTATGAACTCAACTATCACATCGTTCACTCATGTGTCTAGGAAACTTCTTGTTGTATACGTCAAGATAACATGACAAAACATGTGCATTTAATTGTGGATCAAACACTGATAGGTGACTGCAATTATCATGGAAACATGATGGAATATAAAAAAAATTTATCAGTTAAATGCAGAATGTTACATGAACTGAGGCATCCCCTTCCTGATGGGTCATTTGCAGTTGTAACAAACAATCCACTATTCAAACAAAACTTCATTCTTTTTGTAAAATGAAGTAAATAGTTAACAAAATCCATTACATAACAAGGGTCAGGAAAATAGAACTGTACAAGAAAGAAGAAAAAAAGAGATTCTTGCATACCAATTCTAGAAGCACAAACAAAAGGTAGATGCCCGTTACTTTAGTATAATTTCCACATACATCTTTACTGTTAGTTTAGAATCAAGTTCGGAACAAGTTCAAGGTTTGTCTCACTCTATATAGAAGAGTCCATTGCAAGTTGGTTTCAAAGCCATACCAACTGAACAGTTCCAAAATCAGACAGGAATCGGAAGATACATACAATTCTAAGAAACTACAAGCAGTCATATTACTATCTCAAATCTTAATATACACAAACAACTTGAGAATACTTGTCTACCATGTTTTCAATAAGGACACAATTCAAGCATACAATGAAGGGCAGATGTACATTCCACAGGGCAAACATGAGGATAGGGTTCTACAATGGAAAATATACCACACTCTATTAAAATCGGTACTTAACTTTTCTGCAATGATGATTAAATCAAGCCTCAGTCGCGGATGTAGAAAATGATGGAATTTGTAAAGACGACGTCAAAAATATTCACAACCTGTGTCACGGATGGCTCTTCGTGCCCTGACTTAGAAACAACTACACAAGGCTACATTAACAAATAGCTGAGCGATCTACTTATTACTCTTTTCCAAATCAACAAACAAAAAACATTATGGCATCATTATATAATGTATAAATTTATATTGTACTTTTCACAAGAATTTAATCAATACAATTGCTGACATAATGAACAACTATCTACAAAACAAACATTTTTATTCAAGTATAATTTTACATAAAAAATACAATTACATAAATCTCTCATGATAATAATACACATTACCAAAAATTATTAACAAATTCTTACTTCATGATATTTCTAAACAAAGTTACAATATTAACTACAGAAAGATGAGTAATAAACAATCAAATAATCAAAATCATTTTTATAAATTAGAAGATTTATCAGTTTCTATAAAAAAAGTACCATGGATCTAAACTTTATGATAGGCATCAAAGACATGCTAATCATCTGTTTCTTTTTTTATGAGGATAATTCATGCAGGACACTCAGCATAAAAAAAATAGCTCTCCAAATAATTTTTGATAATTTGATGACAATTATGGTACATATGACACTCAAGAGAATGCAAGGTACATAGAATTTAAAATCCACTTACACAAGAAATGTATAAACTGTCAATTGAGGCTATGTTTTCTCAAGGTAAGCAACTTAGAAAGCTGTGACCAAATGTGTGTTTTGGTTTTAACTTTGTGCAGTATGTTTCATTTTTCATGATTTGCATTATTATTTGCAGTTTGAAAATACTTGCACAAAATTTTTCAAGAATCATCTCAAATAAAAATGGATAGCAACTTCTCCACTACCAATAGCATATACTTTTTAATGTAAAAAGTACATTCACTATATTTAAATAATAAGTGTCTCCAAAGAAATACAGTAAACTTCCCATTTTCAGCATAACCGATTATTGATGATTACATCTATCGTGTAAAAAACAAAATTATTTCAAACTAAATTCTCTGGTTAGCTGCATTATGAAGCTTGAAAAACCAAATATAAAAATATCGTAATAGATTATTTCAAAAAATATGACACAATTCATGGAGCAGTTACTGTAGTAGTCTATAGTATTTTTGAAGTGTTAAGCGTGTTAATGATATTTAATTGAGTTACAGCTTTATTGATCTTAAAAAAGAAAAAAAAAAGAAAAAGCAGTTTATCAAGAATGTTTGTTTACTTGACACATGGAAATCAGCAGTAGTGTCATACCTTACTTGTTTCCAGGCACATTTACTTCCATATGTGGTAAAATATTGTACGTATAGAAACAGAATTTGATATTTTGAGATGGGCTGACATAGCATATGTTTTGCAGACTATCGACAATTTTGGTTATTCCAGATAATAATTGCCATAAATCAAGAGTCTACTTTATATTTTTAAAATAAGAATAATTTTTCTGCTTTGCATGATAAGGTTTACAATATTACAATATTCACTACACAAATTCAGTTTTGGAAATTCAGAAGTACCAACTGAAGGTACAAAATAAAATTGTTACTAAGAGGAGACTGTTACAAAACTGATAAAAGTATTCTAGTACATAAAGTTTCACTGTATAACCTACACTGTATAACTTACACACATTTCGTTAAAGCTACAGTATGTATTACCAAGGAGCAAGTTTAAAGTAATCATTCATAAATGGCAAAAATCATTCACATAAAGTAGTCATAAGCTAATCTCTGAAGACAAATGCAACAAGGCCGATTTCAGTAAAATAAAATTAAAATAATCTCTTTGCAACAGTCATTTCATGAAGTTACAAACTTTGCCACATTAACATACAAACAAATGACTAGCACTCTAAAAACAGACAGTAATATATATATATATATTGAATAATAAATCACAAATTGCATCAAGATTGCTTTGAATGACAACGAATAAATGAATAAATTCAATTTTCTTTTTTAATATACTGGGCTCAATTAATTAAAAACTTCACTGTTTAAATTGAAGAATTACTACAATTATTCAAGATTAATTAAAATATACAAACAAAATAAACATTTTTTTATGATGCAATATTTATTCTACCATCATAACAATTTGTAGGCAACGAACATACTTATTATGCTGTGTGCCTAGGTATTCTTCTAATCCAATGTACAGGTAGTAAAATTAATAAACTAAAGAAAATAATTAGATTATAAAAAGTCAATAAATGCTCCACTTGCTTATAGGTTTAAGATCTATAGATCTATTTTTATTATTCCCAACACAGTTTTGAACTTTTCAATTGAGAATTCTTCATCCATCACAGAAGAATCAATTAGAAATTCATCCTTATCAGGATAGTTCAAGGAGGTAACTCAAAGTTATGAGATTTCTACTTCAATCTTAATTTTTGTACTGAGAAGTCATTCATAACACACCATATGACATTTACAAATTTTCTTTTAAAATTTGGAGCCAAGTTTCATCAATATTAAGTTAAATAATACTTTAATCAATAACGGGACAAGATGAGAAATAATATCAAAAAATTCACAAAAACTATAACAAAACGTCAGTGAAGAGAAGACATTTTACAAAAACTGAGACTGACAAGCAATTATTCTCAACACCTCGTAAGTAAATTAAGTTCAGTCAAAATTTCAATACGTTTGAAATAATATGTTGAACTAATGAAGCCAAGAAGTCTCTACATCTCAAAATAACTAGCTTCAATAAGTTTGCTTCATTGAAATCATAAATATCATTGAAACATATCAACTTCAGCGAGTCATTGCCACTGAGGACTACCTCAGAAAACTACTTAAAAACCTGCCCATGCTTTTCTTTAATATGAGATTTCATTCTGTCTTTCCGTGTGTAAACTTTTAGGCAGTAAGGGCACTCAGCATTCTCCGGCTTATGGCAACGCATGTGATGCCATTTATTTGAAACTGACTTGAGGCATATGCGACAAGTGAACGTGCTTCCAGAGTTGGGGTCTTTATAGAACATGAAGTCATAACCTGGCACCAATTCATAGGGCTCATTCAGAGAGAAAACGGACTCTTCCGAAAATGCAGCATTGTTCTTGACTGCAACACACAAATAAGAAGAAGTAGAAGAAATTTGAAGAAATAATTCCATGGAAACATGGCTTAACATGCATTTTACTGCGAGAAGAAATTTAAAACAAATTAGCAAAAGTTTTCAGATTGTCTCTAGTAGTTTCTAACACAATGAATAAGTAGTAGTATGAGCACTTCAAATAATAAAAAAAAAAATTCCAAATGCAACAATTACCAATATCCACCTTGCATCGAAAGCAAGGTAAAAATTACATGAATTTGTTATGTTCAATATGGCTTTCTAAGTCTTCGGAAACAATACTTCAAAAATACCAACTGAATCAACTCAATGCATCGTTTTTCTTCCAAACACCTAAATGACGTAAATGGTAAACTATTTCATTCCTCATAAACTTCATTTAACGGAATTTTACTAGTATCATTCTTTGTTTCTCATCTAGCCAGGTATTTCAATTGAAAAAGGAACTAGTTAATTACATTTGAGAAATAAATTTAATTGAAACTGAAAATAAAGTTCAAAGTAAGTCATGGATAATTTATTAGTAAATTTTGAGTCTCCAGACCTTGAGAATGGATTAATTAATTTATATAAGCATAAATACCTGAAGCTACAGCCACAATATTCAAATCAACATAATCAAAAGCTAATTATTTACAATTTGTATTAATAACTTTCACAAGACAGCCTAAATTGAAATAAGAATTCTCTTTTCTTTGCCAAAGCATGTTATATCGTCCATAGTCATTACTGGCATAATTCACAGATCCATGGATTGATTTGATTTTATATATTATTAACCAACAAACAAAATGAGGCGGACATTCAAATTCTGTGCGACTTTTTCAACAATCTCATTTGAAGCCAATCAAGGTGGCTGCAAGTTAACTTTACACATCAAGATAGAGAAAATAAAATAAAATAAATTAAAAATCTAAAGAGGAGCAATTCCATTTACGTGTTCTTCTCAAAACTCCGTGTTAAAGTAATCAAATAAATAATTTTATTTTGTTATTTTTGAAGGTAGGTAAAATGAATATACAATTATTTTAAAGTACGCCACAAATCTACAGAGGGAGTGGGAATGAGAAAACAAGAGGAGGGAATGAGAAGAATTAACTTTTTAACGAGATATTCCTGCAAGAAGAAGCTACATAATTATCATCATCATGAGTCTTAATTAAATAAATAAATAAATAAATAAAAAAAAGGGGGGGGGGGAACGACAGTGGTACTGACCTTAGTCAAAATTTGAAACTGTTTTTCGGTGCGGAATTTGTGTTCAGCAATCCCAAGAAATGCAAGATACACATTTCCATGTCAAAACATTGAAATATAAGAATGTATGTATGTGTATGTAATATAATTTATACATATATAAATAAACAGAGTTAATACATCGAATCCCGATTAAATTTCAACTTCTTGACGGCAGGGGTTACTTTTCATCCAAATTGGTTGAAATTTGGCCCAGCTCATTCTTTTCTGATGTTTGTGTGGAAAGAACTTTTGATTCTTAACTGCCTCTAATGATAACTCATATGTTATAATATAATTACAAAATAAAAAGTACAGAGCAGGTCTGAGAGAGAGAGAGAGAGAGAGAAGTGTGTGTAGTGACAACAAACCCAAATCCTTTTATCAGTTTTTAACTCCAGGTTTTGAGAGCTACATTTTTCAAGTGATGTAATGAAATAAAAACTTTGTTAACATTCCACACAGCTTACTGTTGGTAGGCATGGGCAGCACTGACAAATTTTTCCCCACTCCACAGCAAAAATTTTTTTTATTTTTTCCTCAAATAAATAAACAAACACACTTGACAGTTTAAATAATTCATTTGTTACATTTATCTGAACAAATTATAAATTCTAAACAAAATAAAAATAAGAAAGAAAAAAGATTCAATAACACTAGAATATTACGTAAACTGTGATTATATTAAATCCAACGAAAGTACGAGGAACTTACCTAAATTATTCATGTGACATATATCACATTTCTTTTGTATACTTCTTTTTTTAAGTATATTCCATACGTCAACATAATTGTTTACACAAATTTCAGTTACTGAGGGCTTAACGAAGGTCTCGACCTCCTGCCACCGTGGCCCCAACGAGGGCCTTAAAGCTTCCACTGCTTAACAAATACATCATCATTGTAATGGAGTGTTGGGGTATACATCCGAGTGGCAAAGATAAGGAAGCAAATCTACATATGTAAGGTAGAAGGGTTAAATGAGAAGATATTGGATAATGCTGTTTGATATTTTGTCTCATCAACATTATAACATTATTTCATTAATTCATAACATGATTCTATCATTATGATAATTCACCATCTATATTTGGGTTTGGTGAAAGCATGGGTACACAACCGTAAAAATAAGTGAGAACATACGAGTCATTTAGTTAGTCTTCTACTGACAAACAGAAACGAAAGTCAACAACAAATGTTGTCCAGTTATGAAAGATATGTTTTAAATACGAAACAATATGCACCATGTAAAATTTAATCCTTCATTAACTATTACAGAATGTTTTAAATACCCTGAACACAAGAACATATAGTTATCTACACTAACACATGAGATATATTTGAGAATAAATAACAAAACAAATCCTGTTGATCAATATATAAAATAAATATAACATTAAGAAGTAAAATAAATAAATATATATATTTTTTACTTCTTAATGTTCTTTATACAATTAATATTTGGTTAATAAAGGAAATTATTCCATGCATGAGGTCAAATGTAACCTTGATCGATTTTTATCAGCAACAATTGAAATAAATATCAAAACGAAGATGCCTTTTAATTAAAGATGACACAATTTTTCTAAACAATAATAAAGCTAATACAGAAGTTTTAAAATTATTTAGAAAGCTACCATAAAAATAACAGAACTATGTTAATGCACAAATAGTTTTGGTAATAAATCTCAGCTAATATTATCAAAAATTATTTTGAAGTTTCTTGAATTTTACACATGCTTAGTCTCATACCACTTAACTTCCAGAAATACTCCAATGAGAGCACACACTTCCTTCAAACACACCTCAGTATATCTCCATTACCAGCCAATTTCTAAAAATACCTGTCTTTGATGCCATATTACAAACATACAGTGGAATGAGAGAGGTCTTATGTTCCTCCACTATCAATTTTAGATGTAGTAACAATACAGCAACTATCTTCTAAACATATCTTTATATATTATCAAATTGTTTTATCTTCAAATAAAATTTTGAAAGGAAAATAAAACAAACAAATAAATTATTGTAATATGAATGAGCAAATTTCCAGTTACGTAAAAAAAAATAATAATAAAAAAATACACACACAAAATATCTCTACAGTAAGAGAAATTCAAATACTGCAAAATACCGGTACAATACCAGGAGATTCAATCAAGTTTCATCCACGAGTATAATTTAACACAGATCCAAAATAAATAAAACATAGCATTAAACCTGTAGATGACTTAAATAATTTTACATAAATATAATTTATTCACAGAAAAAAATTACTTCCACAGCTACTTTGATTGTAATTATGTTGTAGAGAACTATAACCTGGCTTCACCTCCCCTTTCTCTTCAATTCCTACACTGTGATGTTTCATTTTAATGTGAACTTTCATATTATCTTTTCTGGTAAAAACTTGTGCACAATAGGGACATTTCAAATTTTCTGGTCGGTGAGAACGCATGTGATGCCATCTATTTGACACTGTCTTCCAACAAATGCGACACGTATATGTGCTGTTAGGAGTTCGATAAAACATGAAGTCGTAGCCCGGTTCCAATTCTAACTTAGTGCTGACACAAGTGGAGGCTTGGGACAATGAGATGTTACTCCGCGCTGCAACACACAGATAGAAGTATTGGAGAGACCACACTCAAGCTAATCCCTTAACATCAGGTGTGTCCCAGAAACAATGGAATTTTTAAAAAAATTCTTTCAAAACCAAGTTTTTTTTTCTATCCTTACAAACTTTAGAGGAATAATACTTCTCACTGAATACCCAACTAAAACTAATTTTCTAAACAAAACATTACATATCAAAGCATGTTATATTGTCCATAGTCATTACTGGCATAATTCACAGATCCATGGATTGATTTGATTTTATATATTATTAACCAACAAACAAAAGAGGCTTTCAAAATTGGTATGTTCTATTATAAAACCTCAAAGATAAAAAACTAACCTGTTTATTACAATTAAATTTGCATTTAACTGGTTTTTACTAGTGTTTTGGAATTTGTAAGTAAATTTCCACAACTCAATCTGAGAAGAATGTACATTTTTGTTAAGTTAGAACTTAAAACAATTTTGACTGATTATATAGTTTTTTCTAAAACGTATAGTTACCTGGTTATTACTGGAAGTCACAGATATGTAACTTTTAGAAAACGGTCAAATGAAAGTGCTAATCTTATCAAGCATTAAACGTTATCATATGCTGTGATTGAATTAATAATAATAATAATAATAAAAATAGAGAAAATCAATCGCAATATTATTGTAATTATACACAATAAACCTATCATTATTATGTGGCCTGGAACCATTAATTCAAGGAATGCAATGACGAAGTGTTTATTGATAACTTAAAGAGTAGGAATATTGCACGTCTAGTGACGCATACCTAACATATAAAATGACAATACAGACATATACATAGGGAAAAAAAAACCAGCCCATTATGAACCTACTCAAAAGATATTAAAGAAGTTCAACTTATGTATAACAATGTTACCCAATGTGAAGAATAACAAAAAAGAATTTCTAACCACTCAATTAAAATCATGGTTTTAAAATGTATTAAATCAGAAAACATAACGAGAGAGCCACCAGTAAAATATTTTGTAACTAAGGAGTTATTAGCAGATTACTCTTAACCATACAAGAGTTTACTTGATAGTTTTCTCATAATCTAATTTTCATCTAACATATTTCATGCCACAATGCAAAAGAACGTTCTACTTCAGCCATTTCCAGTACAAACATATTCATCAGTGTAAATTCAGAATATGAAATCAGTACATACCTCCAGATAACAGCTTCAGCTGCGCACTTAATGGGAGTCCCATCCAATAGGTTCAATGTACAGATTAAAATTTAAAGATATCAAATTGAAGCAAACTGTTCTTTAGTTGAGTTCTTCCACACACGCAATAATTTAGAAGTATAAAATACAGTTGATATTCAAATTTCATGAAAAACAGAAACTTCATAAAAAATGAGTAATCAAAAACAATAGTCTGAAAGGGATAAAATCATACTTTGAATTCATGACAAGGAATGATCCAAATACAACTCTTTATCTCCCGCCTCCTGTCTTTGTCCCCAAAATAGCAGGATCCTGAATAAAAAACCTTTTTTCCCCCCATCACTTAAATATTTTTCACCACAGTTGGGTGGGTATAGCTCGGTGGAACTTTTGATTATGGTTCATAAAAAAACATTCGGTAACGGCATACAGTACAAGATTACAAAAATAATTATGAGGATGCGTCATAATTTTTAAAAATTGATGTTGAAATAAAGGCAACGTTGGAAACCTCAACAGAAATGACAACAAACAAGGTTTTCTTTTAAATCACATTTTATCTTGGATTATTTACAAAATAAATGTACAACATTGTACATCGAACAACATTAAGGTGATATCATCAATATAATCTACATTCATTCACCTAGAAAATTATTACAAATTCAAAAAAATTCCTTCAGCAATTTCCAGTAAAAAAATCTTAACACACAAATAATTATGCAATGTTTTTACAAGCACTAATACAGATGCATCAGAATCATTACTAAATTTACTTTGTTCTATTAGAGTAAATTTTGTTATCGTAAAAAAATTTTTGTCATACTTTGCACTAATTTTTTATACACAACAAATGCAAATTTAGTGTCAAAAATAGTGTTATCAGATAAAAAGCTAATTTTAGATTTATGATAAATTATTTGGAAATCACTAGTTACTTACACTAGAACTACAAATACTGAACTCTGAAAACTTTGTCCTGCATCAACGATACTAATACGACAAGTGAGCCACAAGCAAATCATAACAAAATAAACCTTTGGTATTAAAATACAGTTAAGACTGTGCGTAGCTTTTAAATATACCACCACTTTCAAATATTTATTGGAAAATATACTGAAAAAGAACAATGAAAGCTGTTGGGTGCAAACCACCTGTGTAATTACTGGATCATTTGATATGGAAGCATGGAAACTGAAGATATATTTTTATTAAAAAGCAAGTGAACCTACCCTTGACACAAGATGACACGACTATAACAACCACATATGATAAACAACTGGGTTACACAGACAAGTGTATTTTCCAATATAACATGGGAAATGTGTAATGTGAGGGTATTCATATTAATTTCTGAATGTACTGACGGCAAATCCCCCTGAACAAAAAACAGAACAAAATAGTGCTTCATTGTAGAATATCAATGAGAACTTCTTGGCCTGTCCATCCTTCAGCCTAAGAAAAAGTTACATTGCCTTTGAAAATAATGAAAGAGGTTTTCTTTTAACAGGACAATTTGTACGAACCAGTAACGGTAAAGGGTAACTTCTTGATTAGAAGTGAACTGAGAGGGTAAAGGCTATTCAAAATCTTATTATTTAAAACTGCAATATAAGGTACCTTCAATCTATTTTTAAGGAGATCCAAGAAAAAGTAGGTAATATCAACAAAAAAGATATCTCACGCCAGAAGAAATATATCAACACCACTAGAAAAAAATAAGTGAGATTAAGAAATTCAGAGACAAAATACAAAAAGACGAAGACAATAAATAAAAAGCTGTCTTTTTTCTTTTCCTTTAAATAAAACAACCTTCCAAGATTTTAGAAAGTTACAAGGAATAATGAAATTAAGCCTTGAAACAGACTACAGGAAAACTCCTTAATCATTAGAAAACTTTTTAGTGTCTCCATTACTCATAATACCATCTTGGCACAAAATAACATGGCAATAACACACTAATTACATAAAATTGATTGTTATGTTTTACACAAATTACATTTTAAAGATTGGCCACTGTTCCCCAAGGTTTTTGGTTAGTCAACATTACCATTTTTAGGATGTTTAGCTCTGATGTGGCGGCGCAAATTGTCAGCACGAGTCATAGAAGCAAAACAAAAAGGACATTGATGTTTTTCTGGCTTATGAGACAAGACGTGATTTCTCATATTTGAAACAGATTTTCCACATAACCTACACAGTGCCAAACCATATTGGAGTTTCTCAAAAAAGGAAGAAATGAGTTCTGCGCCATTTTCAGTCTTTGGCATTGCTAGTCCTGCAAAAAACAAAACCACCATAGTCACAAAGTTGTTGATCACTGTGTACATCTGCATAGCAACTAAGCAACAAAGGATGGCTTATGTTGATGCAAGTACTAAGCCACATAGTGAAAATTAGATAATTCCTTTCCAAAGAGTCGTTAAACCAATTACCGTCAAATATTTCTAAAATTATTTTGTTTCATTACGGAGACAATGCAAACAGGTTGAGCTTGTAAGGGAAATATTAGGCCATTTCAGCTCTACGATCCGAAGATAGCGTAAATACTCTCTAAAAAAGAGAGAGATCAAAAGTGAACTTGAAGGTAGTCCAAGGGGTAGATGTGGTCAGCATCATGCTCCAGCGACATTTGACCTCTGAGATAGATTCAATTTTACAGCAGGTTTAGTAGGCTTGGAAGTCAGTCTCCACGTAGAGGCATGAGTAAAAATCCCCATGACCTCACCAGGATTCAACTCTCAGTCATTCAACTAGCAACTGTGTTCTAACCACAGAGTCATATTGATTCAAGTGAGATTGTCATTAGATATAGCAAGGGACCAGGTGCAATGGTATGTTTCTCTATTTATATCACTGAGACAGATAAAAATAAAATAAAAACAAGATGTTTTCCTGGTATTTTTAATTCACTATTATTATGAATCTTCACAAACTGTAGTCATAATCCTTTATTTTGTGAACAAACAAACAGTTACCAATTTAGAATTTATGAGATTAGGGCAGATGTTTAAAACAAGATCAAAGAGTGACCTCTTCAAGGTCAAATTAAATTGTAATATGATCAATGACGCATGTGACAAGAGCAGAGAGGCTTAAACAAGCTGTTTAAGACATATTAATTAATGAATCAATGAAAGGAACAAAGGAGATAAATTTTTAATTTAAGCAATGGCTCACAATTGTTTCTTTATTATAATGTCTCACAAGGCGCAACAGCCCACAACAATCGTGAAAAATACAAGATGATTGAATATTGTATGAAACATCCAATCTTCACAAAATCTGACAGAGTAAGAGGAGATCAATAAAAACAAACGCAGGGGAGAGAATACACTATTTCAAAAGTTTCACAAGGGATTTCAAATAACAGAAAGTACTCAACCAGATAAGTGTATGAACAATATCTTCAAACAATTCAAGTAAAATTATCTAATTCATACCAATTTGTAGCTATTTTACATCACTCATACTCATTTTACTAGTTGCTACATAATAAAAAGTTCATCCCCAACTCACAATAGTAAAATATTCTACAAAGCTAGTGTAAAACTTGATTTTCATGATCTACTATTTTAAAAAGTAAAGAAATTTTTTTAAAAATAATCTGCAGCCATGAATCATAGCATTATTTCCTGAACAACTCAATGATATTTTCCTCATTTTTGTTTAAATGTGATCACAGAAAGAAAGCATCTTTTGAATGAAGACTTTTCAACACTAATGATTGACTATACGAAGTTTTACTTTCAAAAGAGTCAGAGAAACTTTATGATGACAAAGACTGAGACAGTTCTGCAATGATAGTATATAAAACTCACCAATGTCAACATTTTATGGTCAAAATAAACTAGACGACTCTAGATAGCAGAATCTATACACGAATTTCACACTTAATACCAAGGAAGATTCACCCTATAAACTACTACGCTCTCAAACACAGAAAAAGATGTCTCACGATAATTTATAGTATTAAAAGAAGAGTAAGAAAAATATGAACTCTACTTTATGAAACTAGTCCAATAGCAAATTTTATTTGAGACACTCCCTCCAAAATAACCGAAAGGAATGTCTTATATCATAGTGGTAACTACTGTCTATTATTCCAATCGGTGTATACTGATCAACTGAAATATATACAACATAGTACTAACACTTTCAACCATCCAAGTCCATTATGAATCAATTTCATAGTAAAAGGAACTCTACTGACAGTAACATACATGTTTATCTTTTACATGATTTCAACTCACAATTTTAAATTCCCTGTCACTTCTAAAATCTTTTTATATGGAACCACACACTTTGAAAATACTTTCTAAAATTTCTAAAATATACTTTTGGCAGTTCATTGGGGGTGTAAACTAAGCAAATAACTATTTAAATACTTATAAAATATTCTATATGCAAGAAACATTCCTGGAAACATTACTTACAGTTTTTAATACTCATTTTCCATCAAAATTGAAAAATGAAGTATATCAAAAGGAACAAATTCAAAATGGAAACAAAATCGAGAAGTCTCTTTCTCACAAAATAGGACCTGAAGTCCAATTCACAAAGAAACCCAAGTGGTTAACAAAATATCAAAACTTTAAAGTAAAATTTTTTTACACCATAAGAAAACTACAGCTTTTCACTAATTATGAATGTTTTTCATATGATCCTTCTACAAAAAATGCTGAGGATACATTTCGTGGCTTTTCCTAGCATGTCTTTTGAGACTGTCCATGCGAGTGAATTCAACTCCACACACTATACAACGGTGGTGACCAGGGTTGTGAACAAGGTAGTGATTTTTCATGTTAGTCACAATTTTGCCGCACAATTTGCACTCCGCCAATGCATCCGCACGCTTACTGAACATTGCAGAAAAGAGAGTCCTGTCACCAATTTTTTCACATTTCAGTCCTGAAAAAAAACAAGAAATATTCCTGTGATATTCTAAAATGTTTGAAATGCAAATCTACAGGTCTTGAAGAACAAAGGATAAACATTCTGTTTTGATGACCTTACCAAACTTCTCAAAGTGGCATGAAATGAATCAAAAATCAAAAGTAAATTCATACAGAACCAAAAAGAAAAAAACACCTTGATAAGGAGTTTTTGACAAAAAGAAAAAGGAAGAAGTAAAATCAAATTAAATTTAAGAAAAAAAGATCAAAAACTTAGGAAACAAAACAGTGAATTCTGTTAAATTTTAGGGAAGACTGCTCATATCCTGCATGTAGGCAATAGATTTGTTAAGAAACCCAAGAGGAAGGAGATTCAGATGTGATTTGCTCCACTATCACTCATTGAGTGAAAATTTCAAAGAAAAAATAAAATAAATTATACAAAGATAATAGTCAGAAGATAACACCACAAATCATCATCAATGTCTTCTAAATTTTTTTCTTCTAAATCACAGAAATATATTGGAAACTCCCATCTCAAGTAAAGTGAATGGAGTAAGAATATCAATCAACATCACTAATCTAATTATTAAATTCCACTTCATCTGGATAGATTCCACTCAACACAGGCTGAAAATATCATATCGGAAATTTTCCAACATGAAAAATTTCATCAATTTTTATTAACTCACAGTGGAATATTTAATGATAAGAATAAACAGTAGCAAGAAGCTATTTTGTTGGTAGTTGAAAATAGAGAAACTACATCAGGGGCAAGTATTGCTACAAAACAAAAACAGTCTTCGATATACTTAAAATTTGATTAGACACAAAACTAAAAAATTTGAAACTAAAATATAAATTCAGAGTTTAGTTAAAAACAAGGTAAAAGAGAGACTGAAATTAAAACAAATAATACAACATTTAAATACTAAAATATTTTTTTTTACAAACTCCAAAATTTACTATTTGTTAAGTTTTTTTGGCTACTAATTACAATTATGAATCAAAATACTAATTTCAAAATGTTAATTCAAAATAACAAAATGAACCTTCAACACTAGCGCACACAGTTGAAATTTTGAAATAAACCACTTTTTTTTCAATGTGCTGAAAGTATGAAGCAATGGATTATAGTAAACTCATTTCAGTAGTCCCTAATTAGTTTCCCAGTCTTTTTGTGAGCTGTTATTTGTTATGAGCAAGTTCATCTCAATAATGTTCTGTATTTCGAGTAGTTTCTGAATAGATACTATTTACATTACCAGGACTCACAAGAAGTTTCAAGTACAATGTCTTCAAATTTGGGTCAATGTATGTACTAACAACTTTTATGCTTTCTCAGGAATGAACTATAATTATGTTGGCAGAAATATAATTGATTGTATAGGATATGTTCAATATCTCGTTTTACTAATTCACACAATTGCTGGAACAATATGTCTTGACTGCTTGGCTACCATTGCCACTACAAGCCCACTTAAGGGTCAGAGAAGAAGTATATCTCAGGGCTAACGGCAGCAGCTAAGTTTTAGAGAAGCACACATTCCACAGTCCAAATGCTGGAAGAAATCTGAGGTTGCTTCAGCCACTTTGTATTCTGCCAATTAATTAGGCAAGGTTACACACCAAGTTTCCATTACACCATTGCTATACAAACAAGCCCTAGCTTACATCTATCATACCAGTAATGAAGAGTTTGTAAGCAGACAAAACCTAACAACTTCAACAAGTGTTATTTTTGTAGAACTAATTGAATTTATTTAATTTATTTACTTATTTAATGCCTTTTGGCAAGGTTAACGCTGCTGTCTGGAGTAGGTGACAGAAAACCTTAGCTGAAAATCTCACCTAGTTTGGCCGAGCAGGGTTTGAACCCATGCTCTACCGCCCAGCGGGATCATGAAGCGAAGCTACCAACTTTATTGCCTTGTATCATGGACAAAATAAGGTTTTACGAGTGACTAATTTGAAAGCTTACAAGTATTGCCAGATGCAACTGGATTTTACTGTAATTTCATTTTTTGTGAGTTGTTTTCGTTAAAAATTCCTAAATTATTATATGCTATAAATTATCAGTTTTTTTCTACACAACAAACATTTCCAATACAAATAAAAATAAACAAATATTATTATTAAAAAAAAAGAACAAACAAATTATAATTTCATTTATTGCCTTATTTTTAAAACATCCAAACTGATTATGTGTGCAAAGAAAACTTCTGGAAACAAATTGTTATGGACCCCAAGATCATCTCAACTTGTACGTAAGTTAAGCAGGTGCTGGGAAAGAGCTACACACAATTCTCGTTCAGCAATGATATTTTAAGGGAGGTTTGATAGAGATAAGATGATTTCCAGATAAAATCACTCAAAACACTTTCTGGAACTAAGGATAGTGAAAGATGGTCAATCGGAAGACCACAGAATAGAGTGGAACAGAACCAATTCTACATGCTTACACATAAGACAGAAGGAAGTGCTGCACACAATTTGAACAAGTTCTGACAAAGCATGAGATAACCCTTTTTGAAGAAGACACAACAGCAGCTATTCAATTTTTAAAGTATTAGCATACTATAAGAAGAATGATAACCCTGAATCCACTTTCACTTTTAATATAATTACCTATCAGTGCCCTCAGTGCACGTGCCAAAAATTTCGTTTACACTCAGATACTTATTTTGTTGGCTTGCTCGAACTGTGTTAGTTTTCACTCATTCTTCCTTCTTCTCTTTATTTTATTTCATGATTTCATTCCAATACTTGTTATGTGAGCAACATATTAATGTCTTTTAATTTATCATTCTCTGATAATGTTGCCAACATTCCACAACTACCAAGTGTACTACATGAAGTTGTTTGAACCCCTATCTGGATCAAATATTAAATTCCTGAGACCCTATTTCAAATTTGACAGTATTCCAAATAAAAAATCCAGATAATCAAGATGATATGGGAAATAAACAATGTGCAGAGAACATTAGCCATTTATTCAATACAAACATAAAAAAGTTATACACAGAATAGTGAGATGTTATTCTGCCTAGATGAGCAATGCAGGTGACCCATGGGTCAAAGCTCTCTTGGTAATCACTACAAAACCCCATAGGATGCATGTAATGTGTAGTTATGTATTACAAATTAGTTAAACCAAAGAACATTCCATTCATTGAAGTAAATACCCTCAATCAATATGTTGGTGCAATCACCTTTTATACAATACAAAAGCATCTAAAACTTCACTTAAGCTGTAGAGTAAAATAAAAATGAAAAAAATTATATTTTGGTAAAAAAAACAAAACTGATCTGTATAAATGATTTCTTCTGGTCTTTGGCTAGAAAAGTTCCTCATCGGAGGAGAATGCAGGTGTATTATAGAACTTTAAACTTTTCATTTTCACACGTAGTAGAACAGGGAATTTATTAACAGGGTAACAGATTAAATAATCCACAGTTCATCAATAATAACGATAACCTATTCACAATCGTTGGGTCTGAGCTGTGTCAAATAATCTTGGCAGTGCAATGGGCCAAAATGAGGGAAACGAAATCAGACTGCATATCGAGTGAAGCACACTCTAGATGTGCAGCAATGTTGAGAGGTATCGCCAAGGCAAAACCTCCATTGCAGCACAGTGTTTATATCTGCCGAGCAGGGCAGTTATGGAGACAAACAGAGCAGAACCAGTTTTTGCCTGTGGATCATTCGCAACAGCTTGCATTTAAAACCAACTCTGATTTTAAAAAAAGCTGTAATTTAGACATAGAACAGAAGGGCAGATCCTATGTACGCCAGAGATAATTGTGGGTGCACAATATGTCGCAAAATAGGAAAGAGGATTGTTACAGCTGATGTTCATGAATAGTGATTTCATAGAAGTGTTTAGAGCTAGAAAGTAACTCCCTTTTTGAAGGCCCTAATTGTGTTCTAAAAATTCTTTTCTATTTAGGGGCCTGGCAATAAACATACACATTTCTGATGACACAGAGTGATTTGGACCATGTTTTACACATATTCATGCTAACCATCCATAATAGACACACAATCATAAATTATTCTAGAGTGTCCCCATAATAAAGAACAAGCTTTGATTTGTCTCAATTTGTACCTTCTTCAGTCCCTTGTTTAACTATTGCTGAATCGTTCACTGCTAAAGGAGTAATATTTACCAGAGTACATCTTAATAATATGACACGTAACAACTTGAGTCAAGTCAAACAGGAACACTACAACGTAAATTACTTTGGGAATTCACAGTGGAGTCACTACAATAAATTATTGTAATAATTTGTTGGTCACACACTCCAATTACATTAAGCATTACTTAAATCACTACCATCAATTCCTTCAATATTCATTATACTTCTAGTTTGGTTTTAAATCATACTTTCATGTTCCAAAGAATAATTATCATGGCACTTACAATTCCGAGAGCACACACACACACACACACAAACAAACATACATGCAAACAATTGTGCTTATTAAAGCACATGAAACAAAACGTAACGAGCGTAATGCATATTTCGAAGTGAAATTTGTATATGCTTGTTAGTTATGCAAATCCCGGGAGCAAACTTGCAGATTGCATCAACATATCTGAGCTTCACATTCCTGAAGTACTTGGCTCTTGAAACAATATACACTTTGGTATCCATTAAAAAGACCTTAATATATGACAGGTAAGTCACATGAAATTATTAAAGAATAGAAATGAGTAATGTATTATTGCATTCTTTACTCCTAAAACATATTATTGTGTCAATAAACAAACACCGATTTCTGGCTAGTAGATATCTAAATGGATGCTTCGCATGGCAGGTGCAGCAACACAAAGCTTTCTTATACCCATAACAAGAGAGATGATATACAGCCGGTTAGAGGATTTATCAAGAACTCTACACGTGAGCAGTTTCAAGTGTGTGTACATGCATATCCGTGTATACTTTAAGAAAAAAAACATTTCAATATAGTACCTATGAATGAAGCAAATGTTTGTACATTAGTACTCTTTTTTAAAATATTCAGTCTATTTTGGTAAAAAATGGCGTAATTGTAAAAAAATAAATCAAAACAATAAATAAATATGCTACATACTGTGTATTTATATATTGCTCAAATCTTAAGTATATGGGGAATCAGAGTGCCTATGGAGTTAAGTTTACTGATACTGATTCTACAAAAATTCGCTCTCACACCATAGACTTAATAAATCTTAGCTTGTATTTATACTTATGAAATTTATTAAGATAATAATGAAATGTTTCTTATTTATATTTATACAACTGAAGAAGTTTCACTTCATCCATGTTGTTTCTGGCACACCCTGATTTTTTGCCTCAACACGATTATTAGAGATAGTGAGAAAACCGGATTTTTGAGCCATAATTCTGTGTGTATGTGGTATGTACTGAGTGTATAAATATTGTATGTAATGAGTGGTATACTTATGTATATACGATGCATGTATCAAAAAAAAAAAAAAAAAAAGTATATAAATATTGTATGTAGTTAGCATATAAATACTGCAATACCATTGTACAAACTTGACGTGTCCCGTATAATACAAATTGTAAATGATACTTATGGACAAATAAATATCATATTATATTACTCCCCTTCACACTGCTCAACATGGACAACAAAAACATTCATTGGTAATACAGCTCTGAAATAATTTTAACGATATGGCCTTTTCTTGAAATTTTTTCAATAATGGAATTAATTGATGCCAAAGAAACTATGATGTGGATTATTAGAAGTATAAAGATACATGAAATCATACTAGTTTAGGATTGTATCAGTTCATAAAAATTTTAAAAATGGTTTAAATTACACAACATCAAAATAGCAGACATCCTTTCACCATATTTACTAGGGAGAAAAAAAATCAGGAATGTTTCCCAATGATAACTCATAAATTAATGCCTCCTAAAGCAGATTTAAAAAAACTTCGACACAAGAGAGCTTCCATGGCCGGAGTCAGATGAAGCATAACTACCCTGAAGAAGGCCACAGCAAGAGGACAGAAACGTTGATTTTCAACATCTAGATGCAACAATTTCCAGACAGCCAAGATTCATTGGACACAAAAGTCACTTACAGTATATATGTACATAGGAAGGGGAAAAAATGTAAAAATTCCTACACTTTCCCCTGAAAGGAAATACAAATTTCTACAAGGATCCAAGAACAAACTAAGCTTCAGGAAAGTATACACTGTACTTCAATTGTAGTCTTAACGTGAAATGTAGAACTGGTCATGTTTAAAGCTCTTATCTTCCTTAGTTATAAGACAGGGATAAAAAACTAAGTTATGGACACACATTTGTAGAAATGAATAAGTGAATTTTCAGAATGTCTAATTTCCTGCTTTTTTTAAAATTACAAATAAAAAAATACAGAAAACTACTTAAAAGATTGCGTAAAATAATACAAAAAGAGTAAAAGTTACAGCATTCTACACTAAAATAAAAGCCAGTGCTAAATTCTTATTTTGTACTCTACACTACACAAGAAAATAAAATTAGTGGTGAAATTTATAAAAACAAATAATTTAAACAAATTGCTACAACCCAATGATGAAGATGAATAAATAACAAGATAGAAATACATGTACATCATGGAAATATCCAGCTTAATGAACATTTAAAAAATGTGACTCCTTATCTTTTCTTATTACAAACAAATTTCATCAATAGCAGTGAAAAACCATCAAGCGTAAGCAATAAGTGCAAACAAATACAGAAATGCATCTCAGCATGAAACATTGAAAAGTTTACTTTCTCAATAAAGGTTATCATTTCACAATATTCTCCATCCCATCTTAGGTTTACCTGGCAAATTTATTGGAACTCAAATCAATTGATTTTAATGAAGAAACTTAAAAGAGAAGAAAAGGAACTACATATGATAAATTTTCTGAACCATGTAATATAACTGTCACACAGTAGCAAGGTTAAACCCCATATCACATTGTTAAAGATTAAACATTCCATTGAACATTGTGTTCTGTGGAATTGAGGCATAAGCTAGCAGAACAGTTGAACCAAATAAGGAAAAATTAAAATAAGGATGAACACCACTTTGTTTATAGTCTTAATGTCCATAGCATTAATTAACAAACAGATCAATTGTTGCTAGACTTCCCTTACCTGAAATTTAATTTTCTCATTTACTTCTCAAAAAAGTTCTTATGGAAAAAACAGCAAAACCTGCTTTGAAAACTCACAACACACTTTTAATGCAATTATTTGAATCTTCATGTCACTGTCTAGCACAGATTTAAGTTCTAATAATGATAAGTCACAACCACACTAACTGTGATTAAAGATTCAAAGTACTCAAAATTAAATATTCTTTACATCACACACAAATATCTGTAATATAATCACTAAGTTGTCTCCCAGCAGACTTTTTCATTCTAATAACACATCAGTAAAATAATGCATACTTTACTGTACAGCTCTAAAGTGCAGTATACATCTAACAAAAATCATACATAATAAACACAACTTTTTACAATTAGAAAATTTGAAAATATATATTCTGAACATTAGAACACTGGAATTTGTATTATATGAGAAGGTTCCGACTTTGATTGTTAGAGGAAGACATCACTAGTGTGTAGTATACAAATTTCACATACTGTGTTTTGTGATTCACGAAATTCACAACAAATGCAGGTGTTCATGATCGACATCATCATAATAAATGAAATACAATACATGTAAAAATACAAAGAGAAGTAGATTTAATTTGAAAATGCACATAGGTGTTTCCTGAATATTTTTCTTCATCAATACCTCCACCATAGTAAGGAAAATATGAAATATATATGATTACCATCACCAAAACTTCTCCCGCCACCTTCCTTACTATTTTTATTATGTTTCCAAATAGCAAATACAATGAAAATGTAACAGAAGCACAACTATTTTTTATTTTTAAGTTATTATGTTTACCATTGGCATTAATTTTACAATCTCAATCGCACTACAAGCAGACAACACAAACTGGTTCTGGCTTAGAAGCAGTAATATTACCCTTTAAATTACATTATGCAATGAAAAGTGAACTTCAGGCACACATCATAGGCATGAGTCAGTATTGACAATGATATGAAATAATGCTAACAACTGCAACCTCATGTTCATGTTTTTACATCATTTTGTAGTACATTCCATGAAACTACAATTTCAGATGAATCAATTAAAATAGAGAAAAAATGGCACAACTTTTATAAGAAGCACATTTTATATCATACTTATTACTTTTTATCAGTATCGGAATATGTGTTACGCAGAGATATTTATTAGACTGCATTATAGAATGAAAGAATAGAACTCTCCAGTTGTCTGCACACTAAATCATCCACCCACCTGTTCACTCAGTGCTTATAAATAACACGAATCAGCTTAGCAAAAGTCTCTGTGAAGGTATTTCTTCACTCAAGCAAAGGAATGACACAGAAAGCTAAGTATTTAGTAACAAAAATATAAATCCAAGAACAATAACCAAACAAAACGATTACTGATCATAATTAACTCAGTCAGTAATACTTTGAAACTGACTTAATTGAAAACAAAACTGCATACAACAACTTAAGTTGAGTTTCCATTCACTAATGCTTGCCTGAAATATTGTGACTTCTTTTTCAAAGAAATAGAGAAAATGCAGTCTTGTTTGGTATTGTCTTGTCCAAAGCATTTCCTTATACTAAACACACAGCAAATTACTACTCTAGGATACTACAAAAACTAAACACATTCAAAATCTTTTTCTTCAAACAAGACTAGAATACTACAAAATTTAAAATAGAAAATGAACATAGAGCAAGCATTCTATAGTTTAAATCCTACTGAAAATGCAGCCATTATTTGACAAATGAAAATCATGAAATAAATAATATTCCTTGTTGTGGATTACATAATACCAAAGGTTTAAAATACTTTTTAATTGAAATAGAATGATTAAAAAAAGGGTAAAAAATGAACTACACAAGTCTAAAAAACATTTTCTGGATGAATTGACATTTCTATTTTAACAAAGGGAAAAATTGTCTCTAGGGAAATAGAGTTCAATAATCTTCATTTAAAAAAATTACAATAACACTAAATATTTCATCTTAATCATTAAACTCAAGGAAGTTTCAATGATGTAGAGACAAAACTAACTTTTGAGAGTAAATAGAAGTGTATTATAAATAATCTCCTGTCAAAGAATGTTTCAGACAGTCTTCATATTCATGTAATTTTGTTTAAAACCTTCTTTTTCAATAGTAAACAGAACTTTATGCAAACACATGTACTAGACAAAATTCTAGCAGGAATCCCGCCACCAGAGGAAATGCTTTGGAGAGCCAAGAGAGAAAGAAGTTCCTTACCATCCAGTCCATCCAAAGTGTCCTGAGTAGCAGGGCCCTGTTCTGCATCAGTGCCGTCAGATGCCCCCATAGCACCTGATAAAGAATTTAAGTCACTTTGGTGCAATGATGCAGGTCCCGCCTGAATAAAGAAAAGAAAAACAATATGTTAAATTTTCCTTTATGAATCCAAAATACACTAATGATAGATTGGCACGATTAAATAACTCTTACTTGCTTCTCACATATTCCACTATTTCATTTTAGGCCGGTATTACACGGTTTCTACATCGTATTCTCTCAACAAGGACGCACGTCACAAGTATATGATCATAGCTCAACTATTATCAAAGATTGTGCACAACACGAAAATAGAATGACTGCGTAATATCGACCTTACTACTTACTAGAAGCAAGAAAGAAATAGAAGGGAAGATGTCAATAATTAGCAGGTCATAAAAAACAAGAAAAATTCAAGACAGCTGTACAATTTGATAATAAACATATCCTCCTCGGATTAACTCTATACACAAGTGAGATCTGGTCGTGTCATGTAAAGAAGGCAGACATATCTAATTCATATATTATGTCACACAGTGAAAGAATGGTGGATGCATGTCCAAAACTTGGGACAAGTATGATATAAATAGCGATTATGATAATTTCTAGAATAAAGTAACTTCTAAAAATAATTATAGAACAGCAAACATTCCACAAACTGTCTCATCCCAAACTTCCCCCAAATCCTTAAAATTTGTTACGTCACATTGGAAGAGAAGAGAAGGGAAAGGAAAGCAGATATTGTGACTTAAGAGCAACAAGGAGTGAGGAGAGTGGAAAAAGCACAAAAATTTTGTGATGTAATATGTTAATTATCCCCAATACTGATAAGGTGATTTCGATCATTAACATAGCAGACATGTCAGATAAACGAAGGAAACTGTTCTACACAAGAATAAGACAATAATTATGATATGATAAAGTTGCTAAAGCTCCACAATTACCAAGTACAATAATTATAATAAGAAAGAATAATTACTCCAAATAAATACTAAATACTTTTCTTAAGAACTTCTTCCAGACCACATTCCATATATTTCCTCCATTTCTTGCCTTTACCCACATCACTTTTTGAAATGACAGCATTAATAACAATAATTTTTCCAAAATATTTTATTATACCATGTCCATAATAACACTGTTTTCGCTGATGATGAATCAATGACACAATGGAGGTCTTTATGAGATATGCAACTGAATGATCTCGCTTGCCTTCTAGAATTTTGCCAAGTGAATGAAAAATTAAGTCTTTTAAACAACCAGCATGTCATACTTACACTTAAAACTGCTTTTTGAACAGGTTTATTAAAATTATAATAGGAAAAACATGACACGTTAGAACCATCAACTTTTCAGAAGGACAAGGAAATCTTTCCACATATTTTGTGAGAGAGACCAGGTCTCCGAGAACAACACCAGTAAGGTGGGCTAAGTGCATGATGGGGTCGAAGCTTCTAGAAAATATAAGCTGATAAAAAGTAATCACACATTGTAAACTACTACTGTTTGTTTTTTCTTTGTAGAAGTTCTCTGATGTAGGGACCAACAGTTAGGGAAGGTTTCTAAAGCATGTCTCCAATTTTAGTTGGGTTGCCGAGTGCACAAGTCACAACTAATGTCATCCTTGACTAATTTGTATTACTCTCAACTTTCAGATAGTATGTAAATATTTCCGATATTATAGAAATACACACTTAAAAGCTGCTAGTGAAATATGTTTAAGCGTTAGACCATAGTGTGCACTTGCCCCAGTAACAGAGCTCGGCACCATGATATGAGGGGCAAGAGCAAGGTAATGTTCCCCAGTAGGGAAAGTGCACCATCTTTACAGTCCATCACAGTACATAGACATTGAATTTTTGCAAACTTTTATTTAACTTCACTTGTTAATTAGTGTTTGGGCCAAATCTTGCGACTGAATTTTAAACCAGTTCCCCCCCACCCCAACTGATTTGAGCTGAAATGTGGCACACATGACTCTATGAAAATGCAATATTGTGAAGTTTAACTCATATTCAGACATTTTTTTAAAGTTATTTTAGTTTTTAATTATTATTTAATTCCGAGATAACTGGCCTTGGATTATTTCAGGGATGTGTCCCCAGAAATGCAATCCTCTTTTCATACAAATAAGTATAATGAATTGCATAACCTATGCCTTCTCGTTATTATGATGAAGGAACTTCTTTTCTTATCATTACAATCGCTTCTCAAAAGTCGTTATGCAATCAGAAGGTGTACCACACAAATACCATTACATTGGCACTATTTATTTATATTAACAAATGTTTGTGTTTAAAAAGTATTTTTTAGTATTACATAATATGAAGATTAAATTTTACGACAAATAAATAAACAAATTGTAATACTACAAAATAAAAATAATAATTGAAAACCTTTTCAAAAACAAGTTTTTATTTAAGTGATGAACTAAAATGAATAAAATAAGTTTAGGTTTTTATTAAGGTTAATGCCAGTACCTCCATACATATTTCACATTAATAGATCCAAATAAAAATAAATGTACTTACTATCTTCATTGCTGAATATGATTTAATATTTAATGTTGAATTATTTGATTTCAAAAAGCTTGTCTCGGGAATTGTAAAGTCCACGAGGACATTAGTTTCAGTCATTACCCATTTTGTTTTTCCATGACTTGACATTAATGTTTTTTACTTCTTCCTTCCTGAGACTTTTTACTGACCACCATTTGGTGCCTTTAATATTTCTAATAATGAAAATACCATGAGTTTTCTGTGTGTTGTTGTTAATTAATTTATTTATGGAGGCTTTAGAGATAGTCAACATCATGGTCATTGGAGCCCTTGCGTTTTCTGGTATTCCCAAGATAATGCTTAACTGGAAGCAACAAGTGAGGCTAAATAAGTAATTGTAAGTAATTTGTTATAAGATAAAATTTTAATTTGTAGGTTATTATTTTGTGCCATTTCTACTACTTTGTTCATTTTTTTACTGCCAATAAATTAGCGATATTTACTACCACTTGTTATTATATCCTTCACTGTAAGTATTATCCTGTGTTCAGATTTAAATTCTACTACAAAGTCATTATTTATTTTAGTTAAGATTTAAAATTGAATAAGCCCTGTAGTTTATAAGCCTCACTAAAAAAATACAACTTGGGTCTCTAAAGATATTTTAATTCTATAAATATTACATGGTTGAAAAAAACCTCAATATCCCCAGGGGACTTGCATCTAGTAAGTACGTGTTTGGCGAACATGGGGACCCTCGAGCTGAATCTGGCATTACTTCCACTTACTTGTGCCAGATTCCCCTCTTTCTCTTTCCTGTCAGACCTCTCTTGGTCAACTCTTGTTCTTTTTGATCCCGACGCTATTAGGTTGCGAGGGCTAGGGTATCTTTCGTTTTCTCAACTCCCACTTTTTCTTCATTTGGGGAGGTTGAGACCGGGTGAGCCTCACACCTAGAGAACGTGTCCCCAGGTGGTGGATAGGGGAAGGCTCAGCAGATATGCAGGGTAGGAGGGAAATAAAATACCTCCCGTGGACCAACAGGCCGGAGATGGACATTCCGTCATCAAACCCCCGATGCAAGCTTCTCCAATATATTTAGAGTAGAGGTCATATTCGGTGCTGGGTGTTTCAGCTGGAACACTCCAGAAGAGATGGCGGCAGAAGAGCTTTTCACAGGTCAACGGCGGCACTCACATTCTGGTGCAGGATGCAGGTGGCAACGGGCCATAAAACCAAAAGCCAACTTTCTACTTCTGGTCATGAATAGTACAAATTATCAGGGAGATATAACTACTAGGGCGTACCCCTCAAGCGACAGAAAAAATTCTAAGAGAGGTGCAAGAAATGCTAGGGCATACCCCCGAAGCAACATCAGAGCACCCCAACAATGTCCAAAACTGCGCATTGCAAGCTGGAATGTGGACTCGATGACAGGATGAGGCGCTGAGCTGAGTGAGGTATTATGTCGCAGACGCATCAACTTCTGTTGCGTCCAAGAGACGAAATGAAAGGGGTCTAAGTGGCGGAACATTGGGCATGACTACAAACTCATTTACCATGGGACAGGAACACAAAATGGGGTTGGAATTGCAGTAGATAAAGACCAACAATATCGCATAGTAGAAGTCATCAGAATCAGCGACCGGCTAATGTCAATCAAGTTCACCCTAGACGACCAGCCATGCATGAACGTACTATGCGCATACACCCCTCAAGTCAGCTGCTCAAATGTTGACAAAGAGGTTTTCTGGGACGAAATCGGTGACGCTGCAATCAATCCCCACAACAGAGAATAGGTACACAGGAGGCGATTTGAACGGCCATTTCGGTAGCAGAACAACAGTGTACCAAGGAATTCATGGCAACTGGGGATATGGCAATATAAATCGGGAAGGCGAGATCATACTTGAATTTGCATTAACACAAGATCTTGCAATAATCAATACAATCTTCTCTAAGTGCCCTGAACACCTGATCACATACAAAAGCGGAGCATCGTGCACACAGATAGACTACATCTTAACAGATCGTCCCCAGTTGAAAACTTTCATGGACTGTAAAGTTATTCCTGGGAACCACTTACATCGCAACACTGAATTCTAGTTGCTGAATTCACAATGCCAAAATCTACAAAGGTGAAGAAAGAAAGAGTAGCAAGGATATGTTGGCATAAGCTGGAATGTGAAGAAAGGCGCAAAATGAGTAAAAAGTCATTGCGGAACATCTTCAGTCACAACAAGAGGACTCTGCCAACAACATATGGAGGGATTTCCAAGTCTTCTGTAACCAAAAAGCCACATAATATCTGGGCATATCAAAAGGTGTTGTCAGTGGCTACAAAGACACCAGATGGTGGCATGAAGGTGCCAAAGAAAAATTGGAAACCAAGAAAGTCCTCTTTAAGAAATGGCAAGAGACGAAACATGATGATGACCAGACAGCATATAAACATGCAAAGAAGAACGCAAATCGAGATGTAGCTCAAGCGAAGGCCATGCCAGACGACGATTTCTATGCTAAACTGGAAATTGCCTCAGATGACAAAGAGATCTTCAAAATAGCAAAGCAGCGACTCATAAACAGCATGGATATAAAATCCACAAAGTACATTAAAAAAAGAACATGGTACACTGCTTACAACAAACGTGGATATCAAAGAACGGTGGAAAGTACTACAGCAAGCTGCTTAATGAAGCCTTTCCAAGTGAAGACCTGCTCAATATACCTGCCAATGAAGGCCCAATACCATGCATATCAACCATAGAAGTCCATCTGGCAATTAAAGGCATGGCTAACAACAAAGCCCCCGGACCCGATGATATCCCATCTGAACTGTGGAAGAAATTGCAAGGCAATTATGTTATGTTCCTCACAAAACTCTTCAATGCAATTCTGATTGACGGCATGCCCGATGAATGGAGGAAAAGTTACCTGATCCCGTTTTTCAAGAACAAGGGTGATATTAGACTATGCACAAACTACAGAGCAATTAAACTAATTTCACACATGATCAAGAAATGGGAACGTGTTATCAACAGAAGATTGCTCCAACTTACCACTGTGACTGAAAATCAGTGTGGTTTCATGGCAGGCAGATCAACAACTGATGCTGTGCATTCAATCAGAATATTGATGGAGAAACATAGAGAGAGCAAAACCGACCTTCACATGGCATTCATCGACCTGGAAAAAGCTTTCTATCGCATTCTAAGAGAGATTATCTGGCATGCTCTATGGGCACAAGGAGTACCAGAGTACTATATAAATCTGATGGATATGTACCATAATGTTACACCAAAAGTACGAAGCCCAGCTGGAACACGTGATGAGTTTGATGTGGGATAGGGAGTTCATCAAGGTTCGGCACTGAGCCCTCTGCTTTTCAATCTCGTAATGAACCACCTCATGGCAGATCTACAACGCCCTCCACCATTGGACATTCTATACGCTGATGACATTGTCCTCATTAGTGAAGACTCCAATGAATTGCAGCAGACACTAGAAGAATGGAGAGGAGCACTCGAAAGAGCCGGATTACGAGTAAGTAGAGAGAAGATTGACCACATGCATTGCAATTTCAGTGGCACCAATAACAGAAGCACTCTCTATCTTCAAAACACCCCACTTATACAAGTCGACCATTTCAAATACCTCGGATCAATCATCTGTAGTGATGGGACAATAGACGCAGACGTTACCCATCGTATAAACACTGGATGGATGAAACGGAGAGAGCTCTCAGGTGTGCTCTGCGATAAACAAATGCCAGTTCGCACTAAGAGCAGAGTATACAAAGCAGCAGTACGACCGGCCGTAATGTACAGCACTGAATGTTGGCCTCTCAAGAAGCAGCATGAAAATAGAATACACAGCGCTGAAATGAAAATGCTAAGATGGGCGGGTGGCGTTACAAGACTAGACCACGTCAAAAACATCCACATCAGAGGCAGTTTTAAAGTGAAGCCTATCCTGGAAAAGTTGCTAGAGAGCCGACTTAGGTGGTATGGACATGTCATGCGACGACCGCCTGATCACGTGACAAGGGAAATACTTGACATGAGTAACCAGCCCAAGGGACGTGGTAGACCCCGCCTCACATGGATATCCCTTATTAATAAAGATATGCGAGAGCAACAATTGAAATCACAGACCATCTTGGAGAAGAGTGGCCAGGGCCAACCCCAAATAAACGGGAATAAGGTCAGGCAAAAGAAGAAGGTTGACAAAAACCATGAATTTTGAATGTTTGTTTCAAAGAGATAATTTGATGTCCACATAGCAAAAAAAAAAAAAAAAAAAAAAAAAAAT